>OU015758.1:27101515-27142859 GCA_907169655.1 Acomys percivali | reverse complement strand
GTGATGGAATTACTTTTTATGTGAAAATGATAATGAAATCGGGAGAAATAACCTGTGTAAAGGCCAACATAACATGTTTTGTAGAGGAAGATCACTTGCATAAAATGAGCTAAAACTCAAAGCTTGCCACTGCTATTCAATATGCAGGCATTGTTTATGCTCAGGGAACATATTTTATTACTGTAGTCTTTAAGAGATCTTATTTCATGTTATTTTTCTAAAGAGAAAGTATCAATTAGTTAAAACTCATACTTAAAAAACTGATTCTAATTAAGTACTATATGCTCTGTGTTGGAGAAGTCATTATTACATTTTTCTGTTTCTTGATTCTTTTATTTATATTCAATATTTCAAATGAAGCTTTAGAGTACTTTGTTAAATCCACTTATAATAAGTAAGTGCACTGCTCTCTTAATCCTTCAGGTGTATGACATAATATACTAATTTTTAGTGTGCAATTTAATTTTCTTCTTTGTCTTGATGAAATGAAAATTAAAATTGCAAATTTAAATGTATACAATGAGCATTTAATTATTGATGGTACCATGATGTTCAAAATCAGTTCATATTTAAAGGGCTAGTATAGTAAATGTAGCTCAAAAAATTTTTTTTATTTTTCTGAGCTTCTGCTCTTATATTCCTTCAAGCTATTAAGCACAGCCACATCAAGCATCAGCTTGTTAGTACCCAAGGATATAAGTTGTTAGTTCTGAATCATGCACATGATAGTATGTTTGGGATTACTTCATTGAAAAATCTAAAGCACTTCTATTAAACCTTTGGATGTTTTTGCTAACTAAATAGCATTAGCCAGGCTGACTACTTGCTATTTATTTTTAAAGATTTATTTTCTATTTCTGTTGTTTTATAGGAATATGCAATAGTGTTTCATTTCCTTTTTATTTTTCTTTCTGATGTGATTTTGGGTCCTCACATACTGAATGTCTAGCTATTTATGTATGCAGACTATTAGCAAACAGTTACTAAACAGATGCTCAGATGCTGTGACTTACTATATTAGGTACTGAAACAGCAAAACAGTACCCTAGTTGAGATGCTTCAGTGCTCTGCGTCAGCCCGTCTTGGAAGCGTAGGCCACTGTCTTCCAGGCCAACCTAGGAGATTTAGTGTAAGACATTGGCCTTGTAGTCAGTAGAAGAGTGCTTGCTCATGCCTGCTACCAACCCACAGTACCCTTTCAGGAGGTCAAGGGAGCAGCTCTGGGTATGCAGATGCAAAAAAGGAAGAAAACTACAAAGACAGGTTATCTGAACTTGTCTCAGTAACGTACATCGTAATCACAGCATTTTATCCTGTGCAAACAGCTTATTTTAGCAGTACTTTTATCAAACCCTAAAATGATATATATGTGTAACTGTGGAATGTGAGGAAAGCCGCATTTCCCTACTCATTGCATACCCCTTCTGTTACATGTTGATGAGGATAATATAGAATAATACTTAGACTTTCAGTTGGAGGTTAATTTCCTACACGTCTCTGTATTGGTAGTAGTCTTTTAACACAGATTAAAGTAGATTGGATCTTTTCTGTTTGAAAAACAATCCATTCTACTTTCAGGAGATTTTGGCCACGGTCTTAACACGCTTCTTCCCTTTGAGTCACACTGTATGTAAATGTAAAAGGACGATAGCTCCCACATTATAGAGCACGCAGGATTATGAGCCCTTTGGCAAAAATAAAACCACAACAGTGCTCCTCAAAGCAGCTGCATGTCATCCTCACACTGCATCCTTAAAACTCCATCAGCCTGCGAAGCATGGGGACTTGATCGTTATGTTGAGGTTTCTTTCTGCCTCAGTTATGATAAGAGATAAATTTAAAAAGCAAACAACAAGTTTACTTGAGTGTGACAATGGATCCTGGTGATGTTGTGCTTGGAATCCCAGAGTGGTAGGGAAAAGGGAAGCAAGAGCAGCGAAATTAAGTAGGAAGGAAATGCAGGAGTCGGGGAAGCATCTGTGAGCTATACCAGAGTGCATTTTGAGAGTGTGCTTGGCTTTAGTGTCATTGGTTAACTAAGTGCTCTGTTATTAGTTACGGAACAGTGTAACTTTACTATGAGCTCGGTCTTATGTACTAGTTATGGAACAGTTAATGCTCCAACATGACTCCTGGTTCTTTTTTGTTAGTAGAAAAGGACACTATGTCAAAAACATTACCCACTTGCTGCATTTGAAACACAACTGATAATTACTTTACCAAATTACATTACAAGTTTTCAGACTGGAAATTCCATGCATAGGGAAGCTTGCTTGATACTTGGTCCTCTCTCTCTCTCTCTCTCTCTCTCTCTCTCTCTCTGAATGCTGCAAAACCGCCTCATCATCAGACTAGTTTTCAGGATAGCAGTTGTAGTGTCTCCATAGTTACTTATTGGCCATTTCTCCCTTATCCTTATATTGTGATCATCTGGTGGTGATGACTGGAAATCATGGGATTTTCACCTATTTTACATCCGTTTCCATAACACCATGAAAAGACTGTTAATGGATTCATAAGAATGACTACTGAAAGAAGAGGGAATAGGTATATAAAGTGATTTATTTCCCATAGTAATCACACAACATTCAAGGACTCTAACAGTACCCAAGCAACTTGCTTCATTCCCTTCAGTTACATATGATATCCCACTGCTGGCATATGGGATACAATGAATCCAAAACATCTCATTTATCTTCCAGACAAAAGAATCTAACTTGATAACAACCCAATGACCAGCATTTCCTCCACAATCACTGCAAACTGCTTTCACAAGTCACAATAAAGAAACATGAGTGAAATCTGTAAGTTACTTACGGAGATGCCTGCCAGTCAAACTCAGCACCAAATATCTCAAATTATACTTTTCTTTTCTCATTTATATTTCATTCCTGAAATGCTAAAAAATGAATGTTTGGGGCCATCTAGATTGCCTAGCAGGTCAGGGCTCTTGCTGTCAATTCTGATGACCTGAATTAGATTTCTGGGACCCACATAATAGAAGAAGAGAGCTGACTCCTGAGAATTATCCTCTGACTCCCACAAATATACTCTTGCATGTGCAGGCACACACCATACACATGCAAACCTACACACGCACACATACAAACAAACACATACACCACATACAAGTGTACAGCCACACAACACACAACACAGGCATACACACACTGACCCCACACACATACAGGCATATACCCACACACCCCACACACATACAAGCATACACACACACATCACAGACATACAAGCATACACACCCACCACACACAGACAAGCATACACATACACACATACAGTCATATACACATACTACATATAGGTTTATGACACATACATATACACACCACATACATACAGGTACACGCCACACACACACACCTACACGCACACACATACACACACACACACTACAAACACATACTACAAACACAGTCACAGACACAGACATACACACACTAAAATTTAATCAAAACTTTATATTTTTTATTTTTTATAATTTATTCACATTACATGCCAATTGTTACCCCCTCGCTCAGTATCTTCCTGTTCCCACCTCCCCTCTTCTGCCTTATTCCTCTCCAACTCCACCTGGAGCATGAGCTGTACACCTGCTACATCTGAATAGAGGACTAGATTTTTTTACATGCATTGTCCTTGGTTGGTGCATCAGTTTGTGCAGAGCTCTCTATGTCCAGATCCTTTGGCCTTGGTGGTCTCCTTGTGGAGCTCCTGACCCCTCTGGGTCTTTTCATCCCCCCCCACTCTTCCATATAACTGTCAGCACTCTGCCCTGAGAGTCCAACTCCGAGTTCCAGCAGTTCTGCAGATCCTCCATTTGGTGGAGTCTCTCAAAGGACATCTATGTTGGCCTAATATCTATGTATAAGTATCTTTCTGGGCCTGGATTACCTCACTCAGGATGATCTATTCTAGTTCCATCTGTTTGCCTGCAAATTCCTTTTCTTTCTTTCTTTCTTTCTTTCTTTCTTTCTTTCTTTCTTTTTTTTTTTCCTTTGCCTGCAAATTTCAAGGTTTCCTTGTTTTTAATAGCTGAGTCGTATTACATTCTGTAAATGCACCGCAATTTCTGTAGCCATTTTTCAGTTGAGGGACATCTAGTTTGTCTTCAGAGTCTGGTTATTACAAATAAAGCTGCTATGGTCATAGTTCAGCAAATGTCCTTATTGTATGGTGGAACATCATTCAGATATATGCCCAGGAATGGTATGGCTGGGTCTTGAGGTAATAATTTACTGAGTGTTTTTAATGGTTTTTGATAAAGTTTTTGCTATAATAGCAAGAAAGAAGTCTAGAAACTGAGACATAATTTTATAACTTATATGTCTCCTCTCTCTTTAAGATGAATATCCTTAGATAGTAAAAAACCAAAACAACAAGAACAAAAAAGAAAACAAACAAACAAAAAGCAACATAGTGTTTGTCTAACAAGGAGGATTTATACTCTTGGGAGATAATTAATAAGTTTTGTTGTAAAAAATACTTCATGTTCATGAGACTTTATGGGTGTGTCTTCTGACATTCCTAGGAGATCCAGGGCACAGCAAACTGTCTCATCCTCTGGCTCTAGCGCACTTTCTGTCTCCTTTGTGCAAGGATCCCTGAACCCCACCAAATGGGCAACCAAGTAAGAAGTGACATTAGGCAGATTGAGTAGGACAGATTTAGGAAATCATAAAAATATGCATATATATGCAGCAATAATTGATGAAAATATAGACCATAAAAACTGAGAGAATGCTAGGACTCGTATGCAGGAGGATTTGAAGAGAAGAGCTGGAATGAAGAAATGATGCAATAATACTCCACTAACAAATATATAAATTATATTTCCTCATTTTACTTGCTACACATGTTGGCAATGAGGAAGCTTTTTAAAGTTGAACTAGGATTTCCAAAGTTTGAAACTTTAAAAGCCCTTTTACAGGACCACTTCCATCATTTTAGACTATATTAAAATGAAGAAAATAATGAGACCATACAAAGCGGCAACACTCTATCTACGAGAAAATCATTCACAATGCAGATTCTCTGGATACAGAATCCTCCTTGATTTATTTTGTGGCCACGATTCCCTTGATTCTGTCTTGGCTTCTCATCCCACAGCCAGCTAGGCAACCTCTGATATGTACAGACCTTTTCTTGGCATGTGGGACTGGAGTGCTGTAAGCTGCCATCGCCTTTGAGAGACTATTATCTTTCTGAGCCACTTACAAACCTCTGTAGCTAACTGTACTCTTCAGTATTGTGAGGCAGAATCCTCTCAGCCAAGGGCGTTAAGCCTGCTTAGCAGAGAACTCCCTGTGGGAAACGCTCTTAATAGGAGTCACTCCTGTCTCTCCTGCAGCAGTTTAACACAGCTGCATCAATGCCTTCTGCAGGAAGGCAGAAACTTTCCTGGCAGCCTGTCCTCCAGTACCTAAATGTGAGAAATGCGGAGAGGTTGTAGAAAAGTGTGAGCCTGAAGTAATGCTTTGCCTGTCTCTTCATGTTTATCTTCTGGGAGCTGGTGCTATTACTATTTGGACAGGGCTGAAGGAATCCCTTATTTCTACAGCAGACACTGAGCAAATTTGTTCAGCCCCAGTGCCTCACTGAAAACCTCCTTGTGTTGAAAATATGACCAACTACCAAGCCACCTGGCCTCACTCTGAAGGCTTCATTTTCTAATGGCTGCAATTAATTTAAAAGCTTTTTCTATCTTGGAACTCTCAAAACTAACTGAACATAAACCTAGTGAAACAGACACACAGCCACCTATACTAGTTAGAAACAGATGCATTTCCCATGGCGTGCTATTAGCTGTATAGTCTAAAGGAGCTCTAGCTACTCTGTGTGTTTACCGACACTTTCAAGCCACTCATGTTATTCATATTATTCGGATGTGCAGATATAGATGAGTTATCTGGGTTTTCTAAGCTTGTATGATGCAGAATCATGACTCAGACTCAGACAGCTGGTCTGAGAAATCAGTTCTCAAAAAGCAAAGTGCTCTGTTCTGCATACTCTTCAACAGCTTGTGGTAATTCCTTTTGATTCGGGGTGGGTAGCAGGTGAACGTGGCACATAGTTAAGTGTGAAATTTTCCTACAATGCAGAGTGTTAAATTTCCTACAACTTGAAGGTAGGAGTTTTGTATTTGTCTATCAGCCTGTATTCCACTGCTAGTCTGTAACGGTGGTTCTCAAATTTTACATAAAAGGCGCATTATGATCCCTTTAAACGGGGCTCCTTTCTTAGTTTCAGAACTAGTGGGTCAGAGAATGGTCAAGGCATCCATTAAGGCAGATACCTCACATGCATTTTGATACTGTGAATTCAACTCAAGCTTGTTATCTAGCAAGAAACACTTGCTTCACTTTAGAACTGTCTGTTTAATTATTAGATGTAGCTTTATTAGCTATGTTGAGATCCTAGAGTACAGTGCAATACACTTTAAAATATGACCTCAGTATGATGCATTTCAAAGTAATGGATGGTAGCGGGACATCACAAATCTATGACCTAGCTTCCTTAGATCTCTTGGTGATGCTTTATTGTTAGACTGACTGTTTCTGTCACTCTAAGGTAAAGGCCATTAATACACACACAGAAAATGTTCATGTTTAATTGTGTCCAAAGGATTTTTCTTTGCCTTCAATAATTAAGCCAGAATTAAATAGTAAAAGGAGTGTAAAAATAATCTACATCCCACAAGACCCGGCTTTAAATGTTTTATTTTTAAACCTGCAATCATGTCATAAAAGAAGAACTTCCTACATTTCATGAACCCAGAGTATAATCCTTTTAGTTTTAATTATTAAAGGTGACTTTGGCATTTCCCCATATATTAGGATGGCCTTAAGTAATTTTCTCAAAACAAATGGGAACCAAATAGATTAAGTCCAAAAAAACGAGGGAAAGAATTCAGAAATAAGAGGAAAAGTCTTAGACTGAAGACTTTGGGGGTTATCTGTAAATAATAGGACAGTAAAATATGAAAAGGGAACCTGCCTCCAAAGTGTGAAAACATACCAGGTGAAACTACGTTCACATGCAATATTTATTAAGGATTTTCCAATGGGCTCTTGACTCTGTCAAAGCTCGAACTTTGAAAGACAGCTTGCCAACTGTCTTCTTATGAACACCCAGCACAATATGCAATAGGAAAAATCCTATTTGTACAAGTTACTTGGGAAAGTGGCCAGTCTGGTTTTTATTTTCTTGATCATAGTCTCTAGTAATGGGGTGGAAAAGTAAGGCTCTTGCTCTATTAGGAGGGTAGAAGTGGATCAATTAATTAATTACTTGCATATTGCTGCATTATGGATGTACAATCCTTTCCCCTTTCTGCTTATCTCCCATCAGCTCCCCCCCTCCCCGCCCCCGTGAGTTCTAGCATCACAGTTAGTGGAAGGTAGTTTGGCAATGTCCATTTAAACTAGACAAATAGTAGAGAAGTGAGAATCCTGGGATAAAGTGCCATTGTCTCACTTGCTTGCTTTTCTTTTTTCCTTTTTTATTTTCTATTTCCATCTAATCATTTTTTACACCAAAAGTTGCACAGCAGAACCACTGTGCACGGCTCACAGGAAGAATCTAACTGAACTTCAAGGCTATGAAAAAGTGAATCCATTTTCCATTAATGCTTTGAGAACATATTTTTTTATCATATATTGGCTACATTTTCCCCATGTGTTTATTCTTAATGTTGCTGCTGCTGCTTTCCAGAATTGATATATTTAATTAAAATTGTAGCTGTTTGAGCCTAACATTGGTATACTTAATATAGATTGCTTCATTTTCTTATGATTTTGGTTCTTGGAAAAATAATCTAACTCTCTCTCTCATGCACAAATAAGCTCATAGTTTTCTGGCTTCTATTATGTACTTAATGCTCCAATAGTTTGAAGCATTTCTGCTGTGAGTTCATAACATATAGACATTATTTTGTTTCTCAGACTTAAACAACTCTTTTAAACTTAGGTCCTCATATTTGATTCCTCTCATTACTGCCATTAATAGATTAAGTAGTAAATTTAGAAGTAGATATGAATTTTTCTATTTTAATATTCCTAGCAGGAGCCCAGCCTGAACCAGTATCTGTGTGTATATAATGATATTTTTCAAGCCTTTAAATAAAACACAGTAACCCCATAGAATAAAAACTCCATAATTTAATGTAATTGCCAATGAATCTTAGATTTTCCTTTGTGAGGGACCTTAGCTTAGATGTGAAAATTGTACATAAAAATGTAAAAGAGAAATTCATTATCTAATACATTTAAGAATACTTCTCTTGTTTTCTAATCTGCAGCAGATGAACTGCAATTTATTGAGCACTGAGAACTGGTAACTTCTTGTTCTTTTCTTTATAATGTTTTATTCCAGTTAATTTTTCATTTGTCATCGAAGAGGCACATACCACAATTCATGTTTGGAGGTCAGGGGACAAGTTGTAGGAGTCACTTCTCTCTGTCCACTCTGTAGGCACCAGGAGTCAAACTCTGACCATCAGAATTCATGGCAAGCTCTTTCACATGCTGGGCTGTCTTGATGAACCCTTTTATATTTTTTTCTGCATAACATTTTCTACAATTTTTTTCTGAGAACTTACTCTGGTACACAACTTACTATAGGAATGGAACATGTTGTCTCACCTCTTATTCTTACCAGCTTCACTGGCTGCTCTTTCATAAACAAAATCATCTTATAATTTTTATGTTTCATAGAACATATATATTAAAGGAAATAGGATATAGAGGGAAAATAATATGTCACATTATCTGGTCTTCGCTCTTTAAATCTTATACAGACTAAGAATACTTGTAATAATAGTACTACTCTGTTGAGAAGTAACGTCATTTCCAATGACAGTAATGATGACTATTAACTGTCACTTTATTTTTTAATATGTTATTAATTTATTCATATTACATCTCAATTGTTAGCCCATCCCTTGTATCCTCCCTCCCTTCCTTAACTGTCACTTTAAATAAAGTTACTTAAACATTTTATGGATTAGCTTCTTTGTAATGAAGCATCACCAACAACCAAGGGTCCTTTCAGATGGCGCAGATTACATAATAAACATGGAGTAAAATATTGACTATGTAGCTAGTGATTGATTACTTTATTCCCACCAACTCAGCAACTATTTATTGAGAACTGCAGAGAAGACCCTTACCTCTCTTCCAGTATCATTTTGATGTGTTTCCATACAGAGCAAGTTATGAGGTGAGCATGATTTATTCTAGAATGTAAAAGTTAGATATTTCAACCTTTGATTTTAGTAACTGTGTATGGTAGTTTGAATAAGTATGGCCTCCATAGCTTGACTAGGAAGTGGCACTATGAGCAGGCAAGGCTTTGTTGGAGGAAGTGTGTCACTGTGGAGGCAGGATTTGAGGTCATATGCACAAGGTATGCCCAGTGTGGGACATGGCCTCCTTCTGCTGCCTCCAGATCAAGAAGTAGAATTCTGTGCTCCTTCTCCAGCATCATGTCTGTGTGCCTGCTGCCATGCTTCCCGTCATGATGATAACACACTAAATCTCTGAAACTGTAAGCCAGGCTCAGTTAAGTGTTTTCCTTTCCGAGTTGCCATGGTCACAGTATCTTTTCACAGCAACAAAACCCTAACGAAGACACTGTAGTGTGAGGCTTCACTAGGTCCAAGGCTTACAAGCAGATCCATCATGGGTAGTATCTTGGACTCTTAAGGAAGCAGAGCACGGATCTCCCTACCTTCTCATTCAGATTTCCCACTGCTCTGCTGTCAGAGACTTAGGAGCTCTCGGCTTGGACCACAGTTCAGACAACACAGTGAACAATAAGAGAAGGGTTTTGGTGTCCTCATGCATTATCCTCTTTGCCTAGTGACAAGTTTATAAAGAAAGAACAAACATTTTTTTTCAGCAATGTTCTTTTGGGTTTTCTACCATTCCTATGAAGTAAACTGTACCTCATATACGTCCACAAAGCTGCCTGTTCAGAACTAGCTCTAAGGCAGAAGGAAATAACGCCATAACAATTTTTTTTAGTGTAAGTTCATTACAAATTAGCCATAAGAGGAAATGTGTTTTCTCTCTACATTAGGTGAGGGGCAGTTGCAAGGTGATCACAGAAGAAATTATCCTTTTCCCAGACCACACATGCCTCTTATAACTCTACAATACAAAAGAATCTCTCCTCTGTCAGAGTCTCTGTTGTCCTGGTAGCTGAAACAAACCCCTGGCCCTCTGTGACAGGAATGGCAATTTTGCTGGCGTGTAGACCCAGTGAAGTCCTCCCACCTTTTAATGCATTGGTTTCTTGTCTGTATCTATAAAATTGGGCATTTTCTCTTTCCTGTCAAGGCAGTTATAATTTAATGGCACCTATCCTGTTAAAATTTGTTTCTGTGTGTCTTTTCCTCTTTAGATTTCGTATGAGAAGTACAAACCGTCTTTTCTATGTTTATATTTTTCCTGAACTATAATGGTATTTATAGATTATAGATATCAAAAAAGTATTTCATGAATTAACCATACATAATGGCTTTTTCTTTTACTGAAAATAGCTTCTTTACATACAATAAATTCTGATTACAACATTCCCTCCCCATAATTCTCCCAGATCCTCTGTATCTCCCCTCAAATTCAGATCTGCATCCATTCTGTCTGTCATTAGAACACACACAGGGGTCTATGGAACAATAATAAAGTAAAAATAAAAGATGAAAATTAAAACAAGTTGGAATAGGACAAACCAAAAAGAAAAAAAAATGAAAGAACAAAAAGCATAAAAACATGCATAAGGACACACTTTTTTTTTTGCATGCAGGAATCCCCAAAATGCAGAAAACTAGAAACTAAAATATAAATGCAGAGGACCTGTAAGGTGGAAAACAAAGAAAAAACACAACAACAAAGAAAAAGCCCCAGAACAAAATTATAAGGCAAAGAACCTCCAAAGATGCTATTGAGCTTGTTTTCAGTTGGCCATCCACAGTTGGACATGAACTATGAACTTAATTTTCCACGAGAGTCCCTTGGAGAAAAGTAGTCTTTGGGTTAAATCAAGTGAAGTGTTTGTTTTCTTATCAGTTTTACATCTAAACTATTATTTACAGTATCAAAGTGTATAAATGGATATAACAATAACCATAAGATGACATTGTGGAAATTGGTGAATTCTGTAGTTAAAAAATGTGTGTGTGTGTGTTTGTGTGTGTGTGTCTTGAGTGTGTCTGTGTGTGTGAGTGTACATGCACTTCAAAGACGAAAAAAACTACTGAAAATTTTAAAAATGACGTGTAATGAAAAATTGAAATAAACAATTCAATTTATTCTCAAAATGTGTCAAGCATTACTTAATGCATCTAATCTTAAATGCCCAAATGAGATTTTAATATTGTTACCAGAAATTTATATTACATTTAAACCATGGGATCTTAAATTTTTAAATGTAAGCACTTAAATTGTAAATAGTCGTTCTCACTCACTTCTCATAAAATAAACTCTAAAACAGATGTGATAAATACAAACAAATTTAGTCAGGGGCAAGTATGGTGCAGCTTTTCCATGCTGATGACACACTAATGAAGTAAGAAGGATAAAATAATAATTTCCTTGTTTTAAAATATTTCATTCTTGGATGTTCAGAAAATGTTAAATTCAATTATATTAAGGTATTTTAAAAAAGAAATTTAAAATTTAAAGGATATAATGTGTAGATTTTAAATAATTTCTTAGATTCCAACATTTATTCAGCTTTTATTTATACAAGATTATTTTAAAACCATATAACAGTGGCTAGGAAAATGGTTCAGCCAAAAAAAGTGCCTGCCACATAAGCACAAGGTTATGACTTCAGTTCACAGAACATATAGACGACACTGTGTTTTATGGAAGAAGGAGGCAGTATATATATATATATTCTGGGCCTCCATGAATGAAGTATTTTCAAATGAGTAAATTATTACTTTATCCTTCTTACTTCATTAGTTTGTCCTCATTATGGAAAAGCTGCATCATACTTGTCACTGACAATATACATATACATACATATACATACATATATATACACCTACGTATATATACATATATATACACATATATATTTGCTTGCCTTTTCGTCTTTTGAGACAACATCTCTCTCTATACACCAAGCTATGCAGGAACTTACTCCATAGACCAAGATGGTCTCAAATGCACTGCTATCTGCCAGCCTCTACAAACGCTGGTAATTAAAGGTGCACACCATAGGTAACATAATACTTTTAATATTTATTAATCACGATAGACCCTGTAAGGAAAATTTGAACATAAGCACCAAGTAATTTAGGCCCTCCCCACACACATGAGTCAGCTGAAACAAGATGGCCACCCATATTACTGTCTGTCAGTTAACACAGGTGCCCACATCTCTGTCAGATAACACAGGATGCTCACATAACTGTCAGATAAAACAGGATGTCCACATCTGTATCAGTTAACACAGGATACCCACACCAGTTTCAGATAACACAGGTGCCCATACCAGTGTCAGTTAACACAGGATGCCAACACCAGTTTCAGATAACACAGGTGCCCATACCAGTGTCAGTTAACACAGGGTGCCCACACCAGTGTCAGTTAAGACAGGGTGCCCACACCAGTGTCAGTTAATACAGGATGTACACGTCACTGCCAGATAACACAAGGTACACACATCACTGTCAGATAACATAGGATGCACACATCACTGTCAGTTAAAAGGATGCCCACATTCTGTTCTGCTGGTTTCTCATCTGTCCAGTAAGAATTCTCACAAATCCACCATTACATCTTAGCTCCTAAGAACAAGAGGCTCTGAACTCATATCCTCAGTCCCCAGGACACTATTTCAAGAATATTTGTTGAAATGGGTTCAAATATTAAGAGAATTCTGGATATTTCACTGTTTATAATTGTGTTTTAAGATGTTCAGTTAAATGCACTTTAAGTGCAGTAACAAAAAGTTGCACAGGGGAGGAAAAACATTTAAATTAGAAATTAATCATCACTACAAAGATACATAAGCAGGTAGGAAAATTAAAATATACTCCTCTAGGAAGAATCTACTATGGACTACATTGAATCTTTTGTTTCCATTAAGAATTTTTGATGAGATTTTGAAATATTGTCCGAGTAAGTCTGAATTGTAGACACCATATTAAAACTGTGTCATGAGCTGATCTAACTAAAGTATTTTAAACAAATCATTTAATACCTTTCGTTCCAACTATGTTAGGAATAAAGCCATATTAAATGATAACAAAAAGTAGCCAACTACTTCATAGTATAGTATATTAATACACAATTTTGAATTTTAATAACAATGTTGTCAAAAGATGCTTTGATATGTAAGGCCCTCATGCTTCCTCTTACAATTATGTTGAGCTGTAGCAGGGGGCAAAGGAAGGCAAAAATGTGTAGTTATTTAGCTTACCCTAAGTTCAGCAGTGTAAGAGTCAAGAAAGTGAAATTGTTGCTGGGGGAAAGCCATTAGACATGAGTTACAGAGCAATGGCCTCTTCTTTCTGTTTTGCTTAATGCACTCACATTAAATAAAAGCAGAAAATAATGACCAGGACCGCTTACCACTCTTTGCAGCACAGTATAGGACTGCCTTGCAGACTTCTGTCATCGTTTCCTGCTTGTCTGACATACCTCTTAACATTTTATTGCATGCTATTTGTTCTTTCTTGAGGAGTATTATTCCCAAGTCTCAGTGAAAACTTGTTATCAGCGCCAACACTGCTTTTCAAACATTGAATAGTATAGAATATTCTGATAGCAGAACCTGGCAACTCCTTCATTGGCTCTGCTTTTTTGTTTGTTTTTTGTTTTTTGGTTTTTTTTGTTTTTGTTTTTGTTTTTTTTGTTTGTTTTGTTTTCAAAAGACAAAGAATAAGGTGAATTGAGAGCAACCAGGGAAGGCCACAGTGAGTGCATTTAGAGCCTTCCTGCTGATTCTTCACTGTCCTGGGTAAGGTTGCAAGCAGTTGGGTTTGTTCTGGAGCTGCTGTGAATTCAAATGTTAATTGCTTGTCCCCCCAAGATATTTACTATTCTAGGAGCAAATTCTCAGGTACACAAAATGATGCTGGGTAAACTTTGCCACCCTAATTTTCCCTGATTAGCTAAATAATGTTGCCCACAGCCTTGACCAGACAGAAGAGAGGCAGGCAGAGCAAAGGTAGGAGGCCTTAGTGGTGGCAGAAAGACCACAAAGAAAGGAGAGGAAAGGAAGAAAGGAACAGGTCACCATGTGGTAACCAGGAGCTCATGTCCATGAACAGCTTCCTCTGCGGACTGGGCTGATGGAGGAGAAGCAGACCAAGTGGAACTTAAGCAAGTATTTATGGAGAGTTTTGATGGGATGCAGCCCAGATAAGAATAATTAAGGAGAGGGGCATGGGCTATGTGGCTGGCAGATAGTAAAATAGATTCCGGGGTTGGTATCTGCCCAGCCCTATTGTTTTAAGGCTTATTATAAATCTAACAGTTGTCTGTGTCTTTTATCTATAAAAGAGCAGGTTAAGAAGTAACTGCGGCCTTAATAATTCTTTGAATCAATATTAAATAGTAATAACCATTCTACAGTTAGCATTAGAGAATTCTGGTCCAGTTGGAGTTAGAATAATTAGATATCCCATGTTTATTTGGCCTTTCCAGGCTTTCAGCAAAGTATTTGGTTATACTGTTTTTAATGGTCAGATCAATAGAAAGCATGTATACAAAGCATGTGTGAGATTCCTCATCCTCATTATTAGGCCAACTCTTAGAAGTAACCTACTTTTATATACACGCATACACACTCATCTTAAATGTCATTTTTGGTATTTTCTATGCCTCCATCATACCTGTTGTTGACCTGCTGACCCCTGGTAAACTCATCCAGAAGAGTATCACAAAGTTAAGCGACTTGGACATAGCCACCTTTTCTCTTTCTCTCTCATACAAGACTCACTTCTCTGAGCTTACACAATAAACACATACCTTTTCGGTAGCACATCTCGTTTATTTATGTATATTCATGTATGATATATATTGACCTTATTTTCTTGGTTTCTAACATTTTTCTTGGAGTTAGCATAACATAGAGACACTAGCTACTTTCTTCTTCATCTCTTCTCTTCGGCTTCTACTCTCACTCTTTTCTAGTATGCAGAGTGTCTTTGTTGGGGTCTCTATTGCTAAAATGAAACACTAGAACCAAAAATCAAATTGGGGAGGAAAGGGTTTAGTCATCTTACACTTCCACATCACTGCTCATCACTGAAAGAAGTCAGGATAGGAAATTAAGCATGGTGGGATCCTGGAGGCGGGAGCAGAGGCCATGGAGGGGTGTTGCTTACTGGCTTGCTTCACATGGCTTGCTCAGCTTCCCTTATAAAATCCTGGACCACCAGCCCAGGGATGGCACCACCAATGGACTGGACTCTCCTCTGTTGATCATTAATTGAGGAATGCCTTGCAGCTGGATTTTATAGAGGCATTTTCTGAACTGAGCATCCTACTTCTCTGATGACTGACTCTAGCTTGTGTCAAGTTGATACACAAAACCAGTCAGTACACAGAGAAACCAGAAACATCATGCTGTTTCTTATCCTTTTCTCATTTGTTTATTTGCTTTTAAATAAATCTTTTCAAGTTAGCAGACATTTATATCAATATCCATTTAATTTTTGCACCAGCTGTAAGAAAGAAGAAGGAAAAAAAATGGAAACATAAAAAATTTGAGGCACACATATTTAAATCCTTATCTTAGAAAGTAAGATGTTATTTGTGGGAATTTCAACCTAACTTAATATATATTTATCCTCCATACTTAATACACAAGCTGTAATGGAAAAAACAGTTGACTCAATTGACATTTTTGCTGGAATGTGAACCTATAAATGGCAGAGCAGGTAAAGAAATGCCAGCTGCATCAATAGCTAAAGGAGTGGAGACAGCACAATACAGACAGTGTGCTTAATGAACAGGTGCAATGTCCAGGGAAAGTGCTATTCCTGCCCAAGGTTCCTGGAAGAGACCGCAGAGCATAGCCCTGCTGGAGTATTACAGCTGATGCATGTTCGGTAGTGAATAGGGTGTTTTCCGTTAAATGGTACTTTTACCAGGTGCAAGAATCATAAGGAGACAACAGTAGTTATGTTTATACACTTGTTCTTTTCCCATCATTTTGTCAAAGAAGATAATTAATTGGACACATACTGAAGGCTGACTGATATCCAGATTGTTGGAGGCTAGTTTAGTTGCTCTTAGATCTAGCCCTTCAGCACTTGTGTAATATCAATGATGTTTAAAAGAAAAACATGTTTGAATTCTATTATTTACTTGTTTATTCTTGGGTCAACATCACCAAAAATACATTATTAATAATTGAGTTATTGTGTCTTTTGAATCCTGAATATTAATCAATTTTCCAAGAATGACTTTTTCAATAACTTGCCCTTACTCAATATTTCAAGGGAACTTTTTATGCTTTTATAAATAAAAACAATCTTTACTAGTGTCATCAATTGTAGTAGAACCCTGCAGAACTACAAAGGATACATTCCAAGACCACCTTTCAACTATCTAAAAGTATGAGTATTACTCATTTTGTATATACTGTTGTCCCCTAATCAAACACACATTTAATAGAATAAACTAAGTGCAGTAAGAGATTTAAAACAACTAAAAGTAAAACAATTTTATCAATTACTATAGTTACATTTTTAACAATTTTTTATTTAATTAATTTATTCAGATTACAACAGAATTGTTATCCCATCACTTGTATCCTCCTGTTCCTCCATCCTCCTGCTTTTACATTTTTAATAGTTACAGATTGTTTACTCTATTTTGCATTTAACATTTTCAATCCCAAATTGCCATAAAATAAAAGAATAGAAAATAAAACTGGATAAATTGTTGGAGACTACTGTTTATTTAAATTACTGATTTAGAATAACACACACAAGTACAACTTATAAAAATGTACACACAACACACACACACACACACACAAAGTCTCAGATTTAAAAACTTGTCTGACTGAACAGTTTAAAGAAAAATCATAAGACTCTAGTGTTTGCAGACAGGAGCCCAACATAGAGCAGGGATTGAGGTCTCATGGATATATCATGTGTATTGACTAGTTTGTTTTTGTTTCTGTTTTTGTTTTGGCAATGAAGATGATATTGATTATATTCCCACACATCCAGGAAAACTAGTCAGTTCCACACAGGACACACAGCATTAGTGCTCCTCTTCTGTCGGAAACACCTCGGGAGCCCTCCTACCCAGGAACATTCCTGAGGCTCCCTACAACATAAGCCTCTGTAGAAGGTGTTGATATTCTATATTGTTACACTGTACTATATTATGTATAATATAATCCTATACCACATTAATTATTATAATATACTATAATTATATTATAGTATATTATTATATTATAATGATGTGAATTGAAAAAGGAGTTCCAATTCTTTATAACTTCCAAGTTAAAATTTTTTGTAGAACTTTGGTAATGATGTATACATGTTTTTTTTTAACCCTCAAAAGTGATAACTTTATAATTCAAAGTGAAGGAAGATGATATTTAGAACTGTCTAGGATGCTCAAGCTATTTCTATTATCAAATAATATAGACAATTGCCTGTTTTTGTTGGTTGTGGTATTTTGTTTTATTGTTTTGTTTTGCCTGAAAGATATTTTTATTGACAGCTGCTAAACAAACCCCTCATAGGGGAACTGTTTTCATGTCAGTGAGACTGTAGTTATCTGAGGAAGAACAATTTTCACACTCAACATTCTATCTCTGGTCACCAAATGTATGAAGGTTCTTCCTTCCAAGAAACAATTTCTCCAGTGAACAGAGTCATTTATTTTTAATAATTTATTTTAATTGTAACACTAGCTTGAGTTAATACTGGCTCTATAGGTTAAAGGCTCAGGAAAGATCACCTCCCTCTTCAGATGCCAGTCACAGGAAGTAATTTTCAGAACAACAGCAATAAATCAGTCTCCCACCAGCAAGAGCTTGAGTAAGAATGATTTAGTAGGATAGCTCACAGAACTTTGGCAAACAATCCTGTGTGCCAATTAGTGCAAAGGTTACTTGAAAGGATGCTGAGGAGCAGCCGACTGAGGAGACACAAAATGAGGTCTGAGAGAAACTGTGCTGAGTGTCCTTGCTCTCTCTAGCTCATCATCTTCAAGGTACCTACTCAATGGATTCTATAATTGGTCCTGTATTTGCTTGTTTATCTAAGTTTGTTATGTAAATATAATAGATGATATCATTGACCTGGGATTTCAGCTCAACCTTAAGCCTTTCTTGCTTCCTTGGGGGCTGTAAGTTGGTATGGAAAGTTCCAAATCTCTCATGACATGTACGGTTCCCCTGGCAACAAGATCCTCACCTGAAAATGAGCCCAGAACGAATAGCTTCATCAAGGCAAGAGGCTTTTTATCATCACGGCTATTAGAGGGACTTAGGAGCTCTGTGTCAGATGTTTCAATTACTCAGGAAACAACAAAGGATGTCTGGGGGCTGTAGACATGTATCAGTGGGAAGCAGACATGTGCTGCTCTTCCAAACAGAGTTTGGTACCCGGCACCCACTGACAACTGCCAGTTAAGGACAGTTCCTGGTGATCTGACAACACATACACACACACACACACAAACACGTAATTAAAAATAAATATAAAAGTTCCGTCTGTGTTAAGAACATAGCAACATAGCCAAACACTAACTATAAAGACACATAGTATCTTAAAATTCTTGCCTAGAAGAGTTTCAAATGTTTTATTTCAGTAATCTCTCAATATCTATTGAATACTACATACCATACGTTTGTGTAAAGATGAAAGTATAATTGATAATTAATATTATTTAGATATCATTTTGCTAATCATTCTTTTTTCAAAATAATCATGTAAAATTAATATCTTAATTTAATATTAAAACAATTCGAATGCACTAATAAAATATTCAGTTTTTGATATATATAAAACATTTTTTCAACTTGATCTCTTTTATCCAGTAGTATGTTCTTCTTTTGCCTTTAAGATAAAGGGCATATTTCTTTAACATATAACCATGTTAAATTGCCTTTTCATATGTTCTGCTTTTACAGAATATTTTTTTACTTATCTTTTACATGATGTTTTGTTATTTTATGTAATAAATATTTTATGTAGTATTTTAATAGTCTTCTGAGCATTATTGAAATCTTATAAAACAAATTTTAGAAATTCGGTTTCATCAAATAACAATTTATTGGGCTGGAGAGATGGTTCATTGGTTGAGAGCACTGACTGTTCTTCCTGAGGTCCTGAGTTCAATTTCCAGCAACCACATGGTGGCTCACAACCACCTATATTGATATCTGACACCCGTTTCTAGCCTTCAAGGGTACAAACAGGCAGAGCAATGTATACATAATAAATAAATAAATAAATCTTTAAAAAAAAAAAGAAAAGAAAGCAAAAACAACAACAACAAAAAAAAACCCAAAAAACAAAAAACAAAAAAAACCAACAACAATTTGTCACTAACAAATTACCTATGAGTTAGGTCCAAAGTCTGACTCCCAGAGCCTTACATGACAGTTTCACTGAACATGTTCAAATTCACAGTCTGCGTTCAACTCAGGTTGGACCTTGAGAGAGAAAACAAAAGGTTTACTGGTATAGAGATATTGTTTCCACCCAGCATTCCTTAGAAACTGCTGTCAGGAACAGTCATTACTTCACAATTACCATGTACCCATAATTCATATCAGCATTACCATATGCCCATAGCACACTATCCTCCTGGCTCTTCTCATCACCCCTCTACAACTCTAAACTTCCAGTTAGTCTGGTTTGCATACCTTTCCCCTTGCAGGTACCCAACTCTCTATAGTTGGCAAGGGGTTCCCTGTCTTTTCGCTACTCTCTCTGTTCTCAAAATGCAGCCATCGCAACTTTGGACTTTCCCAAATACCTGTGGCTATTCTATCCCTACCACCTGAGATGCAGCTACATTAAAGTTTCATATTTCTAATACATCTTTTTTATGGATCAGTCTAGTTTGGTAGTTTTAGGAAATACTTACCCTTAAGTAACCAAGAAGGACAAAAGGAACAAATGATCCAATCACTGTAAATCAAAAGAAGTAGAAAAACACCCATTTCACAACAGCAAAATAACAAGAGTAAGCATAAATTATTCATTGATAACTCTAAATAGTAGTGGTCTAAATTCCTCAATGAAAAGACACAGACTACTAGTTTGAAAACAGGGTCCATCTTGCTGCTTCATCTAAAAATCACACTTCACCATTAAGAATAGACATTAACCTAAGGCTAAATTAGTAGAAAATGTATTTCAGGTAAATGAATCCAAGAAGCAGATAAATATAGCTATTTTATTATCTGAAAAATGAGACTTTGAACCAAAGCTAATCAAAAGAGAAAGAGAAGGAACTACATACTAATTAAAGAAAAAATTCACCAAGAGGATATTATAATTGTAAACATTTATGCACCAACACAGGGGTACTAAAGGTGATAAATTAAATGCTGCTACAGCTAAAATCACATATTGTCCGTCACATAGTTATAGTCTTTAGTTCAATACCTTCTCTCACCAAAAGACTGAACATCAGACAAAAAGGAAATGGAAATGTTAGAGGTAATAATGTCATATTTCAAATGAAATTAACAAACATATATAAAATACTCCACCCAAACATTAAATAATATCCTTTGTTATATTCAACAGTTCATGGAACTTAAAAAAAAAACTAACCATATATTAGGACAAAAAACAAGTTTCTAGAGATATAAGAAAATTGAAGTAACTCCTTGCCTACCATCTGACCACTACAGATTAAAGTTCAAAACCATCAATGAAATATGTACAAACTCATGGAAACTGCACAACTGGATGAATAGCAGGTCAAGAAGAAAATCAAGAAGGAAATTAAATCTTTTTATAACTGATTAAAAATGAAAACACAGAATACCCAAACTCATTGGACATAATGAAGAGTTTTAAAGGGCAAGATCACATCACAGAGTTCTTACATTAAGTCAAACAAACAAACAAAAACCTAGAGGTATCTATATTAGTAGCCTAAACACATACCTGGATGCTTTAGAACAATAAGAAAAAGAGTATCTGTAAAGATTAAATGGGAATAAATAATGACTGGGCTGAAGTCAGTAAAATAGAGACAAACAAATTAGCAAGGAAAAGCAGTACCATTAATAAAACAAATGAGTTAGTTGAGAGAAAAATAAAAAAATATTGGCAAACCCTTAACCAAAGTAACCAAGAGATCAAGGTGGAAGATGTAAATAAATAAAATTAAAGATGAAAAGGAGGGCATTGAAAGAAAGACCAAAGATATTAAAGAATCATGGCATACTTTGAATATCTGTTACACCAAACTTGAAAAACCTAAAAGAAAGCAATACATTTAAATCAAAATGAAATAAGCAATTTAAACATAGCTGTGGTGTTTAATGAAATGGAAGCAGTGATATACTAATACTATAATCAATGTCTAAATCTTAGCAGAAGTCAAGACAGTGGGACCATCTATATCATAGACATTAAGGAGCAAAACAAGAACACACTGTTCCTTTAAAAAGTCCCCCAGTGAAGCTGTAATGAAAACTGGCTTAATTAACTCTCAGTCCCTGTGAATTCTTTCACATTCTGTGTTGAGGCAGTGGGAATTGCACAAATCACACTCTGCTCAGTGCTAAAGTTTGATATCACCAGCTAAAACGTTGTATGATTACTCGACTTTCTATGTCAATTCCCCTCCCATATGACTGCAGCATCAGGTTTATGTCACTGAACAGTTGTCAGATAAACTAGAGCCATGATGCCTAGTAACTCGTCAGAGTTGTTCTACACCAGGGAAAACAGATGACAGCATTTACTGAATACAAAATTAGAAATTTCAAGTTCAAATTAGTGTAGACAGACTTTATACGCACCAATGTGATTTTGATAGTTTGGAATAAAGAGAAAAAGCTCTGTTTTGATGAAATTGGTGGTATTAATTAATATGACTCTTTGAAATTAAATAATATTAACTGTCATCATGTGGTAAAATTCAGCATAGCTTAACGAGCCAGTATGTTAGAAATGATCAATTCACTATTTTACAAAATTATACATGACAAATGAACCATCTAATCAGTAAGATGATCCACATCTTTACTTTACTTTACTTTACTTTAACATAACAAATAAGAAGAATATCATTGGGAGAATTTGGATTTTTCACTACAAGTACAATTTAAGAGTACTTGTATTGAAATTTAGAAACACATATTCCATGTTCTGATATGGTGTCAAAGAAAATATTAAGAATTATTGATAGCTTATTAAACTACATCTTTTTTACTCAGCTCTATGGAGCTGCATTTTCTTCATACATTTTACGCATTCCAATGTATTTAATGTGGAAGTATGGGAAGAAGCCTTCTCAAGTTATATCAGAAAAAATATAGAAAAAATACTTTAATAATGCATTTTTACCAAAATGTGGTACATCTGGTAGCTTGTGACTATTTTATTATTTTTAATTTAATTAATATTTATTGAGAAATTTAATTTTATATGTGTATGTTTGTGTGTGGTAGGAGGGATTTGTGTGGGACAGCACCTGGCATAGTCATGTACGGAGGGAGATTAGAGACAATTTTGTGTAGTGGGTTTTGTACTTTCTTCTTGACCTGAGCTTTGAACACAGCCTGGTACATCAGGCTTACTCAGTAAGTGCTTTAGCGCCCAAGCCACATCTCAGGCCTGAATTAGTCAACATGTCTGAAATGCTTCATTTTATGTGTCTAACATAATACTGGGTATACATATTTAGAACCACATATACACACATGTGTCATAATATTGTTTGCTTTTAGTGATTTTTAATATGGATATTCTGGACCTAAAAGTTTGGTAATTTCCCACAAAACCCAATCTAGTTTTTTTTTTTTTAATTTCTTTTTGACAGAGCTTTACTACATACCCCAGTCTCAGTTGTAACTCATTACATAGCCTACAATGGCTTGTCATTCATGGCAGTCTTTCTGTCTCAAGTGCTAAAGTAACACCGTCATGCCAGTCAAGTTTTCTTCTACTATCTTATTTTTTATTAAATATTTTCCATATACATTTATATTATTACACATATATACAATAAACTACATACAGCAAGAAGAACCATGATATATACATATATATATATATATATATATATATATATTTCATTAGTGTTTTGGCTATTTGTATTTGGCAGCCTTGAAGAAAATATCTTTCCTATCTTGGTGAGTTTAAAATTCTGTTGTACATCAATATCTATCAGATCTTATCATTATCAACTTAAAACATCTATCTAGATATAAAAATGTCTTAACCACCAAACAACTAAACATTATTGTAAAACAAAATTATCTAGTCTTCAGCCCCATCAGAGTCTTGAGAAGGAACAAAATTAAGTACCTGAGTATACAGGGAGTGCAAGTTAGCAGCTTCCCAAATGAAGACGAAAGAGACAGTTTGCTGCCTGAACACTGACCCAAAATTATAATATTAGCACATTATCTTCAGCCTTCTGGCCCAATATATCTGACGGACATATTTGTGGCCAGTCAAGTTTTGATAGTCATAAATCCTTACCCATATCATGCCCTTGCTAGGGATGTTTATTGTGATATACTGATATAATAAAAATACTAAGTTGGTTAGGTTCTTTAGAAATATATAATCAACTGTATTTTGATGAAAGCCTGGTACATTTTCTGTATCAATATGCTAAAAATGCTCACTCAGTTCCCCCATCTCTCATCCTCTCTGTCTTTGTACACTCAATTTCTTTTTTATTTTACTTTAATTTATTTTTTGTCTCTATATTACTATCCCTGTAACCCTCTGTGTCTCGGTCTTGTTCTTTTGTTTCACAACTTGCCAGTATCCATTTTATGAACATTTATATCTTAAAATCCTTATTTTCTACTGATAGACCTTTAAAATTATTAAAAATTGTGCTTTCATTGCAAACAGTGCTGAACAGGCCAACTTTGAACTTTTCTCAATTTACCTGCTGTGATTATACTCATGGCTGCATTCTCAGACTACAACTGCAGAGTTGGGTAGAATGTGCACTTTCATGTTGTTTTTGTAACCACACAGCTACGACATATATATTTGCCACAAGTTAATAAATGTACCTATTTTCTAAGCTCCTTGTTAAGAACATAGAGTCAAAGCTTTTGTTCTTCTTCCTGATGAGTGAACTGTGCTAACTCATACATTTTGTTTAATGTCAACAAAGTACTTTGCTCCTCTTAAAATGGATTGCCTTTAGGCTATCAATTTATAAGATCATACAATGTTTTGGATAAATTACTTGGTTATAATGTGACTTTCAAGTTATTAGTCTTTAAATTGCCATTTGCACTTTGACTTTTCTCCTTAAATTTCTGTACCATATAGGAAGGCTTTAAAATCATACTTCATGTATGAAAACATTTTTGTCTTTGATACTATCTTCAAAAGTGTATTCATCTTACATGTATGAGAGTTTTGTTTGTATGTTTGTATGTGCAGTTTGCCTGTTACATGCCCTTGGTAGACGGATAGGCCATCAGATCCCCTGTAAGTGCTTATCTAAACTTGTGATCTGCTATGTTGGGGCTGGGGTCTGAACCTGTGTCCTCTGAAAGAACAGTAAGAGCTCACAATCCCTTTGCCATTTTTCCAGCCCCTGTCTGGGATTATTTTATATTCTCTGTTTTCCTCTGATTGGTTCCTAGTTTTGTTTCTTTTCTTTTTTATTCATTTATGTGCTCAGTTCATTTGGAATTATTCTGGGATGAAGTAGTAGATGTTGGTTTATTGCTTATATAAGATACCTACTGATAATGGTACTCTCCACCTACAAAATGAGCCAATAATAGTATAATGGCAGATTTATTGGGAACAGCTCTTGCGTGTGATGTTCCTAGATCCAGGCATTGTGGGACACAATGTGCACCAAACACCTCAGAAGGTCCTTTATCTTTTACGGTCACACACGGAACCTTCTATTCCATGTAGAAATGTTGTTTTGTAACACATTATATAAATGAAAAAAATTAAAATAAATGCTCACGTAATAATTTAGAAATTTCCATTGTGGTCCATGTAACAAGATGAATCTAAGCTCAGAGTTACCAGTTTGCCTGGCAGGAATCAAACATAGAACGTTGTAATGGGATGAACAAGGTCTGCTTGCACCAGGTGTTTATGGTGGCAGTGCCTCTAAACCCATGGCTTCGTCTCCCTCCAAGGCTAACTTTTTTTCCACAGCAACTTTGATTCCTAGTTTTAAGTTTGAGCACCTTCATGAAAGTGAAATTCTCAGTTTGTTGTGTTGAACTATTTTCCAAGCATAATAATTTTAGCTATTTAATTTTCAATATTCTGAAACCCACTGAAATCCTAGAACCTATACTATAAACACCACTTTTAAATGTTTTGTTTTCTTTAGCATTTAATAAAAATATTGCTTATATTATTTGCTAATATTTATTTACTAAGAACAATTCAAGTAAGATGATGTTTTGGTGACTGGAATTCTGCATTCTTAGAACATATATATATGTGTGTGTGTGTGTGTGTGTGTGTGTGTGTGTGTGTGTGTGTGTATCTTGTTAGATACTGGCAACAATATGAACTTTTTAAAAACAATTTCTAATAATTTGGAGAAAATGGATTCAGATTTTATTGTATAATTCTGTTACACTTTTCTCATTTAAGCTTTAGAAAATTACTGTATAGCTCATCAGCCAAATTTCTAGCTGAGATCATTTGGCTGTCTACAAGAGGCATAAACAAGATAATTGAAATGAGATAAAACATAATTGAAAAAGGGATTCTCAACAATATGAAATGTGGCTTAAAAGAAGGCTGGCTTCCAAAATGGGAGGAAACATAATTCAAAGTGGCCACTGTTTATGTTGCATGGATGGGGAAGGTTCAGGCTCTGAAGACTCCCCAGAGTGAAACAAGAAGAGGAAAAAGGTTCATAGACAAGTTGGCTGCACAACAACAGGCAGATTTCCTTATCAGGGCTTACCTAGTATAAAGTACACAGGAAAAGCACCCAGTCTGACCATCAGAGGACTGAAACATCTGTAGATAAATACTAAAGGTAGTAACTAGAATACACACGGAGGCGTGTGTTCGCTTTCTGAGCCTGTGAACAAGAATGCAGCCTAGACTACCTTCACATTTATAATCACTGTAATGTCTGGCCACAAAATAAGAAAAGCAAAGTCTCATGTGTGGGTCAACCCACACAGCGTGGTTGAAGAAGCTTGAGACCCTCAACAGTTTCACAACAGAAAAGCTGCTCAGGAGGCTAACCTGCTTAGTGATTGTAGGCTTCAGAGTCTAGACTCTCTGGAAACTATAATGTTCAACCTAACTGAAAGATGGAATACTCTGCCATCAGCACATTGAGATAGGGACTATCCCATCTCCGTTTATACATCAAATTTTCAGGCTTTATTGATACAAGTCTAAGACTACACCTTGCAAAAGTTGAGACTAAATTCATGGTGTTAACATTAAAAAAAAAATTCCAAAGTGGCTATTACAAACATGCTCTTGGTACTCAAATAAAATATAGACATTTTAATTTGGAAAGGAAAATTTTGGATCCAAATAAAGGATGAACATTGGAAAAAAAATAAAAGAGTAGGCAGACATTGGGACATTGAGGAATATGGGATATAGTGACTCTAGCACCTTCTTTAACAACCTCTATTATTTAAATAATAATTTCAAAAGCTCATTAGACTACGGAAAAGCCTACTCACAAGCATTTGAGGCGTCAATGGCTTTTCTCTGGAAAAATATTGCAAAAGTAGTAACTAATTTAAATGTAAGAAAAGTTGAAATGACCCCTATTTGTAGTGATAGAGAAACTAGTGGTTCACAGCAATATATCTAATACAGTAATAACTTTCTGTTAAATACACATGTGTGAATAAAACAAAGGCACTGAGCCCAAATGAAATAATATTTAGTGTTTGGTCTGTGAATTGAATAAAGCATGTTTCTATCATATGGTTTAATTAATTATTATGTGTTAAGAGTCAAAAGGTGCTTTTTATGAAAGTGACAGGATAATATTTTTTTTAATGTAGCTGTCTAAGATTTCTGCAGCTAACATCAATTTACAATGGAGAGGACATATCAATTAGAAAGCTTTCATGTGGTAAATTGAAGAGAAAAGCAACTGTTCCTTGAACCTCTAAACTTCCCCGATCCTATGACCCTTCACACCCCACAGCGGAGATGAAAGGAAAAAGAGCCAGGAAACAAAGATGCCTATGATGGGTTCTGGCACCATTTTTGCTTTTAGCTTTCTTCTTCTAACACTCAACATTTCTAGGGGCTCTCTATGCTGTGTTTTGATGGAAACTCTGGAGTCCTCAATCAGAGAGATACACATTGCCAGCAGAGTTTCACTGTGAGAACAGGATTACTTTAAAGAAAAGAGTGCCTCCACCATTCAGAGTTCATGAAGGCACACATGCATAGCATAACCAACCAAAGACTTTCCGTTCTTAAATTAAATTGGGGGTAAGGGGCACTGAACACATAATAGTTTTGGGTTTTTTTTGTATCCCATTGATGAAAACTATTTTGAATTTAAAGTTTAAATATCAGCATTTGATGTATTTGCATGAAAAATAGAGACTACTGATTAACATTTCAGATTAGTTAAATCTGTAAAAATAAGTAAAATGTGACATTCCCAATACTGATATTGTCCATATCAAACCCCTGACAGCAGTGAGAATGATTTTCATCGATTATGTTTGTCTCCTCAGATAAATTTACAAAGAAAAATGAGAGTTACTGGAGTGATTACCCAAGGAGCAAAAAGGATTGGAAGCCCAGAATACATAAAATCTTACAAAATTGCCTACAGCAATGATGGGAAGACCTGGGCCATGTACAAAGTGAAAGGCACCAATGAAGACATGGTAAGCCTAACTCACTCTGTGGAATTTAGCTAAAATTCCATAATGACCACATGAGATCATGTGACACCTGAGCCTTCTGCTAAAGGCTTATGTTCAAATACATTTCTGCAGCTTTTCGCGTTTAATTGGGTAAAGGGAACAGGGCTTCCCTAAGTTAGAAATTTCTAACAGCTTCCATTTAGGATTTTTTCAGTCTTTAATTGCTGGTCCTACAAATAGTTGTCAAAAGTTAGCCATGTTGTGCATAACAATTGAGCTGCCTTAGATTTTACAGACAGCTTTCTCTTAAATCAAGCATATTATTTTAAAAACAAGAACATTGAATAATGGAAAGGATGCTTATCTGGACCTATTTGGCATTGGAAATGTATTTCCTACTGAACAGAATAAAAATTGTGGAAGAAATGAGTATAGTAGTTAATATTTCTTTTTGGAATGATATTTTTAAGTCTGATTAAGATACATAGAAGAAATATTTATTATTATAGTTCCCTTTACATCTTTATCATAGCCCGTTCTCTCCTGTTGGTCCTACCTTCCCTCCCTACCTCTCTCTCTTCCCTGAGTGACCCCATCCCCTACTCCTCAGAAAAGGGAGCCTCCTTCCTCTCCAAACCAACATAGCACATCAAGTTGCATCACAATACAACACATCCTCTTTCACTTAGTCCAGACAAGGGAGCCTCGCCAGAGGGTTGTGATGGAAAAGTAGGCAACAGAGTCCATGTCAGAGACAACGCCTACTCCCCTAACGAGGGGACGCACATGAGGACTAAATTGTCCATATATGTAGAAGGCCTAGGTCCAATCAATGCCATGGTCTTTGAGTGGAGCTTCAGTTTCTGTTTGGCCCCTAGGCCTTGGTTTGTTGCCACTGTTTGTCTTTTTGAAGTTCTTTTCATCCTCCTGTTCATTTATCCCACCCCCTTTTTATACAAGGCTCCTGTGCTCTAACTAATGTTTGGTTGAGTCTTAGCATCTGTTTCTGTCTGCAGTTGGGTAGACCCTCTCAGAGGACAACTATTCTAGGCTCTCATCTTCAAGCTTAGCAGAGTATTATTAGCAGTGTCAGTGGATGGCTCTCTCCCATAGAGTCGATCTTAGGTTGGGGTAGGCATTGGTTGGACATTCCCTCAATCTCTGCTCTAACTTTATCCCTGCACATCTTGTTAGGCAGGGTAAATTCTGGGTTGAAGTTTTTGTGGGTGGTTTGCTGCTCCCCTCCATCCACTAGAAGTCCTGTCTGGCTAGAAGGTGTCCTTTTCAGTCTCCATGACCCCAACTACTATGAATCTTAGCTAGAGTCATGTCCATAGAAGGAATGGCTCTTAACAGAAAAATGTATTCATTTGCAAGTTAACAAATGATAGATAGATAGATAGATAGATAGATAGATAGATAGATAGATAGATAGATTTACAGAGACAGAGACAGGGAGACTGACTTACTCTGTTTCTGCAGTTCTGGCCTTTAAAGTGGTAAAGAAGGGGCTGGAGAGATTGGTCCAACACTTAGCAGGCGATAACAACACTTATTGCTCCAGTAATCGACCCGTTAAGCTCCCAGCACCTACTCTGTGGTTTATAACACTCTAGTTAACAGAATTTCAATGGATATGATGTCTTTGTCTAATCTTTGTGGGTACTGGATGCATACATGGTATACATACATACATGTAGGCAAGCAAATGTTCAAATAAAATAAAATGCATAAATCATATAAAAACCTAAAATTAGTCAGAGAAATATGATTATGTCATACTACAAGGCATTTTACAGTTTTAATTCAAATTTTATGTTTTGTTGTTGTGGTTGTTTACTGCTGATAGCTACATGCTTCCTAAATTATCAATAATATTGTACTATAATATTTTAAAAATTGTGTTGAGTGAGGCATAGGGTGTATATATGAAAATGATTAGAGAACCTATTGCAAATATATATGTATACATACATGCGTAAACACATGGGCACATGCACATGTACACACACATACACTTATATACATATTAATATGTGTATACACATATTGGTAGTTTGGTCTTACTCTGTAGCCTAGGCTGACTTTGGGCTTATGGTGAACCTCCTGTCTCATGGGCATCCTCCTATCTCAACCTCCTTAATACTATTATTCAGACATGCTCAGCTTTTAAAATACTATATATGTCTTTACATGCAGGTGTTCCGTGGAAATGTTGATAACAACACACCCTATGCTAATTCTTTCACACCGCCAATCAAAGCTCAGTATGTAAGACTCTATCCCCAAATTTGTCGAAGGCACTGTACTTTAAGAATGGAACTTCTCGGCTGTGAGCTCTCAGGTAAGTTACTGTCTTCTACTATGGAACTACCGTTAAAGTAGTCATAAAACATCTCTGTCTGTAGCTGGTTACTACTCTCTAGGTTTTCAGCACTCACAGAAGTTTATTTCTTCTAGAAAATATCTAGGGCATGGTTCAATGAGAAAGGGCATGCTATTTATGTGTCAAATAAAGTTGTAGAGCACACTACAGAAATAGTAGAGCTTCAAGTACATCTCCATGTAATCAAATAGAATACAAGGAATTCTCATGAGAAGCTGTTCTCAAAAGATGCGGACCACTAGTTGGGTTGTAAATATGGTTTATGTTTGGTAATGAAAGTTCAGCTTAAAAATACAATCTGCTTGACCTCATAAATTGTGCAAATTTAGGCTATAAGGTTCAAAGCAAGTAGTTTTATCTTTAAGCTTGGCACTTTCTTTTTAGATTTTATGAAACATATAGATTTATCACCCCACCCTAGGGAACAATACTTTAAAACCAAGAGCACCACTATTAATTCATTTCTTGAGCATTCTTAGCTAGCAGCCTGCTTATTATATAAGTCATGGTTATCTTGTTCTAGGGTAACCCATGAAAAGCATATAGGTAATTCTCCTACAGGGTCATCAGAACAGACAGAAACATGAAAACTTTATCTCTGAATCCCGTTTTGCTTTTATAACTATATTATGAAATAAATAGAAAAATCACTTCCGCCTACTCCACTCAATTATGTGTAACAGGGCAGTTAGTGGGAACCATACTTTAAAAACTTAACCTATCTTTGCCATCATGGCAAAGGATTTCTTTTGTTCAAACAGTGAGTAAATTAGAAAGCTCACTTGTGTCACACTTTAGCACAGCCACCTCCCCTGACCCTTTCCCACCCCACTCACTCCCCAAAAGCAGGGAAAACATCTTATCAAATTTAAAAGAACAATTCTGGTTAAAAATTATGTTCTTTACAATTTTTATACATATATTTAGTATATTTAGTAATAATTACTGTCTTCCCCTTCCTCCCTTAACTCCTCTGCCCCAATGAACCCACATGGATCCCACTTATTTCTTGCCAGAATCCTCTTCCTTGAAGGAGATAGCTCTGAGGATTTTCTTCAAGGGTTTAACTTCCTATTTCATGTCTTTTTTTACCTCCTTATATTTACCTGTGTTCTAGAAAAAGATAAAAATGTTAAGCAAATAAAATATAGTATTTAAAATACCATTTTTTATAATGAGCACTGGAAGAAATTAGAGTAAAATTGCCATATGAGTGAACCTGCTTTAAGGATCAATCACATGTGCATAATCTACACTGGTGATGTTTATGAAGAAATGTTTTCAGTGCCATTAATTTATGTTAATAAATGGATTGTTTTTAATTATCTGGACTAGATTATTGACTGTAGTAAATTTGAGCAGAATTATGGCTACAGTGTAGGTATTGCATGTCACTTTATCACCAGAGGCCAGTCATCCCTAAGCCATTCATCATAAAGCAATCCGAAGGGAGCCACAGTATGATAAGGCTTGCAGCAAGCCCTGTGGGATTTTTGTTGCTTAACATCATCTTCCCCAGTTCTCCAGCCCTTTGATTCATGAGGATCAGCTTCTCTTACAGGACACAGTTCCACCCTTAAGGTGTAAATATGTTTTGCTCTCAAGCTTGTCAAGAGGTTTCATCTGACACTTTACAGACTATTTTCTCAAAAGGAAGCAGTGCTCCAATCTCCCACCTCCGACAAATTGATCTGAAACTCGGGTGCAGACAAAAAGCTCTCTTGCTGGCTGTTTCAAAAGGCTAGAGCGTTTCTCCTTCTCCGTAGAAATAATCAATTCTTATGTTAATACTTTATGGTTTTTTGGTCCTACTTATACTGGTAAAAGAGGTGATTAATTGTGTTAAAAAATTGCATGAATGAGAGACAGGAAAATTGTGAGCTATTAGGTACATTGTTAAATTATTTAGCAGTGATTCTTGGGAATAAACATTGACATAATATTTTACAGTATTCTCAGACAGTCTCTTTAGAGTATGCAACACTGCAAAGCCCGAGGTCTCGTATTGTTTTCAGCAGTCTTGGACCTTTAACCTTGCTGAGAAGAAGCTAGTGTCTTCCCAGGCACTTGAAGAGAACACTTTTAAAATGTCTGAAACATGACTTGGTATTTTTGGAAGGAAATAGATCCTGATAACAATTAGAAGAATAAAACTCACTTACCCTCTCTTCTAATTAACAATTACTTAGCATTCTTTTAGCTATGTACTAGGCACCAGAATGGTTAGGAAGTAAATTTTGTGACTGAAAATAAATTGTCAAAGGCATTCTTCTTTCTATCCAATTTTCAGATATGTTATCACATGAGAAATAAAAAAAAATCACTCTTTTTCTATTGCACATCTTCTCCAAACTATACAAAATTCTATACACACACACACACACACACACACACACACACACACACACAGAGAGAGAGAGAGAGAGAGAGAGAATGCAGAAGTTTTTCATGCAGACAGTGTGTATTTTTTTGAAATTATTCTGAATACAAATACCAACCCCTTATGGCTATTAGAACTTTTTTAGAATTCGGGGTCTCTCTTAGAACAATGCAGGGTTTTTTTTTTCCTCGTCGAATTTGCGTTTTGATTTTAGAACTTCTTCAAGATTGGGTTTAGGATGTAGTTCTATTCAATAAGATTCTGGCTAAGAAACCAGCCTGCCAAGACCCTGCTTGTCACGCAGTGGAAATAAAGCTGGAGGTACAGACTTTCCAGAACAGCTGCAGAAAGGAGAAAATGTATGCCATTGGCTAGGGCTGACAGCAATTAGATAAAGTCAATTACTTTTAGTGGGGATGGGGAGTTCTGTGCTTTCTCTCTTAAGCCTGCACATCTGTATGAGCAACAGTGGCCAGTTGGAGCATGCTATGCCTTAGTCACTGATACATTGACAATAGAAGACTTAACACTAGTTTCTGCGGGAATGAGTTTTATGGAAGTAGTAAAAAGAGCCAACTTTTATTGAAAGTTGATTTTTGCCACCAATGTTTCTAAATACTTGGTACTTTATCAACTAATTTTCTAAGATATGTGTCCAAGGTGACTTTCTATTGTCATTTTGGAGGTTTGAACACGGAGACATAAATTGAATATATAATAGATACAAGACCAGATATCCAGTAAAGAGAAAACCAGTAGGGTATAGAAAGGAATGATTGGGCTGGATAAGTTCATCGTTTTTTCTTTGCCATCTCACAATCTAATTCATCTTGAAAGTTTCTTGTCACAAATGTTAACAACTTTACATAAGGAAGACTAGATCACAGGACAGTATAACGTTAGACTCATGTCTTCTATACAAACCTGGTTAAGTGTTTAGCATATCCACATATGGATATTACATTTTAAATACTACACAGTCTCACATTTTGTAACACATCAAAATTGGAAATATATGTGGTAACCTTGATACTCTGCCAAAAGTATGTAAGTACTCAATGTTATTTAGTATTAATATGAGTTTACAAAAAAATAGTAATGGGTTTAGTTAGAGTCATATATATATATATATATATATATATACATATGTGTGTATATGTATATTACATACATATACATATATATCTTGTTATCTTGCTCATCTTTCTAAGATACACAGTTGTACAATGCCTGGCACATGGTATATACTAAACAAATGTATTTTCTTCTCTTATTGGAGAAGCCATAGTTAAGCCATATTAATCAATGACATAAATTAATGTTGAGTGTTTCAGCACATATTTTTCTTTCTAACATCCAAAGCCTGAGTGAGGATTGTTAGAGTAAAGGTCAACCTGGCTACAGTGTGAGGCCCCATCTCTAAAACGTAAGGTTATTGTATATTTTTTAGACAACAAATTGCTGTCCAGTTTAGAATATAAGTCTGGAGCAGTTTGAGAAAATGACTCTGTACTGGGGGAATTTCCATCTGTGATATTATGAAAACAAATAAAAGAAAACCAAATATACTTTATGAGAAAATTCCCATTCTCCAAGACACAATAAAATTGTTGAAAACTGGGGAACAGCCATGAAGCTTCCAGTAATGAGACAGGAGAGAGCATTTCAGCAATGTTTTCATTTTGCAAAATCATCTCTCACAGAACAGTTGTCTGAATGGTCTGTCTTGTTTTCAATTTTCCCAAAATATATTCAGACAAAATCACTTGAATTGGCTATCTTGTTTTTCTATTTTATTCCAGATTTATTTCTGATTATAGCTCCTTTTTTGAATTTAGATGTTCTCTCTTTTGGGGGTAATGCATAGCGTTAAGTTCAATCTTCTTTTGCTGATCTGAAATGAAGAAGGAAAACTTCCAGGGTGATAAATTGTTTTCCTCATGGAGCTCTTCTCATTCTACCAGGCTGTTCTGAGCCTTTGGGGATGAAATCGGGCCATATACAAGACTACCAGATCACTGCCTCCAGCGTCTTCAGAACGCTCAACATGGACATGTTCACATGGGAACCAAGGAAAGCCCGGCTGGACAAGCAAGGCAAAGTCAACGCCTGGACCTCCGGCCACAACGACCAATCACAATGGCTACAGGTAATGGCCTTGGAGTCTTTCACCGTCCTCTACTCTTGTGCCTTAAAAGATTTACTAGTGACTAGCTGAGTGTCAGAGTTATGATTTTGAACTCTTAAATAAATATGCTTTCCTATTTAACTTTTCCAACTCGGACAACAGAAATTCCTTATGAAATCCTGTCTCTGGCCTGGAGCCACTCAGGTCTACTTTATCGATGCAGCCTTGTAGGCAAGCTGGCTGGGTAAATTGTACCAGACCACACTGTACACATCTGATAAGATTTGAGCGAATCTACTTTCCTATGCTTTATCTGTTCCGATGGTTTGTACTATATTTAATTTTGAAAGTTAACATCAGGATTCAAAGACACTGAAATCATGCCGCTGGCCTGCAGGGAGTCTCACGGTGTCCTGACTCAAGCCAGAGCATCTCTACCTGTGGTTGCTAAGCAGTAGGATAATTAGATTACACCCTCATCATACAATTAACTTATAAAAGAAAAATGCGGATTCTGTAGAGTCTGTTTATTACTTGCAATTAAAGCAAGGATCCATCTAATTCCTTTGAAACACCCCTCTTGAAATACCTTTATTTGTGGTAGTTTTGTTAATGTCCTCTATTGCAGCAAAAATATGACTCAATTTCATAATAAGGCTAGTTTCTGTCCTGTGCACGAGTTCCATTTTGATTTTATGCTTTGTCAATCGCTTTTTAAAAACCTATGATAAACCATGACATGTATTTAAAACACAAAACCACTTAAAACAATAAGTGCTAACCTTTACCAAGCTACAGTTATCATTGCTGAGTTCACCTGAAATTCCCAATGCTTCTTTTCAATTTTGTCACTGAGTCTTGTAATACTACACTATTATATTCCCACAATTAGAAATAGTCAATTTCTCAGTTGTCTTATATCTCTTATAGTTTTACTTGACCCATTATTTAGCTTACAGATATTATAGGAAGTTATATATGAGCTTCTCAGATTAGTTCTTTTAAATCAGGCATGTGTTTTCTGTGTGTTACTTAACCATCTTATCTAGGCCATATCACTGCACCCTACATTAAATCATTAATGTAACAAGTGATTACATGTGCGCCCCACCCCACGCCGCCCGAAGCATCTCATACACTCCTGAAGGAGCACACTTCAGGCTCTCAAGGCATCACTTGTTTCTTAGAATTCATCTTTTAAACTGCCTAACATGATGGCAGACTTTTTTCCCCTCCACTCTGATGTTGCTAAGTGTTCTTTCCAACCCTCATCAACTGGTTATTCTCTCACTAACGTGTCTCTTAGCAACTCCACGGGCTCAGAGTTACGGATTTACCAAATATCTGTGATTTTAGCTACTAAAATTGAGAGCAGAGTACCCTGACATTCTTACCATTCTTAAAATCTTACTGTCACTTTTTGATCTAAAGAGATACTCTGATTTCTTGGGTTTCCTCTGAAGCCCATTAACCACCTTCCTTGTATGTGTACATATGCTCTAAACAATTTCCATTTTTCTAATCATAACGTGAATGTGTGAACGGGAGGTGTGTTTATGTGTATATGCTAAAGTGCAAACACATTCTTGTTTCACTTTTGCTGGAAAAAAATTTTTTCAGACACTTTGGCTGGGCTTGAGAATAAAATATAGATTTCTAATACAGCCTAAAATTTTCCCTGGATTTGTCCGCATTCATCTTTTACCATGCTTGTTTTAATTTTCCCAAGTTCCTTCAACGTAACACCATCTGTCTCTCCCTGTTCTGTTATAAATTTACTCTTCCTAAGAAAAGGAAAACACGAAATAATCAGCCTTCTGACTTCATGTGCTGTCTTGTGGAAGGCTGGGCTATTAGCTGTGCTCTACCCCATCTGAGCTAGGATCTCTCCTATGTATGTTAGTCTCATTTTATCATAGATGATTTCACTTACAAGACCCCACAGACTGCTGAAACTGCAGGGCATATTGAATCACATCTAGATTTTTTTCTAATATGCTTTGCAGTATTGTCAGTGAGTGAAAGAACTAAATCTGATCCATCTTTGTTCTGTGCTTTGGGGTCCCCTTTTCATCTTTCCCCTTGTATTTGGGTATAATTTGGAAGAAAAATAAAACTTACTTGAACAAAAAAATCATTTCTTCATAGCAACGGATAATATAGTCAACATGAATAATGACTAATGGGCAGGTAGCACACACAGTACAGATACACCGAACAAGGAGATGATTTATGTATTGTGCAGAACTCAATATGATGGCTGAAAATCCCATGGCCACCCTCAGAGAGGATTGCTGCTTAATAGTTGTGAAATAACTTATTTCTGCGACTTCTACTTAATACTTAAAAATTGGGTTGGTTTTCTGTAACTGGAACAAGAGGAAACCACAAAATATAAGGCTGCTATTTTTTTTTTTACCATGCTTTTTGCAATACTCTCACTGTAGTAATGCCAAGCAATTTTGAAACTGGAATACCATGCTAGATTGTTAACTTCAGAATGTCAGGTGTATTGCCATGGCTTTCTGTTTACTCTCTCAGTCTGTACTCCAGCACTTAACCAAATATAAGAATTGATACTAACATGTAGGAGATAGTTCATAATGACTTGCTGCATGGAGATAATTATTTCAAGAGAAATTCAAGCATGGTGTTTTGTTTTATACATATGATCTCTGTATAAAAAGCCATTTGTTATATATTTTTCTTATACTAGGTATTAAATTAATTCAGACATATTAGGCAAGCATTTTGCCATTGAGTAACAACTGTAACCCTAACAATAATCAGTAAGGTTTTAAATAAATATATGTATGTACATATAGACATATATAATTTTTCAAAAAAAACAAGCTTTTAAAATACAAAATAATAATATATGTCCTCTCAAATGAATAGTGTGAATAAACCATGGGCAATATCCAATGCTTCCCCAGTATTAACAATGAAAGCAATAAACTAATTTTGACATTTTGTTATAAAATATTTAAAATTTGTATGTATCCAAGTCAAGTCACCTCCAAAATATTCTGATTATAAGTTAGATAAGTCAGGATTCATAATGTCCTGTAAAATACAGAAAAATATTATTAACACAAATAGCAACTTAGATGGGTATATTCTAGAAGTACACAAGGAATGTCTGAAGGCAAATTTCTTTAGAAAGATAAAAATGAAACAAATACATTTACATGGATAGATATGTGATTTTCAGAACAAACCTCCATCCATCACTTTGTTTAAGATGTCTTCTTAAAGGCCCTTGCACACTAGCATCGATTTATTCTCTTGATGACATATTTTCTGTCAACTCTGAGACGAGTTCTTCAGGTGGATGTCTGAATTTTGAAGTGTCAAAAGATATCCAAAGTCTCCAAGGAAAAATAACCTGACAACATCTATTGTTTATTTATTTTCCTGACATTGTGCAAAGAAAAAAATCCAGAATGGGAGTATTCGTCCATGTTTTCCTCTTAAGAGAATGGTATCTCTCCACTACACTGTTAACATTGGTGCTGCTGTTTAGTTGGAAGTATGATTAATGTATATGGTGATTTTTTTTGAGTTGTTGAGATATAGACTGCTTTTATCCTTAAATGAAGTGTTTGATGTCATTATTGAGTGTTTTAAAATAGAATTTGAAAAAAAAATAGAATGTGTCAGTCATGAGCAACAGCCATTCAGACGGGAAGCCATTCTGATATCTAAATTTCTTTCCTTCATCACTAATCTCTTCTTTTTTATTTAAGTACTTTATTCAGATTACATTACAGTTGTTGTCACCTCACTTGTATCTTTCCATTCCCCCTCCCTCCCTCTTTCACTCTATTCCCTCAACTAGGTCTATGACAGAATTAGCCCTCATACACCAACATATGATCATGGTCTATCAAGTCTCATCCTAGTAGCCTGCTTATTCTTCCTCTGAGGCCACCAGGCCTCCCCACCAAGGGCAAGCAGTCAAAGAGGGGGCACCAGAGTTCATGTCAGAGTTAGTCCCTGCTTTCCACACAACAGTGGAGAATGTGTTGTCCGCTGGCTAGATCTGAATAGGGGGTCTAGGTTTATTGCATGTATTGTCCTTGATTGGTACAGTAATTTGAACAGATCCCCCTGGGTCCAGATCTGCCAGCCTTTATGGTCTTCTTGTAGGTTTATAGGACCCTCTGGATCCTTCTATTTACCCATTCTCCCATAATTCTCTCACCTGGAGTCCCACTAGGAAGTCCCGGGATCTGTCTTAATCTCCTGCTAAGTGAAGACATCAGGGGACATCCTTGTTGGGTTAGTGTCCAATTATAAGTGAGTATATATCATGTGTAGCTTTCTGTGTGGGTTAACTCTCTCAGTATTATCATTTCTAGTTCCATCCATTTGCCTGCAAATTTCAACATTTCCTTGTTTTTAATAGCTGAGTAGTATTCCATAGTGTAAATTGAGTACAGTTTCTTTATCCATTCTTTGACTGAGGGACATCTAGGTTGTTTCCAGATTTTGGCTATTACAAATAAGGCTGCTATGAATATGGTTGAGCATATATCCTTGTTGCGTGGTAGAGCAACTTTTGTATATATTCCAAGGAGTGGAATATCTGGTTCTTCAGGTAGCCCTATTCTCATTTTCTGAGAAAGTGCCCGATTAATTTTCAAAGTGGTTGTAAAAATTTGCATTCCCACCAGCAGTGAAGAAGTGTTCCCCTTTCTCCACATCCTCACCAGCATGTGCTGTCACTTGGGGTTTTGTTCTTAGTCATGCTGATGGGTGTAACATGGAATCTCAAAGTTGTTTTGATTTGCATTTCTCTGATGACAAAGGATGTTAAGCATTTCTTTAAATGTTTCTCAACCATTTGATATTCCTCTGTTGAGAATATCTCTGTTTAATTCTGAGCCCCATTTCTTAATTGGGTTATTTAGTTTGGCAGTGTTCAATCCTTGAGCTCTTTATATATTTTGGATAGCAGTCCTTTGTCATATGTAGCAGCTGAAACAATCCTGTACAATAAAAGATCCTCTGGAGGCATCTCCATACCTGATCTTAAGCTCTACTATAGAACAACAGTAATTAAAACAACATGGTACTGGTATAGCAATAGGCTAGTTGATCAACTTCCACACCATAGGCTCAAAGATTATTGAAGTACAGTGTGAGTGCAAACTTTTAAAAATATTTTATTAATTTATTCATATTACATCTCAATTGTTATCCGCTTGTACAACCATTTTGGAAATCAATCTGGCGCTTTCTCAGAAAATTGGGATTACTTCTACCTCAAGACCCAGCCATACCACTCCTACATATATACCAGAAAGATGCTCCAGCATACAACAAAGACATTTATATTCAAACCAGCTTTATTCATAATATCCCGAATCTGGAAACAACCTAAGTGTTGCTCACCAAAGAATGGATAAAGAAACTCTGGTACATTTATACAAGGGGGACTCTAGGGAGAATGCTTGATTTTCATTCAGAATAACAAATAGAATAGACACAAGAAGCAGTTGAAGAGGAGGAAAGGAAGGGAGCCAACCACAGATATCCTTCGAAAGACCCCACACAGCAGGAGATCCTAGCAGATGCTGAGACACACAGCCAAACTCTGTGGTGGAGCACAGGGAGTCTTATAGAAGAGATGGGGAATAGAGGGATCTGGAGGGATCCGGAGCTCCACAAAGAGACCAATGGAGTCAACATATTTGGGCAGAGGAGGGGGTGCTGCAGATAATGATGCACACACCAAGGACCATGGATGGTGAAGACCTAGAGCCTCTGCTCAGATGTAGTAGATAGGCAGCACAGTCTCTTTGTGGGTCCCATAATCTGGGGAGTAGAGGCTACCTCTGACATGGACTCACTTTGGAGCCCATTCGTTGATCACTTCCCCCTGGCCAAGTGGCCTTGCCAGGCCACAGAGGAAGTGAATACAGTCAGTCAGATGAGACTGGATAGGTTGAGGTCAGATATTAAGGGAGGAGTGTGCTTCTTCCTGAGGACTAGATGAGGGAGAGAGAGGGTATGAGGGAGGGGAGGTGGGATCAGGAGGCAATGAAGGAAAGGACTACAATTGGGATGTCAAGTGAACAAATTTAAGATAGAGAATTAAAAATCAAAACAAAACAACAACAACAAAAACAAACAAACAAGCAAAAAACCAACAGACTGAGCAACACTTTGGAGAGCAACCCAGTAAGCACTGATCCTCTTGGCCTCGGCTTCAGTTCCTGCCTCCAGGTTCTTGCCTTGAGTTCCTGCCTTGACTTCCCTCAATGATGGGCAATGAAATGAAAGTTTAAGCTAAATGAACACTCTCTCTCCCATGTTGCTTTTAGTTAAAATGTTTTATCACAGCAAAAGAAAAATAAATTAGGACAGTGTGTGTGTGTGTGTGTGTGTGTGTGTGTGTGTGTGTGTGTGTGTG
>OU015758.1:27089732-27101505 GCA_907169655.1 Acomys percivali | reverse complement strand
GTGTGTGTGTGTGTGTGTGTGTGTGTGTGTGTGTGTGTGTGTGTGTGTGTTTCCCTTCTCTAAAGTAAAATTTCAAGGTAATACATGTTTACATAGGTAGCAAATTGCAAGTGATGCCAGCATATGCCATTGGTTGTCCTTGGCAATATAAATACACTTGACATATGTAAATACAATATTTTATTTATCTAATAGATTTTTAAGCATTTTACCTGAAAATAGTAATAAATATTAATAATTTAACATGGACATTATGTCATTTTTGGATCTTCCCTACTGAACCTCCACATTTTGGACATCCGTGTGTTTTTTAGACCTTATCATTAATTTTCAGCAGCTGAGCAACATTCTTTCTAACAACTATGATTTTAGTTGTCCAACTGATTCAACATGAAAAAAAATTTTTTAATATTTTATTAATGGAGAATGAAATAAGTTCATATGATAATTTAGTAAAGTATAAAGTATGGTTCATTTTTGTATGATTCAAGAATCTGAGGAAAAAGAATGGAATGGATTTGGATTGATTGAAAAAAGTTATTTTAAAATGATGTATCGTAAGTTGTTGACAGTGAATATACTACAGAAGTATTCATTACTTTATGGGCAATGACTATTGAAAGTGCATAGTTCATTTGCAAAGTAAATCTACCAAAAATCAATAAATGACAATACAATGTAAATTACTAACAACAATAAAAATATTATCGCAAAGAAAATGGCCTTCTTGATACATTGTATGTGCATTTCATAAAAATTAACATAGTCTGCACAATAGCTCAACAAAATCAGCAAAATTAATAGACTCGGGCTTTATGTTTTAATGTTGACCTTTGTCAACAGCATCTTACCCCACAAAGATTCATTTTAATATTAATTTGTTGAAAACATATAAGAAAAAAATTAAGTTTATGCTTCCAAACTAAATAAATCTTACTTAATTTAGTACTTTTCTGATTGGAAAAAAATGTCACGACCATAGAATTTATATCTACTTATAAGTGATTGGTGTCTCGAGTTCTCTGGACTATTGGTTTATAGTAGTGAAAAAAGGCCATGCAAAGATTAAGAAAGCACTGGGTCCCTAGAAATTACTTGTCAGTATGAGGAAGTATTCTGAGATTCAATGCCTGCTGTCTCTATTATGTGCATAGTAGCCATATGAAGAAAACACCCATGAATTAGATCTAAAAGAAAAAAATCTGTTATTGTGGCCATGATTTATAACACATGTATGCTTTAAAGAAAGCATAAAGAATCCAAGAATGACCTTGCTTTACTTAAACTTCAAACCATCTTTAAAATGTACATAACGCTATTTTGTCGAAGGAATTCTCCACTATCCCAGTATAAAAATAATAGAAGAGCTCCTCTACTATCCCAGTATAAAAATAATAGAAATAAGCAGAGCATAGCTGAAGAGATATTTATATGTAGACGTTACATAAGAATTTGAATTCAACATTGAAAAACCTGTAAAGAAAATGGAATGGTTTTGCAGCCTCTGTTAATATGCAATATTTAAAACCATTGAAAAGCTGACAGTACTCTAGCCCATGGACAAGACAGTCTCCACACTTGAGTGGAGAGAGGGATTTGACTTTCTCAAGTACTCTGGTGCCTCACATCTGACTATGTCCCCTGGCGGGGGAGACCTAGTGGCACTCAGAGGAAGGACAGCAGGTCACTGAGAAGAGACTTGATACCCTATGAGCATATACAGAGGGAGGTAATCCCTCTGAGGAACAGTCATAGGGGAGGGGAATAAGGGGAAAATGGGAGGGAGGGGAGAATGGGAGGATACAAGGGATGGGATAACCATAGAGATGTAACAAGTATAAATTAATTAAAAAAAAAGAAAAAAGAAAAGCTGACAGTATAACTTGATGCAAGTGATGAGAGTTCAGCAGGCCTACTCATGATCTGAAGATCACGGACAGTAAATGACTTCCTATTTGTGTGTGTGTGTGTGTGTGTGTGTGTGTGTGTGTGTGTGTGTAAATGAACTTTAATTTGTGACATTAGTTATGGCCCTTGTTACTAGGAGTCTCTGCTAGAATCCCCCACATATCCTCCCAGAAGCCTAGCCTGACTTAGGGCTCTAGCTTGTCATAGAGATGCCCCTGCTCAGTTTTTATTTCTTTACATGCTTTCTGTCCTCTTGTTCCTACTTTAAAACAGTAAATTGAATGCTGAGCCAGTGAGTAAAAACTAGACTGTGAAAACGTCTAAAACCAGACAAGCATTTGTACAGACTCACAAGGAAAACTGAGTTCAGTTTTAATTGATGATCCTATTTGCAAAGCAGACCTTTCAATGACCTCATGAGTTTTGTTTAATGATAAGGTTATCGAATCATAGTAGAATGCTGAAGACTAGACAGCCATTCTGCAATGCAAAGGGGACAAGGCACATATTAGACAGTGCACTCAGTGATATGTACCACAGTATTTATTAAACCATCTATGGAATGAGGTGATTGCTTTTCTCACAAGGTAGTATCCTTGACTAGCTCTCTCCTCCCAAGCCCCAGCCACTTATCACAATTGACAGCTTTTAATATATCTATTGATCTAACGTCTTCACTTAATGTGTTGTTCACCATAATTAAAATTATATGTACTGTTATAGAACTAGTAAATATTGGACCTTGAATATTTAGAAAGTGGTTTTGCTTTAAAATAGACGAAACAATAATTAGAATTAATATTTATATTATCGCATTTCAATGATGTGTACTTATCACAAATATACCACGTTTTAGATATCTGTTCTTGGTCCAGCAAACTTGTAAATGGTTAAATCCACGTGGTTTGGTTGGTTTGGTTTATTCTAGATACCTTCATAATTTTTCTCTCAATTCTATGATGCTATAATGTGTAGGTAATGCTATTTTGCTTATATCTGTGTGTGTGTGTATGTGTTTCAGTTGCCAATTATTTAGCTTCTGGTTAATGTCAAGATAAAATACGTTTATTTATAGAAAATGTTACAGTTGGAAAGACATAGCCCACTGTATCTGTTTCTACATCTCTTATGACTTGTTAATTCATGGAGCATTTGCAGTTCAGTACCCTAGCTTACACCTTCAAAAGCTTAGTTCAGCCAAACACATATGCTCAGTGTCATCATAATTTAAATGTGTTGACCACTCTAGGCAAAGAAAGTAACACAGGATAGTTTGGTGATAAATAATCCCCATGATCCAAAGAGCTTGGATAGAGAAACTTAAAATAATGCATAATCTTTTCATTCCAGTCCTTAATTTTTTGTCTTATGTTAAAATTGAATAATTTTCTTCACAACTATTTTCCTGTCTCTTATGAATGAGTATATCATTGTTGTGATGTGTTAGTATAAGCTGGCGTTTATCCTATAAATGCCACAAATTCTGGATCTACCTTCCAGTAAAAGAGGCTCTCTAGCTGACATGAATACAATACTCTTGCAGAGTCTCTATTTGAATATTCATCATTTTACATTAAAATAGAACACTAAACTTAAGCAGTACCCGTGTGGGAACAGATCTCACATGCTATGCCACAGGAATTCTAACATAAAAACATCACTTATTTATTACGTGTTTTACATACTTAACATGTTGACCTCAGGTTTGTTGAATAATAAATTTGTGTTTTTTCCATGTGCTTTTTTGTTGATAGCTAGCTTTTTTTTAAAACCAGAAATGTTCAAATGAAGCAGAGAATATATGTTTAAAACTAGTTCCTGTACCCATTTGATTATTTTTTACATCAAATAAATGTTCTTACGGAAGGGTTTTCAGCATAATGAAAAGCCAACAAATATTTACTTAGAATCATGATTAATAACTTATTCTGTATTTTCAAAATGTAATACAGATTGGAATCTTGTACTAATTGTAGCCAAGTTTGCATCCGTCTTAAATGGCTTATGTACCTAGTGTTTATGCCACAAAATTAGCAAAAAACAAGTGTTGTTAGTAAATAAGTAAATAAATTAGTTTTCTTTCCTTCCCAAATGGTGTGCTTTATCAGACTTTCTCAGTAAACAATGAATAATACTTTTGTAAAAAATGGAGTCACTCTCCCCATTCTTTTAACACCTTACGACCTCCTGGGGCTTCAGCCTTCCATTCTCATGAAAAGCACCTTAGAGTTTTAATCCCCAAGACACCATATTTGATGCCCCTTCATGAGTACCACAAGACCCATATGTTCTGTTGGACATATGTATGATGATTTGGGAGGAGCTGTAACACAAGATAATGGGACTAAAAGTACTTCAGAATGCAACACTAAATATATATGCATATGTTTCCACAGCTGCCTCAAACTCTCTAATGGGAAATAGAGACATTTCTAAAAATAAGACAGCTCAAAGCTCTCAGCAGAGGAAAACACACCAACAGCTGCTTGTATCTCCCTACATCCTGGGTGTCAAAGGCATTTTCTCAAAGTGTGGTTACAGCACACCTGCATCTGAATCTACTAGCTGATTGAAATGCTCTTAACTCCATCCTCTGAGATGCACGCGTTGCTGGGTGTGTGAAGCACACAGAAAAGCATGTTTGGAGACATATATGCTTATATGATTTAGGAAAAATGAAGTTTGAAAAAAGGTGAATCATCCCTAGGCAATCATTTAGTGAGATTTAAATATATTTAAAATTTGCTCGACCGTTAAAAGTGCAGGCTGATGTTGGTTTGACATTTATTAAATGACTGAATATGACAATGAAACTTACAATTTTGATCATTCTTAACACTAGAGAAAATAAAATGCATGGTTAAAAATATGCATTTAGAATAAGATAAAATCTATGAGAAAGCGGGTCTATATTGGCAGTTGAATTGTGGTTTTCTCTTGTATGCATGTGATAGAATCTAAGTAACATTTTAAACAGCCCTTTAATATATGTATGCATAGACACGGACACATTGTTATTCATTCACAGTGACAAAAAGTCTAAACAATGGTCATGAGATTTACTAATAACTAAGGAGGTCTAGGATGAAGTAGATATATTTGATATTGATAATTTATTAAAGAATATTGTTTTAAACAGTCAATCTAGTTCAGTTTCTAGGATAATTGCTTAATGCACTGATATATTTGATAAGAGCCTGCACCCTATATTGATCAGTGCTTTAAACTCTAATGTAGAACTCTCTGGGTTCCAATGCCATTTCTACTGGTAACTAGCCCTATGAGCATAGTCAAGCAATACATCTATTTTTAATTATCTCCGTGCTCTTATTTGCTAAATATGGGCCATACTGTCTATGTTATAGGGTATGTTCAGGATTAAATGGGTTAACATAATGAACATCTCAACGGAGATCACTGCTGTGAAAATGTTAGCTACTGTTACTCTTCAAAATAGCTTTGTACTCAATGACACTATCCATAACATTTTCTCTCTTTTAAAGTTATGAGATAAAAATACAGGTAACTTAGATGATTTGAATTTCAAGTAAATGATGAATGTCTTTTAGAATAATGTTCAAAGCTATTGTTTGGAAATATTCAGGAAAAAATCTGATTTATAGAAAATTCAGACAGACCTAGGAGTGTAATATTTATTTTTCAGATCCAGCAATCTTACTTGCTTTCATCCTCTTGCAATGTCTATTGAGAAAAAAACTAGGATACTGACATTGGGATGATGATTAACTTACAGACAGTGATTTAAGTAGATTGATTGTCTGCGATGCTCTTACATTTTGCATCCACAGACTATGAATAGGTATTGGTAACACTGATAGTTTCTTAACATCCAAACAAAAATTCTTAAGTTGACTTCCATGTTTCAATTATTAATCTCCATTATTATCTGAGGAAGATAATGCAAGTGATTTTGCTTTTTAAATTCTGGGTAGCTGTATCAACTGGGAAGGGAACCTTTTATGTCTATACATTGATATGTATTAAATTCTATAGTCAGTTTGTTTCAATATAGGAGAGAACTCAGGATAGTATTTTTCATCTCAGAAATGGATTGAAGGTGCTGGGAATATCTCTGAGTTAAAGATCCTGAACCTCTTGTTTCCATGGTTTGTAGAAATTGTTATTTGATGACATTATAATTTGTGATAGCATGTTTTATTTGCCAGATGTAATTGTTGTTTTGGAGGCTTATTGCCTCCATCTGCTAACTTTGGCCTACTTTTGCATGCTTCTAGCCTTCTTAAAATCTAAACTAGGACTAGAATGTTCTAAGCCTCTTAGACCTACTGATGAGTAACATCACCCTTTCTAGCTCTTTCTGAGTTCCTGTTGGCTGGGTCAATTCAGCTCTTCTGGCTCTCAAACTCCCCTCCAAGCTTCCTCATTTAAAGTGGCTGTTCTCAGCTTCTGACTGAATTGTTTTGCTTGACCTCAAACTAACTCTAGCAATCATTTTCAAAATGTGGCTGCTTCTTTCTACCAACTAACCTTACCTACATGTCTGAGGTTAAAGGTGTATACTAACATTCTCTACATATTCTAGCCAGATCGTACTGAGGTCCAGGGTGTATGTGCATTCCAACTGGATTGCATAGACCTAGAAGGTCTTTGGATGTGATTCCTTGCCAGAGCAGCCATATTGCCTGATTAAAATTCTTCTACAAAACACTCTTTAAGATTTCTGTAGGTTTGTTTGCTTTTAGGCACGGTGCATTCATATTACTTAAATAACTCATATCCTTTATCCTTTGAACTCAAATCTTTATGTTTTCTATTGCCAACAGTTTCTGCAACTATAAAATACAGTAAATGTCTATTAACTGGGCTATAGGAAGATTGAACACGATTACACAAATAAGCTTTGCACATAATGTTCAGAAGATGAAAATATCCTAGGTGAGTCCTGTCTTCTGTCAGCATTAATACGGTTGGTCTAGAAGTTAGCACTACTGACGATCATTTGACCCGTACCATCAGAGGGCTGGGCAGCAAATTCAGTTAGAAAATGTTTGCTTCCCAAGCATGAAGACCTGAGTTCTGACCCCCAGGACCCTTGTAATCTCAATATTTCTTTTGTGGGATGGCAAGTGGAGACAGGAGACATCCCTGAACCTTGGGGCACAGCTACCCAGGTGTTGCCCACTGTGGACAATATACCCTACTTTACACAAGATGGAAGAGGATATCTGAACTTCAATTGTCCGCTTACTTCTACACATGTACCCTAGCCCATGTGTGCATGTACAAACACACACACACATACATACATACAAACATACATACATACATAAACACACACCACCCATGAACTTCAAAAATCATAAAAAGAAGAAAATAAATGATATTTTGTGCTCAGATTTAAGTAAATTATTTAATATGCTCCAAATTTTTTATAATTCTATTTCCTTAATAACTCTATTTACCTACCAAAAAAAAAAAATGTTGAGACCCACAATCAACATCAACATGGTCAAGGTGTGGTCAAAGTATCCTGTATAACAAAGAACTGCCAAAATACTTAAGTATTTCTTGTCCATAACCACATCCTTAAATAAAGACTTCAGACCATCAATTTAAAAAATATTTGAGATATCACCCCTCTCCACCAAAACCGGTCAAAGGAAAGGATGAGATGGTTGTGGGAAATTTTCTATATTACATTCAGAACGTATGAAAATTTAAAAACTATTTGAGGGTAACTGAAGAAGGAAGCAACAAATCTTGGAGCCAATAGTCTTCTCTCCAAAGGAAAACTGAAAGAGTGTACAACCTAGGCTGCCTGTGACCTGCTTTAACCATATGGCCGGTTCTCATATTGATGACCAGCCTTTCTCTACATGTCAGATGCTGCAACCAATAAGAAACAGAGAATGACACATGACTAAGAAACAATTAGAGAAATTATTTATGTTTTAGAAAATTCTACCCACTGGCTGTTTGGAGATTATTTTTGCTGCTCATTCAGCCATGACATTCTTAAGGAAGATAACTGGAGAAGTGTGGGGCTCTACCTAGTATCCAGCTCCAGCATTTAAAAAGGCAACTTAAAAAATACAGCACTTTAAAATTCTATTTTTAAGTAATTCCAGGAATTAAAATACCAATAGGGCTTAAATATATAAAATATAGCATCTAAAGTACAAAAATGTTATTCTTTGGGTTATTTAATATGCAGAAACCCATTTATATATAGCATGAACATATTCTTCTCCAAGATAGTTATCTATTGTTCAAATAAATGTGAACTATATTACAGACATCTGTCTTTTTTGTTACTGCTTTGTTCCTAATTTCATATGGTTTGCCTAATTTGGAGCATTTTTAAAATAAAGCAGAAGTGACGGATAACCTGATTTCTAGGAAAAAAAATCAATTAAATCTTGCATTTTTCTATTTAATCATTATGCAAGTAGGCCTAAAAGAGAAAAGGGAAATGAGCAGTATCATTAAAAAGCCAATTAATACTGCTTTAGATTAATGCTATTTTTTCAAGAACTTTAACATCCAGTTGGAGTACCCCACTCATGAAGAAAATCCAACACCACACACCCCCAGACAGTAGAAGACTTTCACTGCTGATGATCCATGAACTACATTTGTTTAAAGTCAGCCATTCCTCTGCATAACCCACTCATTACAGAGTGTACCTCAGTGGCAGAGGCCGCCAAGCTTTGCACCACCATCTTGACACTCATGTAAGTATTATAGCTATGCAAGACGCAACCTGTACTGCCACTTGTCACAGTTCTCACCTGACAAGGACAAGGTAACCACAAGTGTGGTATGATAAGAGCTTGCTTTAAGTTTAGTTTACAGTGTTTAAAGTGGAGAGACCCAGCTGTGAAAGCAGGGAAGGCATGGATGTATATGATTACCAGACCTGTCCTTTTCTCTATCAGATACACTGATCACCTACTTAAGAAGAGATTAAATAAATGAAAAGGAAAGCAATGTGACTGAGCATGAGTGACCATTAACACTCTGCAGCTTTAAATGAGGACTTTTTTTTTACACTTTTGTAATTTTATTGGGCACTTATATTGAATAATTTTAATCCTTGCATAGATATGCTTTTCGTTTATTTATTTATTTATTTATTTATTTATTATGTACACCTGCAGTCATCACATCACATTATAGATGGTTGTGAGCCACCATGTGGTTGCTGGGAACTGAACTCAGGACCTCTGGAAGAGCAGTCAGTGCTCTTAACCGCTGGGCCATCCTTCCAGCCCCTGCTATATGATTTTTAAGTGATCTCTGTATATACAATGAATAGAAGCTTCTTTAGGCCTGTACTTGCCTAAGACAGATAAACATAGTCTTCACCTTTCATCAAAGAAACTTCCCTTTTCAATAAACAGAGAGAGCTACAGCCAATCAAAATGCAGAGTTGTAGAGCCCGATTTTAATATAAAATCTCCAAACACCTCCACATATACGGCAAGAAGAATATGGCAGAAGAGTACCGCAGCTATATCTAATGGGAACAGTGAAAGTCATGAGGCCATCACAGCTGTTTGACAAAGCTCCAGCAAAGCTGAGCTGAGTGATGCAATCACTGTGGTACAGTCCCCCACTCTTTGGCCTTGATCTCTGTGTGTTGAATACTTGGGGGGTCTTTCATTATTTGTACAACTTAGGGAGAGTATTGATGGAAATCTTATGAATCATTTATACCCTCTCCCTGGCGTTCTGCTTCTAAGCTTCCCCAGGATTGTCCTTCAGGAGATTCTACCACTCCCACTTTTAGGGAGATATCTGTACCTGGTCCCACTTGAAGATCTTCCTTATGCCCTGGAGGTTGTGACTCAAATAATTATGCCAGAGACCTCCATACAAGGCTCTGGCTCAAAGATACTCATTGGAGGCCAGGCGTGGTTGTGTACGCCTTTAATGCCAACACTCGGGAGGCAAAGGCAGGCAGATCACTGTGAGTACAAGGCCAGCATAGTCTACAAACTGAGTCCAGGACAGCCAAAGTCACACAGAGAAACCCTGTCTCAAAAACAAACAAACAAACAAACAAACAACAACAAAAACAAAGATACTCATTGGAACTCTGGAACATACTTCTTGTCGTAACTCAGGAACGAGATAAAACAAAGTAAACTTGGTAAAGGAAGGCTTTCGTGGGACATGCCCCATGGGCTAGTATGCAGATATAAGTGAGTATATACCATTTGAGTCTTTCTGCTTCTGGGTTAACTCACTCATTATGATCATCTCTAGCTCAATTCATTTGTCCACAAATTTCGGGAATTCCTTGATTTTAATAGTTGAGTAGTATTCCATAGTGTATATGTACCACAGTTTCTTTATCCATTCTTCTACTGAGGGACATTTAGGCTGTTTCCATGATCTGGCTATTATGAATAAGGCTGCTATGAACATGGTTGAGCAAATTTTCTTGTTGTGTGCTGGTGATTACCAGGAAACTGGGACTGAGGGGAGGACATTCTATTGGGACTCTAGATGAGAGAACCACGTGAGAATAGCAATGTAGAAGGATCCAGAGGGTCCTAGAAACCTACAAGTAGAACATTATGATAGGCAGATTTGGGCCAAGGGGTCCCGCTCAAACTAAGGCACTAGCCAAGGACAATACAGGTGGTAAACTTTAAACCCCTACCCAGATCTAGCCAATGGTCAGAACAGTCTTCACACTTGAGTGGAGAGTGGGATATGACTTTCTCATGTACTCTTGTGCCTCACATTTGACTATGTCCCCTGGAGGGGGAGACGTAGTGGCACTCAGAGGAAGAACAGCAGGTCACAGAGAAGAGACTTGATAACCTATGAGCATATACAGGGGGAGGTAATCCCTCTCAGGAACAGTCATAGGGGAGGCAAATAAGGGGAAAATGGGAGGGAGGGGAGAATGGGAGGATACAAGGGATGGGATAACCATAGAGATGTAACAAGAATAAATTAATAAAAAAAAATAAAAAAAGAAAAATAATATTTAAATAAAGTATTTAAAAAATAAAAATAAAAAAGTAAACTTATAAAGTTAAACAATATTCAGCTATGTGCTAGAGAAGTTGGCAGCAGATTATATTAAAAGCAAAGAATGATGTGGATAAATACTACAATAATAAAATATTAAGACTTCCCTTTCTTAGAAAAAGTTAACTCATACAGGGCCACTATGGTGTTTATTACCAAGGAGCAAAGAACGCCAAAATTAGATATATAAATAAATTCTACAAATATATAAAATACGAACATTGTTTTATGGCAGAAATTGAATAATAACTGCAGCAACTTTGTCCTGAAGATTGTTCTTCAGTCTAGTGACAATTTGCAGTCTGACTATTAAAAAGTTGATATTACACTGTTTGGGACATAACAATTTGCCCAGGCTGGCTTGGAGATTTTCATTTGTCTGGTACCCTTGAAACCACAAGGGCCACCAGTCTGAGAACAGACTGTCATATTTTGACAAAATATGCCCTTGAAGCTTCAATATTGTTAAAAGTTGGGTTACAGCGTTGATGAGGAGAAATAATTGTAAAATATAATTCTCTTCTGTCACAGTTTATCAATGATGGCTAAACATATGTCCAAGTGGGAGTTAAAACATGTGTTTAGGCCCAAAAATGATAGGATCTATGTTTTGAACAACATGTGTCTATCCCTGCCTACTGAGTTCAGTATAAATAAAGAAGCGCTTTGACTGCCAGTCAGTCAGGATCTAAAACTCCCCCTAGTCCCTGTGCCTGATTCACTCCTCCCTTTCTTCCCTTGTTTTTCTTGCATCCAACCTTCTTCAAGCTCTTCACTCATCTTGGGTCGTGTGTGTGTGTGTGTGTGTGTGTGTGTGTGTGTGTGTGTGTGTGTG
>OU015758.1:27053702-27089722 GCA_907169655.1 Acomys percivali | reverse complement strand
GTGTGTGTGTGTGTGTGTGTGTGTGTGTGTGTGTGTGTGTGTGTGTGTGTGTGTATATAATGAAAAAGTTATGTAGTTGAGCCTGAGCAAAAGGGATATATGAGAGTATTTGAAGGGAGGAAAGGAAAGGGAGAAATGTTGAAACTATAATATCAAAAATTTAAAAAGAACTGGATTCTGATAAAATGTCTTAAAATGTGTTACTTGGAATGATTCATCTTTTTTTACGGCTATGTAACCTATTTATAACTTCTTTTTTAATATATTTTATTAATTTATTCATATTATATCTCAATGGTTATCCCATCCCTTGTATCCTCCCATTCCCCCCTCCCTCCCATTTTCCCCTAACCCCCCTCCCTTATGACTGGAACTGAGAGGGATTTCCTCTCCCTGTATATGCTCATAGGGTATCAAGTCTCTTCTTGGTAGCCTGCTATCCTTCCTCTGAGTGCCATCAGGCCTCCCCATCCAGGGGACCTGGTCAAATATGGGGCACCAGAGTTCGTGTGAAAGTCAGTCCCCACTCTCCACTCAACTGTGAATAATCCCTCAGTAGAAGAATGGGTAAAGAAACTGTGGTACATTTATACTATGGAATATTACTTAGCTATTAAAAACAAGGAATTCCTGAAATTTGTGGACAAATGGATTGAACTAGAAATGATCATAATGAGTGAGTTAACCCAGAAGCAGAAAGAGTCAAATGGTATACACTCACTTATTTCTGGACACTAGCCCAAGGGGCATGGCCCATGAATATCTTCACTTATTAGGAAAGTGGGACCGAGGGAAGGACATCCTATTGGGACTCCAGGTGAGAGTAGCATGGGAGAATGGGGAAATAGAAGGATCCAGAGGGTCCTAGAAACTTACAAGAAGAACATTATGACGAGCAGATCTGGGCCCAGGAGTCCTGCTCAAACTATGGTACCAGCCAAGGACAATACATGCAGTAAACTTCGAACCCCTACCCAAATCTACCCAATAGACAGGAATTATTCATCTTAATATCTTCAAATAAACTGGGTTCTTTGGCTTTGCCATTTTAGGCACCTTTTTAGATGGACTACCCTTTGTGTACCCCAAATATATCTCTTGAAAAAAGAGGGAAAGCCATGTGACTGGTCATTCCTTGTCTTATATCCATAGAAAAATTAGTGTCTATTCTTGTGTGTTAAGAATATAATTGACAGTCCTTGGCTTCCTGAGTGCTGAGGGACCCTGACATATCAACAATTGGGACTTCTGGTGTGTCAGTAATAAATTTTACCTATACCTCTCAAAAAAAGAATATAATTGATTCAGAGAGAATCGAGCATCACAGTTTGAAACACGGTCTAGGCCCAACCTTACCCAAAAGAATGCACATATTTTTCAACATAGACAGGACTGGGAGGCAGGTCTCCTCAGTACCAATTTCTGCCATGAGGATTTATTCAGTGATTCCTCGTTTGCACTCCAGTGAGGTAATACTTCTAAACTATGAGACTTTGGGCTATTTTAATTGTCTAAATGTTGCATTTGTTTCAAAGGGTATTTATCATGACAACTCTAGAAGCAGACCCTGAAGGTTTGAGGTGAAGAAAAAGACTAACTTTCTGACTTTGAGAATTTGAACCACAATAAATGTAGTTAAAAATAAAAATCTAAGAATGAATAAGGTATATTCTAACAAATTCTAATACTATAGTGCAGAACCAATAGAGAGTGATCCAGGGATCAGCAGTTAGAATAAACATTTTAAGTGTGTCTTGGGTTAGCTGTGCCTTCACAAAGGAGTGAGAAATTATAAATTTTAAGAAGGTTCAAAAATAATATGTATAGCTCTCTCTAAAAAATAATACAAAAAATCCAAATAGATTGAGATATAAGAAGTTAATATCAACTTCATAAGAAGCTTTGTTGCACTAAACAATGTACTTTGATTTCATTTTATAAAGTGAAAACCTGCTTATAAAATTAAAAATAGAATTCTTATTGAAATAGTTTATCAATGGAGCATCCTGTTTCAAAAGCTGTTCTGTAAAGTTTATTGTGAAAATGAAAGTAATTTTAGGAGATCATCATATTTTAAAAATGCAGCTGGTTTTGTTTCTTAGCACTTTAGCTAAGACATTTTTAAAAATGTAATTTAAGAAGAAAACTCAAATATTTCTGTGGTAAAACATGAAAACAATGAAAATGAGAATATCATTTTCCATAAATTAATCAATGATATCTTTGCTGAGATTTGGTGGCTATAGCAAGCTTAAAGAAGAATTTAACTCCTTGCTCTCCTAAAGTTGAATCAAACTCTAGAAATATATACATATATATATATTGAAATATATATATAGATATAGATATGAAACAACAATGACAAACTTGATTTGTCTTCATGCTCAAAGAAATTTTTATTATCTAGAGGAAGCATATTGAGAATTCAGGTATGTGACTCCATTTAGTCTTTCTCAATATCATATTCAGTTGAGAATTCAGTTTAATTTCAATATAGTCTTACAGCCCATGCAACAGGTTTCTTTCTTTTTTTTATTAATTTATTCTTGTTACATCTCAAAGGTTATCCCATCCTTTGTATCCTCCCATTCTCCCCTCCCTCCCATTTTCCCCTTATTCCCCTCCCCTATGACTATTCCTGAGGGGGATTACCTCCCCCTGTATATGCTCATAAGGTATCAAGTCTCTTCTAGGTAACCTGCTCTCCTTCCTCTGAGTGCCACCAGGTCTCCCCCTCCAGGGGACATAGTCAAATGTGAGGCACCAGAGTACATGAGAAAGTCATATCCCTCTCTCCACTCAAGTGTGGAGACTGTTCTGACCATTGGCTAGATCTGGGTAGGGGTTTAAAGCTTACAGCCTGTATTGTCCTTGGCTGGTGCCTTAGTTTGAGCAGGACACCTGAGCCCAAATCTGCCTATCATAATGTTCTACTTGTAGGTTTCTAGGACCCTCTGGATCCTTCTACTTTGCTATTCCCCCATACTTCTCTCATCTAGAGTCCCAATAGGATGTCCTCCTCTCTGTCCCAGTTTCCTGGTAAGGGAAGGCTTTCGTGGGACAAACCCCTTGGGCTAGTATGCAGATATAAGTGAGTATATACCATTTGAGTCTTTCTGCTTCTGGGTTAACTTGCTCATTATGATCATTTCTAGCTCAATCCATTTATCCACAAATTTCGGGAATTTCTTGTTTTTAATAGCTGAGTAGTATTCCATAGTGTATATGTACCACAGTTTTTTTTATCCATTCTTCTACTGAGGGACACTTAGATTTCTTTTCCTTAAATAATTAAATCTATTTTCTAAAACTGTAATTGCAAGGAAGAAATAGAACAATTCTGTGCTTAGGATATACGAGACTTTATGTCAACTCTGGGGCCACCTTTTGCCATGTGAGAAAAAACTGGGGCTTCTCAGGGGATTATTGAGTGGTAGAAAGATGAAAAGAGTGGATTAGATCTGATCACTGTGATGTAAATTTAAGCTCTGGTCACTATGTTTACTAGTTGTGTGTAAGCATTTCCCATTCCAGGATGCTTCATCTTCAACATGGAGCTAGCTTTACATCAGGAAATTATAATGGATTTAGAATGACCTGACGTCCTGAGTGTGGCATTTATACTGATAGCATGTAAACAATGCATGAACTTCCTCCTTTATCTTTGCTCCATATACATTTAGTGCACAAAATTACAGTAAGAACCATAATAGATAGATTGCAGACAATTGTGTGTGTGTGTGTGTGTGTGTGTGTGTGTGTGTGTGTAGTCTTCCTACAGAGTTTATTATACTATTGTGACTATTATTATGGCTGTACCAAAGATGGATAACTTATGAGCTGCTCATTTGACAAACACAATGACTTACTTACTCTCTCCTAAAATATCGAAAACACAGAAACAAATCCTTAAACCTTTGAGAAACAAGCAAATAAACAAACAAACAAAAATGACTTCTGTTTAATTCTTTTTAAACCAAAGATATGAAATGAGAAATAAGTGCTATTGTTTTCTCAATAAAATGGTTCTTTCTGGTTTAGTTGTATACATCTGTGTTTGTATTTAATGACAGGGTAATTATGCACCTGCAATGTGGGGCTCTTCTCATTTAAGTAAAATTTATGAAACTATTTTGAAATATATACAACCAATTACTCTTTTAAAATGTGTAACTTTGAATGTTGCAACATTTTATTTCTGTGGATATTTTGGCCTACGGCCTGCGTCCAGGAGAGCAGCACAGATGCTGCCTGTACCATTGCTCCCTTTCCTCTTTAGCACAGTGCTTCTCAGTCTGTGGGTCAGGCTCCAGCCTCTTTGGGAGCTGAGTGACCCTTCCACAGGAGTCTTATATTAGATATCATGCTTATCAGATATGTTCATTATGATTCATAACAATAGTAAAATTATATTTATGAAGTAGCATCAAAAACAGTTTTATGGTTGGAGGTCACCACAGCATGAGGGACTGTATTAAAGGGTCTCAGCATCAGGAAGGTTGAGAAGCAGTGCTTTAGAGTAAGCTCAGTCTTGGATTCTTATTGATTGACAGCAGTGAAGAGTTACTTAATGTTTCTTCTCAAAATAGGACCACTTAAGGAAAAAGACAGCTTTGATTCTTTGGACCAAATATAAAAGTGTAGGGATTGAGAGAATCCCCATTTAAATCTGACTGCCATATTAAAATACTTAGTCATAAACAATTCAGTTTCTAGATTATTTTAATCAGGCTGTTCTCCCAAGGAGAATTCTCAGGAAGTACTATGTGTCTCACAGGGACCTGCAACAAACTTCCATCAACACCCCAGACTCTATGCACTTCCTCTAAAATTCACATTATGTAACAACTTGTTAGTCATTTGCTGTTTGTGAATAATATGAACCTTGAAGGTGATAATATTAATTTTAAACCAGAAGAAGAAAAAAATGAATGAAGTATGTTAAGGATGAAGAGAACAAGTCACTAACTTGTATTCATGACTGATTTTATTTCTAATGTACAAAATCGTATTTTGATCAAGAAATAACCAACTCAGAAAGAACTCAGCCACATAATTACAAGACAAGATGTGGTGCACCAACCACATGGAAGAAAATGTACGAAAAATACATCCTAGGCTGAGATGGATAGGCTGACAAGCAAACTATATATCTAACAATTGGAACAAAATCCAAGAGACTCTTTTATGGGAATGCTGGGCTGACCGCTTACGTGCCTTGAAAAATGGCCCTCTTGTCAAGAGAAGAACAGTTCAAGTGTAAGGCTCCCCACGTGTTAGTGAGCATGCCCAAGAGTAGACTGCTCCAAATGGTCCTTCAATCTAGCTGAATACTGTTAAACATTGCGCTCACACATTTTCTCGGTCAATTCCTTCCTCACACTTAGAATACGTTTCAGAATCTATTATCATTGAAGGAAGAAAAATACGTTTTTATTTAAAACAAAGGCATCGTTTCTATTTCTGAAAGTGAAAAAAATGTTTTTAAGAGCATTAGTAACCTATATTTGTCAAAGCAGCATTGTCCTCAAGTCAAATCCCATGTGCCTTTTTCTTCTTATCCATTTCCTGACACATCTCTGAATGTTTCAGAAGAGTGCTTGTCAAAACAGGCTTTCTTTCCAAGCTATTATTGACATATATAAATTGTCTCTTATGTCCACATAGCTGGGTGACTCAGACATATAGGGCAAATATTACAAAAACCGTGACTTGAAAGTTCAGTTTGTAAAAAGGAACGTGGAAGCTGAAATCCCTTTTATATTTGTTTAATATTGAACTTCCTTATATATTTATTTTTTTCTCATATATTACATCCTGACTGCAGTTTCCCCTCCTTCTCTCCTCCCATCTTCTCTTTCACACAAACGCTCTTCTCCATTTTCCTTCAGAAAAGGACAAGCCTCTCAGGGAAAACTACCATACATGGTATACCATGCTGTAGTAAGACTATGCCCCTCCCTCATATTAGGGCAGGACAAAGAAACCCATTAGGAGGAAAAGGGTTCAAAGAGCAGGCAAAAGAGTCCAAGATGACCCCACTCCCACTGCTAGAAGTCTCACAAGAACACCAAGCTACACAACCATACCATATATGCAGACGATGGAGATGAGAACCATAAAGCCTCCCTGATTGTCAGTTCAGTCTCTGTAAGCCCCATGAGCCCTGATTAGTTGATTCTGTGGGTTGTTTTCTTGCAGTGTCCTTGTCCCTTTTGGATCCTACCATATCCCCCCTGTTCAGAAGATTTCCCGAGCTCCTCTTCATGTTTGGCTGGGGGTCTTTACATCCTCTTTCAGCAGTTGCTGAATGAAGTCTCTCTGATGATAGCCCAACTTGACACCCATGCCAGGAGAGGAAACCCACATCTGACACCACCCGGTGGGCCAGGAACCAGATGCTGGAAAGCCCAGAGACCTAGGATAGAACCAACATGAAATGAAAAATTAGTTAGGTGGGTAATTAGTTAGTTAATTTAAAAAGTCAGTGAAATGATTCTTAATGACATTTGGCTGTACTTGTAGACTGGAGCCTAGCACAGTATCTCACCTCTATAGACAAGTGTTTAATTTACCTGTGTCACAAACAGGAACTAAACTCCCATATGGAAGAACAGGACACACAGAAGCAGCATTTTTCAAAGGAGACACCATAAGCCTCTATTTGGTAAATAATTTTAATTTCAAAGTGAATACTAACAGTATACTTAGTGGATGCTTTTTTTTTTCCTATTTAATTGTTTGAATTTTAAGGAAATGCCATGAAGACAGATTGTAAAGGTCAAATGGATTTTAAAGGTCATGCCAGGAGATCACAAGAATTGCCTTCTAATGACCTTCAACACAGAACAGAATGTTAATTGATCTTCTAGGAATGATCCTCTTAAAGGTTTTGGGTTTAATTAAACAGGAGTGGTGTTTAATCCAGCTCAGATAAAAGTTTCTTTTTAATTAAATAGGAAAAAGCATTTTGCAAACATATGTACAGTCTTCTTTCTGAATAGCTGTTTGAGTAGAAACACAAAACATGGATTTTTCAATAGCTCAAAATAAGTATATTTCTCAAATTCTGTTTTCCCCAATCCTGCTTAATATGGTGTGTAGGGAATTTTTATTAACTTCTGTGAGGTTCTATGTTAATGAAATCCTTCTATAATATTTCGAGTCCTTAAAGTGACTTCTTTGGGTCATCTTATGTTCAGAGTTCTATGTCATAGTGGTTTGAGTGGCTAAAAAGGTACCATAGATTGAGTGTATAAAAAACATTATGTACCTCTGGAACCTGGGAGCCCTGAGATCAAATTACCTTTGTGGTAGTGTTAGATGAAGGCTGACTTCCTGGATCATACATAGCTGGTCCCTTGATGTGTCTCTATGGTAAAGGCAGAGTGAGAGAGGCGGAACACTTTTGTCTGTCACAATAAGACTAATCCCATCAATAAAGCTTTATTCATAGGACTAATTGCTTGAAACAGACCCAGCAAACAACAGGATATTAGGATGTAGAGCTTAATGTTTGAATTTTAGATAACGTAACTATGTAGACTTTAAAACCTAGTGATAATGATTTGGCAGGATGACCAAGTACAGTAATACCGAACCATTTCCAGACTACCGCCTGAAAATAAAGTTTTCTTTCTTTCTTTATATAATCTAAAAATTACTAAAGTGACAGAAACATTCAGTCAAAGCTTGGATCATCCTTTTCTGGCCGCTATAGGGGCCAGGCATGCTTATAGAACACATACATACATACGTTTATGAAGGCAAAACAACTATACACATATAAGTAAATACATCTTTAGAGTTATTATAAAACACATAGGGTAGCTCATATTAAAAAGTTTATAATGTAAGTAATTTTGCAACATGCCCTATTAAACTGTAAAGTCCCTCTGGACATAATAAACTCTTTCCCTGGAACCTCAGAAGGGAACATCTTCGGAGGCAGGTTCAAGTGGGCCCTAACATAGAATGAGGCCAACTGGCCCTATAGGATTATTAAGAAAAGAAGATTATAATAAAGACCCATGTGTTTGAAAGGCATTGGTAGAACACAGCCATTTTCATGTGACTGGCATGTTTTAGGAAACAAACCTGCCAAGCCTTGAGGTTGGATTTCTAGCCTCTAAGATGATTTAAAAAACAAAACAAAACAAAACAAAAATAAAACCAGAATATATTCTTTGGATCTTTAGTCCACAAAGTCTGCGGTAATTTGCTGTGATATCCCAGGATGCTCATACAATTACAAATTAGTTCATGCTTCAAAGAACTAGTGGAAGTGAGACTGTGAGATTCTGAGCAATGGTATAGTTGCAGGAATCAAGGAAGGCATGCCTGTGCTCTCCTGGCAATCTCACCAGGCCTTTCATTCCACCAACATCCTTCCTTATGAAGAATTAGAATTAACATCCTTTTAAGCCTTTATGTATTGAATCTGTAGTAGGGAAAAAATGTCATCAGGTTCATCGTTTTAAAAGAATCACAGAAAACAAATTTAATTGCAGCATAATCCATCATATATGTTAAGGTATTCATTTGTTTTTTTTTCTTTGTATATGTATGTGGTTGTGCGATATGCAAATATGTGTTGATATATGTTAGGATATGTGTGCAGAGCTGTGCGTGAACATGTGTGTAAGTTGTGTGGGAGGTTGACAATGGAGTCTTATTGATTGTTCCACCTTCTTTATCATTGAGACAGGGTCCCTCCACTTCACCTAGTGGTCACAAGTACAGCTAATGTAGCTCTCCAGCTTGCTCCAGGGACAGATGCCCTGTATCTACCTTCAAAACACCAAGTATTTTATGCCCTCTAGGTATTCTTATGGGTCCTAGGAATACAACCTCACTTTCTCAGGCTTACTTCTTGTGTTGAAACCTTTAGCCACTGAACAATTTCAATGGCCTCTAAATTAATATTTTTAAAACACTCTACATTATAACAATTTAAATATAGCCCTAAGAATAAGGCAAAATTCAATGTACAGAACATTACAATATTTGTCACATCCTGGCCATGTATTGGGAATTTGCTTTGCTTGGACATCTTTTTTAAACAGTTGTGGATGTGTGCATTCCTCATAGAGAGTTTCTTAGCCTCATTTTTTTAAATGTTTGTGAAGTGAATGTAAGCAAAACCCTATAGATCTGTTGTTTGGACTTTCTCACAAATGTAATCAGTTTAAAGAGCATTATGAGCAACTTCTAGACATGCAAATATATTTGTGATTAGGAAGCATGTTGTATATAAGATATAAAGGCTATGTAAACTAGTAATATACAGATAAACAACACTGATAGATCTCAAAAGCCAGAAAAACTCAGAAAAGCATTTTGGGATCATGCAGAAACAAATCAGTGATATTTCTGATCTTTTAAACAGTCTTTATAGATATGTTGTCTGTGAGAGTAAGTCTAGATAATCTCAGTTTACAGACAATTGCATTCATTGCTAGTCTAATTATGTTACCCTTTCATAAGAAGAAAGAAAGAAAAGCTTGTTTGAGTATCTAACCATCTTCTTGTATTTATATTTAAACAATACATAGCAAGTATGCTAAACAAAATTCATTCACCTTTCTTTTTCTACAATAGTTCTTAAATAACTTGTCAAAAACATGTACCCCCAGAATTGAACACAATATCCAAAGAATTTTCTTATTAATGTGCACTAGAAGGAGGGTGCACGGGCTACCTCATCCTGCTTCTGATTTTGTAGATACATTATCTGATTAGTACAAATTACCATAATGAAAAAATGTTCTTTTGATTTGATATCAGATTTTTTAGTGTATTATCATTTCATGAAGAAAACATGATCTTATGTTCTGTGGCCACCCTAACATGTTATATTGAGGGAATACATGTGTCATACTCCCATGGTAAAATATCTGTGTGGAATATGTTAACATTTAAGATCTATTTGGAATTACATAACACACACACACACACACACATATACACACACACACATACTTTTTCCTTTAACTTCAGGATACCAACGCAATACTCAAGAATGACTTAGAGTCTGATTGAGGCCTCTTGTACTTTCCCCTGTCCACATTAGCATGTCCATTGCATTGTCTTTCTTCATTTCATGTTTAAGCAGCCACATTGGTGAGACTTTATGTGTGTAGCTTCTAACATTCTTAGGAGATATTCAGCAACTAGGCTTATACAAAACTTAAGCATCCTCTGTTGGGTCCTCCTTGTTACTTACTTCTTTAGGTCTGTGAATGGTAGTATGTTTATCCTGTACTATATGGCTAAGATTGTCAGAAGTGGTTGAAGACAGGGAACAAGGTAGGAGGTGGAGCACAGAGTGAAATGAGGGTGGAGTCCAGACCTGGGAGAGTGGGGGCAGGAGGACAGAGGACCGAGAGAGAGAAGAGAAATCATGGGCAGAGGCATCTCTGTAACGAGCTGGAGATTAAAGATAGGATAGGCATCCTGGAGGATATTGGAGGGCAACTCTACGTGAGACTCCTAGTAGAAGAGGTCGTGGAGACTAAAGAGGATGCCGTTTAACTAGGCAGGACTCCTAGTGGAGGGAGGAGAACATCAACACACCAACAAGAACTTCATCTCAAAATTAAACCTGCCTACAAGATACACAGGGCTATAAATATCGCAGAAATTGAGGGACTGTTACACAAATGTCTCGCTCAACATGAGACCCACCTCATGGGGGAGAGCCAACCCCTGACACTATGAATGATACTCTGCTATGCTTGAAGACAGGAGCCTAGCATACCTATCCTCTGAGAGGCTCCGCCTAGCAGGTCATTGTAGCACATGCTAGGACTCATAGCCAAACATTGGGTGAAGCATAGGGAGTCTTGTGGAAAAATGGGGGAAGAATAGAAGGACCTGGAGGTAACAGGAGCTCTACAAGAAGACCAAAAGAGACAACTAACCAGGTGCTAGAGGGGCTTGCAGAGACTGAAGCACCAACCAAGGACCATGCATGGACTGGACCTAGGCCCCCTACACACAGATATAGGAGATAGACAGCTCAGGATTCATGTGGATCTGCTAGTCAGAGGAGAAGAGGCTATTTCTGAGGTAGATTCTGTTGCCTGCTTTTTGGTCACTTCCTTCTAGCAGGGCTGCCTTGTCAGGCCACAGAAGAAGAGGATGCACGTAGTCCTGATGTGTCTTGAAAGCTGGGGTGGGTGGTTGAATGGAGTTCCCCTTTGCTGAGGAATAGAGATAGTGGATTGAGGAAGAGGGAAGGTGGGTGGGACTGGGAGGAGAGGAGGGAGGGGCTACGGTCCAGACGTAAAGTGAATCAATAAATGAATTAATTAAGAGAAAATTAAACACACTGATCATGTTTTATATATTTGTTTAGGAATTTATTGTATAAACACATATATAAGGTTGCTTTTATAGTTTAGTATTATTAGTTATTTATTAGAAACTTATTTTTAGGACTTCAGTAAAGATGGACTTTTTGAAATATACAATTATACATAATGTTATATAGACATAGAAAGTATGTGCATATCATAATATTCTTGTAACTATATACATGTATAAATATGTTATTGTATACATGTGTATTATAAACTACTAGATTTTTAAAGCTTAATATTTGACTAAAATTGTTCATTGGCTGTTTCATGTGCATATATATATTTTTTTTATCCACTTATAATAACAGTATTGTAAAGTAAACTTCTTAAACTAAAGGACAGATAACTAAGTTTCTCAAGAAGACATGTATAATATATGGAAGACTGAAGACTTAGGTTTGTGTGTTGATTCTAAATCTTGCTTCTCTTTCCATCACAATCCCCTACCTTTCCAGAAGACAAGATTTGGGAAGCATTGGAATAGTGTATTGATGGCTTACATGGGTAGCCTAGCACGGCACAGTGGTCTCTGCGGCAGCTATGAGGAATACACTTGAATGACTCAATCTGTAGAAGGGAAGACTAGTTATGGGGCACTGCAAAGGCAGGTGGACATGTGACTGGGGACAGAGTACAGACAAAGAAATCCATGTGTCTGAGGTGACAGGGAGAGTTGCATGTGACCAGCAGAGTATGAATTCAGTTCACTTACTACAACTGACATCAAGAGATAAAATCTTAATTTGAGATATAAAACAGGGAATTGCGATTGGGATATAAAATTCCTCTGAGATGGACAGTACAGGAGTTCAGGAGTTGGTCTAAAGTTCCATCTCTATTGTGGAGAAGATCAAATGAAAATTTTTGAGTTATAGACAAAAACAATGTCAATTTCTCAAGAAGAAGGGTGTATGCCAGGACATGAGGCGGCATGTTAGGATCATTCCATTATTTCCATGCCAGTTACTGCTTTACCAGGTCAGGCTTTTCCACATTGATCCCTTTGTTGGCTCAGATCTTCACTATCATTTCCCATTGCCAACTATTTATTCCACTGTAGTTGACATCTAACCAGTAAACTCATATTCCCTCAATTTTTTTCTTTCTTACCAGATTCACACTCCAATCTATTTTGCATTGCATAAAAACAAACAAAATCCAAGAAAAAAGTCTTACCAGATTTCTGCTCCTGTGTTGGGATTATACTACACTTTTCAGAAGGAATGGTAACTATTCACCTCTCAGGCAGAAGTAGAGTTCCCTATTCTGAATCCTCAAAACTTGTATTTAATGGTTAGGAACTTTACTTGTCTCTAATTCAAGAATGCTTGGAATATCTCTAATGTACCAGAGATTATTTCAGGGGGATAAGTATTATTGAGAAACAGATACACAAGTTTAAAGCCTCAATGCCAATAGACTCTTTATAGATACTCTTTGGAGTGACCTGCACACACTATTTCCTATCATATACACTCTTTATATTCACAGAATATGATGGTAGAAGCTATCTTGAAGTTGAAAGTTAGCAGAAATGAAGCAAGATATATTATGGTGTGAGTATGTAACTTAAACTGAATAAAGCTCTATATGCCTCATTAAGAACTTAGTACTCAATATCTCAGATTACAATATTAATTATAATGAAACTACTGTTACAGACAATCAAATAAATATACGTTTCTACAGATAAATCTCAGACTCTTAGAATTTTATAGTGACAATGTAATACTGTCATAATACTGAAAATTTGAAGAGATTTGGTAATAATTTTAAGCTAGAAAATTTGAATTGATACCAAGTCACACAAAACATGTATAGTCAGGTCACACATGACAATAACATATGAAAAATGTAATAACTGACTGAACTAAATTTTATTGTAAAATTGCATTTTAAAAGTATAATTCAATTAAAATCATTTTTTAAAATAAAATAATGATTTAATTTTTATGAAAAGTAAATTGATTAGAAATTCAGTTGACTCATGTAGTTTGCTTCAGAAAATAATTTTATGGAGGAATCAATGTTAGCATAATTTGGACAAAATATTTACACTTAAAACAGCTATTGTGTGAGTGAAGACTTTCATGGGACATGCCCCTTGGTCTAGTGTCTAGATATAAGTGAGGATATAGCATTTGACTCTTTCTGCTTCTGGATGAACTCACTGATTATGATTATTTCTAGTGCAATCCATTTGTCCACAAATTTCTGGAATTCCTTGTTTTTAATAGTTGAGTAGTATTCCATAGTGTAAATGTACCACAGTTTCTTTATCCATTCTTCTACTGAGGGACATTTAGGCTGTTTCCATGATCTGGCTATTATGAATAAGGCTGCTATGAACATGGTTGAGCATATGTCCCTGTTGTGTGGTAGAGCATCTTCTGGGTATATTACAAGGAGTGGAATAGTTAAGTCTTGAGGAATCCCTATTCCCATTTTTCTGAGAAAGTGCCAGATAGATTTCCAAAGTGGTTATACCAGTTTGTATTCCCACCAGCAATGAAGGAGAGTTCCTCTTTCTCCACATCGTCGCCAGCATGTGGTGTCACTTGAATTTGGGTGAAAACATAAACCATATTCTACAAACGATGCCTAGAATATTGCGCACATACGAATCACCTGGAATCTTATTTAAATTTAGATGCTGAGTCAGTCCATAGGGGAGTGACATATTCTGGGAGTCAAATAGCTATACACCCTGTTTGTCTAGCTATTTCCACGCTGATGACAATCATACCCAGGGACCTGAATTTAAGGAAAGGATCATAGATGTTTTAATAGAGCCACATTTTATCATCTCTGTTCCAGAAAATAACCTGAACTACGAAAGCATTGCTCCAAAAGAATGCTTTGAGACTACCTGATTAACCCGGTTTGAGTGATGTGATACGAGATCGGCATAAATGGACATGGAGTGATTTGTTGTAGCTTCCGCTCATTCTTCTTTGAGTATGATGCAGAAATACTGCCACATATTATAAATCATATTATCATGCTGCCACATGCTTGTCTGATATAGTGTGATGGCATGACATAATTTAACTGATTCTTTTACAAACTCAATAGCATGAGCATTACAGAGTGCTAGACAGAGTAGCAGGTATATGCTGAAAGAGCTGAGGATGAGGAAGGTTGACTTATATATCATTTGTTGGCCTATAACGGTGTTCCCTCCGAGTAAACTCACCTGAAACAACACATTTAAGCCTGACAACATGCTCCATTTCCTGCAAATAGGACATAATAGATTAGCTCCCGGTTTTCTAGGGCAGATCTCTTTTTTTAACAGTGTTACTTACAGAGTCAGTTAAATGTCATTTTGCTGACTACTAAACATTAAACACTGCAGCGTTAGATTATAAATCACCATTCCAGTTGGGTTGTGCAAGAGTACTAGTTGGAAAGAAGAAATTAATATGTTAAAGATAATGAAGAAATAAGATAATGGGAAATTGTTATGTTTTGCTGGTCCTGGGGAGCTTCTTCATTAACCAGCTGTGGAGGAAACCTATCTTCTGTCATCATAGTCTGAAATAATACATCTCGATAATTACACGAGCGAACATGATTTGAGTTCCTCTGCTACTTCCAGCCACAAGCATCACTGAACTAGAAAGTGGAAGAGTCATGATGGGAAAGAAGGATCCTGAATCCTTGATCGGAGATCTCTCTTCTTGTTTCTAGTTCAGTGTATGGCTTTATATAATGTTAGTTCTATCCTAGGATTTAAATGAATAAATATCGAGATGGGGTCATCTGCATGCATATCATGAAACATGCATGGTCCAAGGCTTTATATGTAATAGTTCCTTGTAATCAATTGTTAAGGAATTTAAAACTTCATATAAGTGTTGTTTATCTTTAAGGTAAGCATCAACATTAACTTCAAAAGAATTCTATCTTAAAGAGATGATTGAAAATTAGTTCAAGGATATTTCCCAGAAAATAAACACAATTGCCTTGAGAGCAATTTACTAAGAAAATTTAGTCTGTTCATAACATGCCTTGGTCAGGCCAATTAAGACTAAAGTATAGTTACAAATTTTTTAATGCCTCTGAGGAAGGTTTGCCTGTCATAAACACAAAGGCTAATCTGTGCTGAAATAATCTCCAAAATCTTAGAAATTGGGTAATAGCCCATCTTTAATGGCTCAGAGCAAGTAAAAATTTAATGTGCTACATATAAAAGAAAGCATTAAAATTAATTATTCAAATTTAATCTGCTTTTCTCTTTTAGAGAAATGTAAGTTTGAGATGAATACTGATTTTGTGTCATTTAAACTGTAATCTTGATAGAGATTAAAATATTATTTTTTACTTTTGGTTGATAATGGGATTGGTTTTTTTGTCTTGTATCAATTAATAATTGGGTCTATGATAAATATATGAATACAAATATAAAAAGATAGATTAATGAGAACCTTGACCCCAATTGTTCCTGGAAAAGACCAAATCTCATCAGCTTCAAATCTGAAAATGATGTAAGTAGTCAACTGCAATTATTAGAGTGATTTTAAGCATACTAACTAGTACAGTAAAAGTGAGACACTGTACAGGAAAATAGGTAGTATTGGAAGTCCTAGTTTATAAGTTTTTAATGACTGAAAATATGCTATGGAAACAGTGCTTAAGATTTGACTATTCTAAAGAAAGAAATATTATATTATTGAACTTTACAAATGTATGCTATCTTATAGGTATATGTACTCAAAATATGTGTAAAATTAAAATACAGTGAGCTTGTCAAATATTTTGTAGATCCTTCTGTGTATTGTCCTATAAAATAGATTAAATAAGTTTCATAATTAGATCTCAAAATATGAGAAAACTATTTGTCAGTCAATTTTGAGTTGTTTCAGATATTTTGTTGACAAATATTATATTTGTCAAGATATACAGTTTAGGCATAAGGTAATTGTGTAATTCAAATGCTGATTTCTGTACTCCCCATATCTGGTTGCAATCCTTGTTCTGAGAATCTCCTGTCTCAGTGTTGTATAAACACTGCTTCTCAATTGTCCCCTGGTATGCTAGGAAAGCAGTTTACAGTCAATTGCAAAGCAGAGGTGAGATTAGGGTTGGACTTTCTGCAAGCTAGAGAAGGAGGAACTAGAGGAGGAAGTAAGATATCAGCCAGGAGATTCAGCCATGGGCAGGTGTCCAAGAGCAGCAGAGAGATCTCTGCAAGGAAAGCTACAAAGTACACGTGTCTCTGAGATGTACCCTGGGAGGAAACCAAATTAGAAAGTTAAGATTAGATTAATAGATATAAAATAGAATAGATTAAAAACTGTTCAATAAGCCGTATTATTAAAGAAATATAAAAGTTTCAATTATCTGTGTGACATAAAAATTGTGTTAAAAATATAGCAGGGATATGTGTGTGTGTGTGTGTGTGTGTGTGTGTGTGTGTGTATAAATGATTGACACCCTCATGTTTATTAACATAATCATCATTGCTCATGTATTACATTAAACTTTTTCACCTTGTGTGAATAGCGAGGTTACTTTTAAAAGACCCTTGACTTGTTTACATGTCTTATATCCAGTAATTTAGTCCTACGTATATTTATTCTCCATAACCTTGGGTAGCTTCAAAATCAACTCTTTTTCATAGATCTTTTTAATTTTTTCATGCAATGTTCTTTGATTATATTCTTTCCTCTCCACCCACCTCCCTCAAATCCCCCCAAATTCCTACATACACACCTTCATGTTATCAAGCACCCGCCTCATTTCTATCTTTAATGTCTTTATTTTATTTGACTTTTTCTGTATTCTACCTTCGTTTAATCTTATCTCCAAGAATTATGAATCTAGTTTGGTGCTTTAACACTGATATCGACTATTTTCCCATTATGAATGAAATCTTGGTTTCAATCTCCAGAAACTCCCAAAATATGCAAGTTTTTCTCTTTATTCCACTTAAAGGAAGAAATTGTTGATATTCATACCAGTGTATATAGATGCCCCACTTGGTTTTATCATAATCCCTTTTTGTAGGGAAATACTATAAGAATTTAGATATACATTTTGCTAATATGAGCATGTTCTGAAGAGGACAAAGATTGATGTATATACGTAGAACATTGCCATCAATTCTTACTATTCCTGCTGAGAAAAGCAGTTAACTGCATAGATAGATAAATCACTAGAATAGATTCTGTTACCAAGATGTGTATGGGCGTGTGTGCACATAAATAACTTACACATTCAGCTGTATTCATTGTCAAAGTTTTCTTAAAAATAGATGACTTTTTAGCCTGATAACATTTTCCTCTGAGAGTTAAAAATGTAGTAGTAATTCTTTATAAAATCATCAATAAAGTTACTCCTCTAAATAGAAATCTACACCCAAGACCTCATAGATATAACAGTTCACAACTAGCAACGTTCAGCTGCTAGATTATAGTATAAATGAGTTTGAGTTCGTGGTTTTGTTTTCAATTTTAGCAACTGTATTTTGAGAAAGAGTCCATAGGTGACCCTTCCAATCCATCTAACTCTGCTAAGATTTTGAATTAACTAGTAGCTAATCATGAGACTCAGGTAAAGATAAATTCTATTTTAAGGGTCTACTAAAACAAGTCTTTATATGCATCATAGCATTGCAAATCATGTCTTTAGAATTCCAGAAGAATTTAAATTGTAAAAGTAATGTAATTATTGTATGTCTGTGGAAGTAACAGTACTTATAAAATATTAAATATAATCATAATTGTTGTCACTACACAGGAAAGAGGCAGTAACTGCAGTTTCCTCTCTCCATTTGGGACAGATAGCACCTTGGTGCCATCATCTTTTTCTGTGACCAGGCTGTGTAGGTGACATTACTATAGGAGCAGATCCTGGGCCTCCTACAAATGGGTTACATAGACATTATTAATAAATTTGAATCTAAGTTCCAACAGCTTAGTATGTAAACCAATGATCTAAAACTACCTTACCAAGCCAACTGGGCACTTCTCTTTCAATTTTGCTTTATTAGAAAGTGAAGAATGGCTCATGACTCTCAATTCTTGATACAGACAAAACACTTTAATGATGACTGAGTGTGACTAGATGCCCAGGTCATTGGAATGAAAGTCTTTGGAATATTAAAGTCAACCTCAGTCTCAGCTTTGTTTTTGGGTCCTCGGGTTCTTACAGTTTCATATATAATGACTTGATATCAGCAAAGGCAAGAATCAGAACACCTTGCCAGTTCCTTGAAAAGATAAATGCATGAGCTCCCCAAGTGTTTCACCTGAACACAGAGAAGACCACCATGAGGAAGGAAGTGAGACAAGAACAGATTTTAGGTCACGACGTTGCCAGTAAACTAAGAGTGACTTTAAAGACAAAGGCAAGTGAGACAAGTGTGTGTAGATCTGTTGAGTATTTTCTCCAGGTCCTTCTTGCCTATTAGTGTGCTAAATCCAAACATCACAAGGAACCTTGACATCCTTTTGTCAGCGTTGATGATGTTGGACCACCGCATGGGGGATATATTTGTCTTTTTTTTTTTTAATTATAAGCTCTTCAGACCCTTGGGGAGCTCTTTACAGAGAAATATCAAAATTTTAAAACTTACACTTCATACTTAGAAAGATGAAAGCCTTCTCTGCACCACACACTCAAATCTGATCATATACCTACAATAACTATGCCGTAAGAATTAGCAGAGAAAAGTGATGACTTTCTTCTTGGGTGGTCTGACCAGTAAAAACAAGCAATGACCTTGAGAAGAGTAGGGTCAGTATATGCTCAGGTTCTCAAAGGAAGGTGAAATCTGTGCTGACCAGCCATCAAATAAAGGAAGCCTTCTTAGGGAACTTCTTAATTTGCTTTTCTAAATTTACACAGACACTTTACTAGAAATGACAGAATTTATGATCAGTGTTACCAGATGACAAAATAAGGAACCATTGAAAAGAAAACACAAAATAAATCCAATTTCTAATGATTACTACTCATGTCATATTACCCAGTGAGTGCATACTCTTTTATTTTTATCCAAACCATTCCCCATATATTTCTCACTCAAAGAATGCAATGCTCTCAAATATTACATGTTCGTTTAAAAGTTAAATTTAAAAGCTTGAAAGATTTTACCAATATGCCACAGCATGTTTCTATTCCTAGAGTGACCTTAAAATTTGAACATAAAAAATATCTTGGTACTCTTATAATTTCATAAGAATAAATTGACAGTCTATGAAAGAAGATTACCAACGTAGAGCAGAAACTCAGGTTATAGCATTCCTAAAGAAAAATATATTAGAGTACACATTTAGAAAGTGAAACTATCTTTACAATAAATAAAAATAATTGTAGCAATACTCAGTGAACCTTTGTGTAGCCATGCAGCACAATAAATATGAGTAATTTATCACTATCCATGTCCAGTATAGCATCCTGGCACACTGTCTGATGGAATAATATAGCTTTATCCTTATCTATATGGTACTATACATTTTACAGGAATTGTAAACCTGGACTGTAGAACTGAGTTTAGTGTGAGGGTAAATATGAGTGTAAGAATATCAGTAAGAGATTTGCTGTACAGTATTTGTATCGATCCTCATAAAAACTTAGTGAAATCATAGAAAAATGTTTTCTTTATTGTGCTGTCCATGAAATATTGAAGATCGTGATGATAAAGGGTGAAGTGAGAGGCTGTGAATCTAAATAACACAGGAAAAGTCACGTTGTGAAATCCCAGTCTCTCATTCCCAAGAGTGAGTGTCTTTCACTCTCATTCCCGTGTTTTCAACCATCTATGATCCCCTCATCTCAGAAATGAAGCTATGGAATTTAATATGTGAGGAACTAAATACATTTTAGTGTCCGTTAAACATGAATAACTATAAGATATTTAAGCCCAGAACAGTAGTTTCTACAGCACTGAGGCCATAATGAGACTTTTAAGGAAAGAAAGAAATGAGATGAGGTTTACAAAATGTTACCTCTTGCTTTAGTCTGACCAAAAAAAAAAAAAAAAAAAAAATCTAGACTTACTATGAGCTTTGCATTAAACTGCTTTGAATTTGATATTTAAAGTCACACCAAAAAAGGTAAATCCACCCTAAGAGCTGTAATGAACAGATTTGTGAAATGGTAAACTTCTAAAACAAGATTGTCTCCCAGAACAACTTTAATTACAAATGAAAGAGTTCAGAGCTATTCTCACCATTTAAATACTACTTTCCAGAAGGTTTCTTTTTTCTTACTTTGTTCTTTTGTCTGTTGCACGTGTATGTGCATAAGCAGAGGCCAGAGGACGCCTTCCAAGAGTCTGTTTTCTCCTTCCATCATGTGGGTCTTGAAGATCAAACTCAGGTCTCCAAGCTTGGTGACAAGCTGTTGAAGGTTATTTTCATATAACTGTGTTTCTTTCTCTGTTTATCACTTAACCCTGCTATCACAAAAAATAATTGAGACTCTTTTATATTAGTTTAATAAGCTTCACAGCACTAGAACTGAGCAGTTATTGCTCTAATCTTAACCCCGTAAGCTAATTTTGCTTCCTCCTAGCACACATCCTAGCCATACTTGAACTTTGTAGCTTTCCTGTTCCATCTCCCTTCTCCTGATGTTTCCTGGACCTCTGCCCATGGATGAATGCCCTATTTCCTCTTTTAACTCCTCCTTCTCTGGCTGGAAGGAAGTCCAGCCCTATTCTCTCACCTGTGCTCAGGAATTGACTGTGAGCTGCTTTACTGGTATACCAGGGGACAATTGGGAACACACAACATTGAGATAGGAGATTCTCATAACAAGGATTGAAACCAGATACAAGGAGTACAGAAATCATCTTTTGAATTACGCAATAACCTTATGCTGACAGCAAGGAACTATACCCACTGAGTGAACTCTCTTGAGAGGTCCTTTAATATTTTTAGGAATAATACATATCTAAACAACCAGAGTGGGAACATTGAATGGTTTCTCATTGGCTCAATGTCTGCTCCATAATAAACAACACTAAAAAGAGCCTGTTAAAAATAATAAAGTCATATTTACTTCAAGTGAATAGAATATTACCTTTATCATGCATAATAGGTTCACAGAATTAGCCTCCTATATGGCTATAGCCAAGATTGGAAAGTTAGAAAATCAAAAATGACATGAATTAGAGTGTACTTAATACCATTAAAGACAAAATAGAGAAAAATAAACTAGCTTTCAATTTGTGTATAATTAAATTGAAACTAAAATAATTGAGTTGACCAACTTTTCAATCAAATTATTATAAGTGACCTACTCTTTGTAACATATTATTGATTTAACTGAATGTTTAGCAATGAATTAAACATCTGACATGCAAACAATTGTATCTTGAGAAATATATTTGTATATCCTATTGCATCAGCACAGGTTGAACATATTATTAATTGTTGAAAAAAATATGTACTGATATATGTTGCTTTCTCTTTAATCTTTGACGCAGCCTTTTATAATGAAAAATGACTAGCACTCCTAAATATTAATTTAATAACTGAATGTTTTATCTTTATTCCTCCAACAATTCCTCATTTTATATATTGGCAATTATTGCCCATAGGGAAAAATCTCTGTATTTGGCAGTACAGTATTCCTGGTTACTTTTGATAAATGTCAAATATTGGGGATCCAACTCAAGGTAAAGTTCCCACAGAAGCAAGGTGTGTCTAATAAAAGGAAAGAGCCTCAGTATTGATCTGGAGCCCAAGAGCCATGTTACTAAGATAGCCTACCCCCACTAAAACCAATAGGAATTGAGAGGTCTACAGAGTATGGGAAATAGTGGATGTTCAGCCCTTGGTTTTGTAAGACAGGATCTGTCCAGATGTATCACCTTGGCCTGCAATCACAGATGACCTCAATCTCAATCTCAATTCTCCTGCTTTCCCCTCTTAGGATTTCATGTATATGCCAGCATGCCTGGCTGAGAATTCATACTAAAAGAATTCATACTAACTTGTGTGTTTTTCTAGCTCTAAACAGCCCATTTTCTAACTCACAAGCGGCATGTTATATTGCCTGTGACATCCTAGTAGAATGGAAGTCTTGTAATGAACAATACATTTTAGTGTTTTTAGATTAAATGTTTAAAAAATAAATGTGAGCTCCTTTAGTTTGCATTATGTTTATATGTTTAATTGTTTCCAAATAGCAGATGTAGCTCTTAACTTCAGTTGTTAGAAACTGAGTGTAGTAGGTTGAAAAGCCTCCCCTGAAAGCTAGAAGATTTCTTATTATTTAAAAATTGTATCTGTAAAACAATTTAGAACATTTTTAATTCTTTAATACCACCAGCTTTATGTTTCTTTAATTAGGAAGAAAGTCTTGTACGATTTCAAGTGCACATTTTATCTGAACACAGTAAAGCTTGCATGTAAATGGGAATGCACCTAATAGATTTTACATATTCAGTTAGAGTCCTCCAAAATGAAAGCTATTTATAGGGTGACGAGTTTTGTTTCTTTAGTCAGACAAAAAAAGGATTAAATCATATCTAGAAGTGTTTGGAATTTCTTTGATTACTTATCATCTTTTAAATAGTTCAGGATGGAGTTTTTAAAAATTAATCAAAGAGACTTTCCATTAGGAAGATTCTGTAAGTTATCTCATTTACAATTGTTACTGAGACATGTCCAAATCATTGAAACTCTAGTCCACTCTCCTGTGGAAGTTACTAAAATGCAAGTTACACAAAGGTTTGTCAAGATGTCAACAAGGGGCGTCGCATACACTTCTGGACTATGATTTTTAGTTTTCGGATTTTAGATGTTCCCTTTCCATCTTGGTTTGTCAACTCATTTTTGTCATTATGCAGCTCCTGTTAAAGAAACAGTATTGTTGAGACTTCATGGGTGCAGATGCCCTGTGATGTACAGAAGACACTGACTCACAGCCCACGCCCTGCTCCTCTCTGGCTCTTAATATTTTTTCTGTCTCCTATTCTGCAGAGGGTAGGAACTGTGTTGAAGATGTAACCTTTGGGCTTGATCCACAGAGTCAGTAGTTCCCTGCACTTTTGTTAATTGTACATCGGCTGCATATCAATGCTTCTTTTAAAAATGGTGAGAACTAACTACTCTTATCTGTAGATATAGATATGCAACTGCCATTGCCTTTGGTTTCCCCCCCCCCCCCGGAACTTGAAGGTAAAACCCAGTTGCTGGCAATACCGTACACTTAGCAAATGAAGACTGGGGAAATTCAGCTGGAACAGAGCTGGAAGCTTCTTCCCTAAAGACTAGCTCTCATAGTATCCAAAGATTCTATGCAAGGTACTAAGGAAGAAACACAATCAGTAGTGCCACCCAGCTTTAAAGACTATGAACCACAAACATAAAAATTCCCACAAGTTAGAATACTGTAACGTGGCACTTATATCTTAAGGGTAACCAAACAGATGCCTGATTGGACTTAAGTCCCACTCAATCAGAAGAAATCCATGCCTGGTACTGCAAACCTACCCAACTACTCATGGATGATAAGAGGTGATGGACCCTATAAGAGAACCTCTTACAGCTGCAACTTTTCTAAACATATATAATTTCTGACTATATTCATAATAGCAACATTTTGAAATGCACAGTGCAGCAAATAAAGGAAAAATGGAGAAAACCGACAGCCAAGCGTAGGATAAGTAGACAGTATAAGCATAGTGCAGTAGAGATTCAATGTACACACTTGTGAAGGATTGTGCTTATAAAGCCGCACCACAATCCTGCAAAGTGAGCCTCTAATGAGTTCCTAAGAGATGGGCTCCTTGCTGATATATGTGAGAGCTGCTTCTCTGGTATAAGTATGCGCCTCTCATCACCCTCCCGTGGTCTATGTCTCCTCTAAGTCCTCTGCTTGCCATGCAACTAACGTTAGTGGCTTAAGCATCTCCATGTCCCATTTCTGGCCCTGCAGTATGACTATACTTGAACATATTCAAGTTTTCCAGCCATTCCTAGATTTTTTTTCCAGTCCCTAGTGATCTAATCCCCCTTTACATAGGCTCCATTTGATGTTTGTATAACAACTGGCTCATGACAGTGTGCATTACTCTTGACATTTCTTGATGCCATTAATCTCTCAAGATCTTAATTTAAATGTTAGTCTCATTAAATTAAACATTAGTCTACCTGGAATTTGCTTAATTGTCTGGCAATAATGTTAGCATGCTTAAGTTACTTCCATTGCTGATCATAACACAGATAGATGGTATTTCAATGTATTAAGTATTTGTTATTCAAAACAAAGATTTAATAAGGCCCAGGGAGTGAAAATGCCAACTCATCACAATGTAGTGTAGATAGTTTTAGTTTGGGGAAAACGCTGAAAAATTTCACTGGCTCTGTTTTTTTGTCTCTTTAGCAAAATGGTCACTAGGTTAATGATCATCACTTCCATCATTTTCCAGTTAATATGTTTATATAACATGCAACAAACTCAGACAGAAATAAGCCTCATTAGCCAGACGCATATAAAGAAACAAGCATTGGGTTTTGTTCTCTTTGTCTTGTTTGATTCTAATTTTGGTGGAAAAAAAAAACTAAATTTGTGAAGAAGATGCAAGCCATACAAGCCAGGGGCTACTACCATCAAAGACCTGTGGGTACCAGATCTTGAAACAATACTCTTCAGGTAAGGCTCTGCTCAAGTACCTCCTTCAGCTTCTGCTAGTGGTCAATTAATAATTATAGTGGTCAATTAATAATTATTAGCCTCTTTTTTTAAACCTCATTTTACCACCTACTGCACTGTTAAACTAAATATTTATTTGAAACTGATTTAGTAAAAAAACATTATCAATAAAGATTTGTATCTTGGCTTTGGAGATGGTGTGTAGGTAGAAGCACTTGATATGCAAGCATGAAGACCTGAGTCCAGATCCTCACAATTTACTTAAAAGCTAGACATGTAGAGCAAGTGTTTTTAATTGCACTGCTGCTATGGGGAGATGAAGGATGGAGGCAAGAGAATCTCTAGATACCATTGGACCAGCTTATCAAGCAGAATAACAATAATGAAAAATAATTGTAAAAAGCTTCAAGCAAAGTAGAAGAGGCATATGCTCCAAGGTATATGCATATCCACATTCACACACATGAATGCACTTACAGACACACACACACACACACACACACACACACGCACACGCACACGCACACGCACACACACACACACACCACAAATGAATACTATGTGTGCATGCACTTGAGGCACAATCAGAGACTTCTGTTACTGCCTGGCTTTGGCAGCCTTTCCCCTCTACTGTTCTGAATCTTTATCATGTTGGCATCGGAGCAGGAATCTTTCAGTCAGAATAGTGCCTCTTTCCTCTTTCTAGTTTAATATCAATGCGGGAAGTATAACTATAACTGTCCTGAAATATGGGCACCATGAAAAATTATATGCTTTAGTAAGAGGTTTTACAATTTAATTGATTTGTGCCCAATATTGCAATAATGGTTTGCACTTGTCCTATAGCACTTACATAATATAATGGCTAATATGCTTCTAGGAACAACGAAAGTTAATCAGAAACAACTTGCTCTCCTTTCGTCTAAGCTATTCATCTCAAACTATCGTCAGATTTACCAGGCATCATTAAATTTGACTATTGAAATAAAAGAGCTTAAGATTACTCATAAACAGGTCACAGAAAAATATGACCTTAGTGGTTGTGCTTTATGCTTCCTAATTGATCAATTATGGAAACCAAGGTTAATTTAAGGTACTCGTTGTCTGACCGCATTACGCAGAAAAGTATATATGTCGAGAATATAATCAGACTCGGATGTTCCTTGCTTACAAGTCTACATGCATTAGAGCAGCTTCTCTTCTCAGCTGGACATTTTAAGCAGGGGGAGAAATAGGCAAATGAATAAAACATGGTAATGGAGTATAATAAGGTAGAAATTGAGACACATCCACTAAGAAATAACATAGATAGCATTCAGATTTCACTGACCATTAGAATGACTCATCAGGAAAGATTTTGATATTTTTAATCCCTAAAGTAATTACGTGATAGATCTTACTGACTTCAGATTTTATTAAAATTTTGAATATATATGAAAATGGATTAAAGTTTCAGCTTCCTAGATTTAACAGTCATTTTTAATATGTAACAGCTCAGCAGTTTTAATGATTATTGCCAAGTAATTTTACACTTTAAATTGATACAGAGATAACTTCCAATGGTTCAGTTGTGTGTCAGGTATTGGTATGGGACACTATGAAGTGAAATTCATAAAATAAATGCTTCTCTTTCCGTTTTCTCCATTTGTCTATAAAATTTGTGCTTATGTACAAACATCATGACTTCGGCCAGTGTCCTTCAGCCCTCTGGAGGAGAAGTGACAGAAGAAAAACTGGAGATTTTGCTAGAGGACATTGTTTTTCCTGTAACAAACTAAATACAAGCTGCATTTCAAATGTATAGTACTTTCTGAAACAAACTAAATACAAAACACATTTTAAAATCTTATTGATTTTTTGTTTGTTTGTTCATTTATTTATTTATTTATTTATTTTGAGACAGCGTCTCTCTGTGTAGCCTTGGCTGTCCAAGAATTGCTTTGTGGACCAGGCTGGCCTCGAATTCACAGTGATCTGCCTGCCTCTGCCTCTCCAGTGCTGGGATGAAAGACATGTGCCACCACCACCCAGCTGAAATGTTATTCATATCTTATGAGCATTTAATTTGCTATCATTTTTATCAATAAATGTATAAGTGAAAGAAATAATATAAAGAAAAAAAGCAATGCCTATCCTCTCTATCTCTGGCAGTTAGTTTCCCCTCACTGTGGTATAAAGCTAGCACAGGCATCTAAAGACATGGGAGGCTTCTTTGGGCTCATAGTTCAGGAAATGGAATCCCTAATGGTAAGAAAATCATGGGGCAACTAGGGCATGGACAGCAGAATCTTGAAGCACGACTTACTTAACTTTGGAATGTGAGAAAGCAGATAACGGGCAGAACCAGAGCCTACACACCCTTTCCAGAATACTGCCTGTGCTTTCCTTCCACTAGGGAGGCCACATGCACAAAGTTTCAATTGCTCCTAATTTGCACCAGGGAAAGTCAAAATTTGTTTTCAAATCATGAATATCTGAAGGGTCATTTCACATTCAAAGGATAACACACAGAAGTAGAGAGGAGGGAGAGGGGGGGGAGAGAGAGAGAGAGAGAGAGAGAGAGAGAGAGAGAGAGAGAGAGAGGGAGGGAGAGAGAGAGAGAGAGAGAGAGAGAGAGAGAGAGAGAGAGAGGAAGGGAGGGAGGGAGGGAGGGAGGGAAAGAGAGAAGAGGCGAGAAAGAAGAGATAAAGAGAAACTCTGTGATGAAGCAGTATTTTTGTATGCCATTGGTTTAAGAAGTGATTTATAAGAAAAATAAATGAAAAATATATTGGGAATTGTGGAAAGGTTTATATATAATTGTTTTCTAAGTTAGCTTTATTTTAATGAAGAAATTCCAATGGAAAATAAGTTCCCTTGAAACAACTTGAGAAACGTTTTCTACTGTAAGCAGTTTAGGTAGAAGTGCTGTAATAGATCCAGGGTTTTCTCTAGGCAGGAAGTAATCTGGAAAGAACTGAGCAATCTGGCTTTGGCTAAGAGTGCTTCTTTCTCATAAAATGCCAGGCTCAAAAAAGAATAACAGTTACCAACACTCACTAGCAACACTTTTATCTACATCTTCGTTTTCTTCAGCTATTTCAGGAAAAATAATTATTAAAGGTGTATTTGCATTGCACCCACACTTTGCTGTCTGTGTATAGGCAAACATGAACAATGGCAAGGTTTTATAGGTTTTTTTTTTTTCAATTAGAAAAAAGCCTCTACACAGTATCTTGGAAAAGTAGAATCATTAATGGGATGAATGACCTTGTGAAAACAATAGAAGATTTGTAAATCCAGTTCCTCACACACTCTGGTAAATCTAACTTTGTAGATGATTACAATGCCTCCTACTTAGTGTATTCTTTATAGAAGGATGGCATAACCACAACTAATGAAAAGCATTCACCTATAAATCAAGTATAATACCCCATACCTATAGGGTAGACTTATAAACAGTGTAGCTATATACATAATTTGGAAATTTTTCAACTGCATACTAAACATGACCTTTCTACCAATAGTCAACTAAATCATCTTCTTTAGGTGATCTTCAGAGTACTATAGGCAGCTTTATACATTAGAGTAATGAAAAATTAAAATGAGAGCCAAAGGTGGAGATAACATGAGCAATAATTTGAGTGGTCATAAAATATCATATGAGAGGTATTTTGAAATGTATAATTCTCAAATATTATTTCTCACAGTTTGGGGATTTCCCTGGAGGTAATGGTTTCAAAGCAAATGTTAGGGACTCCAGAAACAAATGCAAAGCAGCCTAGTTTTTCTTTCTGCGAGTCTTAGTGAACAAACGTCTACTGCATTACATCAGATTCTGTGGAAGACTATGTTTACTTACTTTCTTAACTTATTATTGATTCTTTGTGAATGTCACATCATGTACTCTAACCCCCTCATCTTTCCATCCCTTCATATCCACTCTTTGCCTTTGGGACCTCTTTTCCAAAAGAAAACCATAACCAAACAAACAAAGAAAAACATGTAGCCATGGAAGCTGTGGTGTATCATGGTGTGTCTTACAGTATAACATTTTCCCCAAGCAGTTCTACTTCCAAATGTTCATTGCAATGACTCATTGCTATACTATAAATACTGGAACCTCACTGGGACACTTCTCAGATGTACATTTTTGCCCCGTGTCTTGGAGATTCAGAAGCCTTGGATATGCAGGATTGGCCCCTATACATGCTGTAGCAGTGTGTAGATAGGATAGATATTGGAGTAGGCAAACTCAGAGGCCTGGATCTGGGCCTACTGGAAGCTGAGTTGTTCATCCTTCCAGCACTCCTGCACCCATACCAGATCCAGCTCTCCCATGCTACCCAGGAAGGGAGGTGCCAGCTCTTCTGAGTGTGGTAGACAGTCACAAGCAGTTCAGCACAGTGCTTGTACATCAACATGGCCTCGGGCATCAGCCAAGACCAGGGACATCCTAACGGTCTTTGGTGGTAACACGGGCTTTGGACATCAACACATACCCTGGCTTTGATAGAACCATGGACCCAGACTTGGTCCTTGTGGGCATCCTGGTCCATATGTCACCATGGAAGGCTCCTTATACCTACCTGTTCTCAACACCATTGTGTCCCCAGTTCTCCCTCTCTTCACAGCACACAGCTGCTCACTTTCACTTTCATCTCCCCACCACTTATTCCATCTTTTGCATCTCTCCATCACACATTTTCTCATTGGATTGCCTCCAGCAAGTACCAGATAAGTGATATCTTTGGTCTTTGTTCTGGCCAGCCCTGAGCCCGAAGGTTTTATTTATAAAAACAGGTTAATCATTGTAACATATTTTCTTCATTTCACTGTCTTATCTTTAAGAAGAATATTTGTAGTGGAAAAATCTGGAGATTAAATCATTTTTTCTTCTCACACATTTATAGTGTAGAGGAGTCGAAATATGAAAAGAGAAATGATGCCCCTTTAGGACTTCTAATTTTGATGCAGCAATGGAAGAAACCATGTGCTCTATAAATGACTACTTGCCTTGTCAGATCACTTGATTTTTCTTATGGAATAATATGGAGACTGTAAAATCTCTGTATTCAGTTTATAGATTTAAATTCTGCTTAGTGTATGACTGAAAATGTTTAAAGCTTCCCACAGCCAACATGTAGATTTCAGAGCATGAGATGGTAACGTTCTGTGAGGGAATGCCAAATAAGTTAGCTAAGCCAGAGGATGTGAGTGCAAAGCCTACCTTGAGCAAATTTGGGGAGATAGGAGGTGAAGGTCAGAGAGATGGCTCAGCAGAGGACCCAGGTTCTATTTCAATCCCTGACATAGAGGCTCAAAGTGCCTGTAACTTCAATACCAGGAAATCCAACAACATCTCTTGGCCTCTGTGGGAACCAGGCACAAATATGGTTTATAGCGTCCATGCAGGCAGAATCCCCATATACATAAAATTTTGTAAAGAAGATAGCAGGTGAAAAATGAATGATGAAACGTTCCCCTTTTTCCCCTGAAAACTGCATAGTCAGTCATCAAGGTAAGCATCAATGTACACAGAAAGGCAGCGTTCAGTGACTATAGGCACTGATGTACAACCTCAGTTTTACTTCTGCACTTTCTAGGGCATCAAATTCATACTGTCTATCCATAGTTTCCTCTGGTCTAATTAGCAGTGAATGAAGGGCAGACTATGATTATGTGCAGTTTTGAGTCTGAATGTGTTAACTTTCATGATGTTCATGTGAAGTTAAATAAAAGTGAGAAGATAGAGGTGTGATTAAAAAAGAAAAACATGTTGTTGGATGAAATTTGGAAGCAGATGGTGAATTGATGAGGCAGATACAGTAAAATAGAGTGATTGGTTAGCAAAAAGTACATTTAGCTCTTTCCAATTAAAACAAGACTTAACTACTTTTCTGTGCGCAGACCTTTTATAAATGAAGGCTTTTTTTTTTTTTACAATGTCAAATATTTCTAGATGTGTTGTTTAAAATATCAGGTATTTTTGAGTTCACTAGGTAAGGTAAGGAAGTAGGACTTTAGCAGTTGATATGAAAATTTTAAACAAAGCTGTGAAAATAAGATACACAAAAGAGTAATAGTATTTAAGAAGCAAGAAACATAAATGTTTAGTGAAATGAAAAGCTTCAGAAGCTGAAAATATACAATAAGTTGAAATAACTGAATTTTTATTGTATATATATTTAATTAATTTATTCAGATTACTTCTCAGTTGTTTACCCCTCACTTGTATCCTCCCTTTCCTCCCTCCTTCCCACTTTCATCCTATTCCCCTCACCTAGGTCTGTGACCAAAGGGGACATCCTCTCCCACCATATAGTCACAGGCTATCAAGTCTCATCTTGGTAGCTTGCTTATCCCTTCTCTGAGTGCCACCAGGCTTCCCCACCAAGGGGAATTGGTCAAATATGCAGCACCAGAGTTCATGTCAGAGTCAGTCCCCACTCTCCACACAACTGTGGAGAATGTCCTGTCATTGGCTATATCTGACTAGGGGTTCAATGTTTACTGCATATATTGTCCTTGGTTAGTGCAGTAGCCTGAGCAGACCCTCCAGGGTCCAGATCCACCCATCATGATGTTTTTCCTATAGGATTCTAGGACCCTCTGGATTCTTCTATTTCCCCATTCTTTCATCCTCCTCTCACCTAGAGTCCCAATAGGAAGTTCGCACATCTATCCCAATCTCCTGGTAAGTAAAAAGTTTCATGGGTCATCCCTTTTGGGCCAGTGCCCAATTATAAGTGAATATATACCATGTGAGTCTTTCTGCTTCTGAGTTAACTCACTCAGTATGACCATTTCTAGTTCCATGCATTTGTACACAAATTTCAGGATTTCCTTGTTTTTAATATCTTAGTAGTATTCCATAGTGTAAATGTACCACATTTTCTTTATCCATTCTTCTCCTGAGGGACATTTAGGTTGTTTCCAGGTTCTGGCTATTATGAATAAGGCTGCTGTAAACATGGTTGAGAATATGTCCTTGTTGGGTAGTTGAGCATCTTCTGGGTATATTCCAAGGAGTGGAATAGCTGTATCTTGAGGTAACCCTATTCCCAGGTTTCTGAGAGAGTACTAGCTAGATTTCCAAAGTGGTTGTACAAGTTTGCATTCCCACCTGCAATGAAAAAGTGTTCACTTTTCTTCACATCCTCGCCAGCACATGCTGTCACTTGAGTTTTTGATCTTAGACATTATGATGGGTGTGAGATGGATTCTCAGATTCATTTTGATTTGCATTTCTCTGATGACTAAGGATGTTGAATATTTCTTTAAGTGTTTCTTAGCCATTTGATAATTGATTGTTGAGAATTCTGTGTTTAATTCTGAGCCCCATTTCTTAATTGGGTTATCTGGTTTAGTGGTGTTTCATTTCTTGAGTTCTTTACATATTTTGGATATTAAACCTTTGTCAGATGTAGAATTGGTGAAGATCTTTTCCTAGTTTGTAGACTCTCACTTTATTTTGACAATGACTTCTGCCTTACCGAAGCTTCTCAGCCTCATGAGGTCCCATTTATTAATTGTTGACCTTAAGGCCTGGTCTGTTGGAGTTTGGTTCAGGAACTTGTCTCCTGGGACAATGTGTTCCAGGCTCTTCCCCACTTTTTCTTCTAACTGATTTAGTGTCTCTGTTTTTATGTTAAAGTCTTTGAGTTTGTGCAAGGTGACAAATATGGGTCTCCTTGCATTTTTCTTCATATAGACATCCAGTTAGACCAACACCATTCGTTGAAGATGCTATCTTTTCTCCAATGAATAGATTTGGCTTCTTTGTCAAAAATCAAGTGTCCATGTGTATGTGGATTCATTTCTGGATCTTTGATTCAATTCCTTTGATTAACCACCCTATTGTTGTGCCAGTAGCATGCTGTTTTATTTACTGTTGCTCTATAGTACAGCTTGAGATCAGGTATGGAGATTCCTCTTGAGGATCTTTTATTGTGCAGGATTGTTTTAGCTATTCTGAGTTTTTTGTTTTTCCATATGAAGTTGAGAATTGATCTTCCAATGTCTTTTAAAAATTGTGTAATTATTTTGATAAGAATTGCATTTAATCTGTAAATTGCTCTTGGTAAGATGGCCATTTTAACTATGTTAATTCTCCTGATTCATGAGCAAGGAAGATCATTCCATCTTCTGATGTCATCTTCAGTCTCCTTCTTTAGAGATTTGAAGTTTTTTTTTCAAACAAGTCCTTCACCTACATTGTTAGATATTTTATCTTGCTAAATATTTTATGTTCCTAGATATTTTATATTGCTTGTGGCTATCACAAAGGGTGTAGTTTTCCTAATTCCTTCCTCTGCATGACTGTCATTTGTATTTAGGAAGGCTACTAACTTTTTGGGGGTAATTTTGTATCCAGCCATTTTTCTGAACGTTTTTATCAGCTGTAGGAGTTCTCTAGTGGAATTATTGGGGTCACGTATGTACACTATCATATCATCTGCAAATAGGGATGATTTGACTTCCTCCTTTCCCATTTGGATCCCGTAGATCTCCTTTTGTTGTCGTATGGCTCTCTGGTGGTTGCTTCAAGTTCTAGGGGTGTAATTTCTAGCCCAAGATTCATTCCTCCATCTCTTGGCTTCTGTTAGAGAAGCTCACCTCTGTGTTGCTTGCTTTCTCCTCTAAGGTCTCTCATTCCCATTTTTCTTCTGTCTGTGCCTCTATCATTGTTTCATTTTCATCTTCATCTAATTGTTTATATATTCCTGATTTTCTTCGAGTGTTTCTTTTTAGGCCTTTAGATCTTGAACTGTCTTATTGATTTCCTTCCTATAATTGTTTGTATTTTCCTGAATTTCTTCCAGTGCCTCTCTATAGGCCTCTTTTATGTCTTCAACCTATTTGGATAGATTTTCCTGCATTTACTTATGGATTTATTAGTTTCTTCCATTATCATCTTCATTACTAAGGATTTGGGGTCATTTTCTTGTATTTTGATTGTGTTTCAGTTCTAAAGGTTGCTTTCTTTGTGGTAGCAGGGATCTGCAGATGCAGTATTATTTTGGGTTTTGTTGTTTGCATCCTAATGCTGGCCTGTAGTCATCTTGCTGCCTCTGGTGTTGTGAGGTAGCTTCTGGTGTCCTTCACTGGTTGTGGAGAATGAATAATTGGTGAGTGATTATAGTTTGAGGGCCCTGGCCTCTGGGGATCAGGGAATTCTTCCCTGGAACAGGCAGGTTATCTGGTTTTTGCTCCAGCAGAACTTGTTCGACACCTTATGCTCCCAACTCGGTTAGCAGACGTAGGCTTCTGCCTGTCCCGTTCATATCACACAACTGAGGTGAGTCTGTCCCACTGCTTTGGGGCCCCTGTTTGGTTGGTTTTGGCTCCTCAGGACTGCCCAGCCCCTCGCAAGGGCATGGGAGACCCTGCCGGGCTGTGAAGCCTGGTTAGGCTGGGTTCTATCTACTCAACTGTGCAGGCATGGGCCACTGTGGCTAGAATTTAGGTTCCTGCCCGGACAGTACAGATAGCACAACTGTGGCAGTTCAGTCTCGCTGAATTGGGGCTGCTGTTTAGTTTTCTATCCTGACCCCTCAGGGCTCTCCAGCCTCTCTCAAGAGGAAATGACTGAAAATTTAAAGGATACAGAACTGCAGGAGTTCACATTCCATTCATAAACACTATCTTTATACTTGGTAAATAATGCAAAATGCTTCCCCTATTCAGCCCGTTGTTTTGCAATTACCAGCATCCTCCCTGACTTTGCTGTTTGACGGCTAAGAGTTTACCAAGTCATATTTCTGATGTATTCTTGTGATCTGGGATATTAGTATACAATAATAGTAAATCATACATTTTAAAGTGCATATTGGTAACAGCAAAATTTTGTTGCCTTAGAAATACAAGCATGGCTAAGTTGAGTCCTCTGTGAAGCATCTTAGATGGCAAGAATTGAAGTATTGATTGGCCTCGTTTCTCATTTATGGAAAAGTCTATTTTTTCCACATTCAAATTGTTGAGAGAATGATATTCTTTGTTGCTAGGCCAGGGCCCCACCCTTTTTTCTGATTCTAAGCTGAGAACTACCATCATATCTTCAGCCATGTGTAGTTTTTAGTGACGTGGTTAGCATGTTCAAGGAAAAGAGAGGAAAGTATTTACAATCTGATAAGACATTATATCCTATAAAGAGGCATATTCCAGAGATGAGCATCAGAAAATCTTCTATGCTCTTCTGGCAGGAAATTAAAGACACCCCTCACATTTAGGGAACAGGAATCCATAATAATGTGTATTCTGTGTGGTTACATGAGTGGAGCCCTAAAATCTAATCTTCAGTCAAATATCTCTTCTTAAGTGTGCTGAACTCTTTCATATAAACCCTCCTCATTGTGATTCTAGAATACATCGGGTTGTCTCAAAAACATCAACTGTAGAGCTTTACTCTGCCTCCTCCAAGTACAAGAACAGTGAATAATGCTTGGTGGCATTAGAACTGAAAACATCAGAACATTCTTCTGCCCCCAAAAAATCTCCCTTACCTAGAAACAATTTCTACTCTAAAGTGTTCTTAGTCAAGCCTCACCTTGGAGAAGGGAGAACAGAGACACCAGAAGCAAATGAGAAGATAGGGGGAGAAATGAAGTCAATGGAAGTCCTACTCCTTAACTAAAGGTATTGCCAATCTTTTCTTGTGAGTGGAAGAGCAGCTGGGGTGAGGGTGGGGTGGGGCTCTGATTCTCTTTGTTTAGCTACTGTTAAAATTAAGCATAAGCTTACTTTCTTGTGTTTAACCAAAGAAGCAATGTAATTTCAAATTTAAGAATTTTATTCAATTATCTGGAGCTACACTGAAATTATAGTAAGGAATACAAAATCCACTTTCTAATTATCAGCTTTATAAACAGAAGACTTAATAGCTCCTTATCCCCCATAAAATTGCCTTTCCATGACAAGGGCAGCAGTTCCAACACATACAGGTCCTTGCTGATGGTCTAAGTTTGAGAAATGTGATATGTCCCAGCTCCTATTCATTATACCTGTGTGTTGGGTGTTAGGTTGGTCTAATCTGTTGCTAGGAGACACTGCTTCTGTTGC
>OU015758.1:27024033-27053692 GCA_907169655.1 Acomys percivali | reverse complement strand
AATGAGGTAAAACTGCAGCTTCCAGCTAATAATTAAGCTGCATGAAGTGAAAACTGAACATAAACCAAAGTTGTATGAAGGAGATGTACTTTATAGCAAATTTTTTTTTGTTTTTTGTTTTTGTTTTTGTTTTTTTGGTACCAGCAGCATTTTTTTCCAGCACACATGAAATTTGATGTAGGAACTTCCACTCTAGATTCCACTCTAGTATTTTTCCAGAAATGCCTGATGAAAAATGGACTACATATTTTGACAAATAGTAAACATTAAAAAGTCAGTATACAAATGTCACCAGAAATTAAATATAGAATACTATTTGGAAGGTTGGCTAAACCAAAAAAATTTAAATTTGTGTCATGCCACAGGAAAGCAGGCTTCCTTTCAAAAAGTCATAAAGTGTTGCTGAAGCGTGTTCTAGACTCACAAATTATGCATGATAATGGTTGTTTATGTTGTTTCTGAATAAAACAGGGTAGCACTGAGTTATTTTCAAGTGTGGTAGTCTCTATAAAAATTTATATCTAGAGACTGCACAGTTTTAGAGCTGCACATAAGACCGGGAAATAAAAACACAGTGCTGAAGGCTAGGTGTGGGCAAGCCTCACATTACGTTTTATAAACATGCTGAATCCAGCTGGGTTAAAGTGTTTGCTCAAGGGGAACGTACGATAGAAAGCTAAGTACCTTTCCGTTTGGTATTGTACATTTATGTTAAAAATTTCGAATCTATAAACAGGAAATTTGCTATCTTGCTCACTGTCTAGTTGCTAGGAAAGCTAAGAACAAAGGAGCTCATGCCTCCTACATTATGGGCATCCTTCCATATCCTCTAGGAACTCAGAGATTCTTTGTCTTCTTCATGCACATAGATCTGGTTTGAGTCACATGGCATTTGCAAACATATATCCTGCCTGGACTCATCTTCTTTCCTTCATTCATGCATCAATAATCAGGCTTGCCTTGGTTCTGCCAGCTTTGCACTTTTCTACATACTTTGTTCCTCTGCCCAAAGGGTTTTGGAAGGCTTTAATTAGTGCTTGCAAGGGTCTCCCCTCACTTTACCACAGTAATATTTTACCAACTTCAGGACCTTAGACATGATAGATTTTCACTAAATATTATATTGGTATTTGAGTTAGTTGAGCATAAAAATGAATTAGAAGTAGCTACTATGAGTATATGCATAGGGAAACACAAATATTAAATGAGAGGAATCTCAATAATCTATGGCTACCATTTAAACCTGGGATACAGAAAAGTTTTGAAACTGCAACATAATAGGTTGAATATTCAAACCCATATATCCTGGTTTTAGCATTATATCATAAATCATTAATAGAAGAATACATATGATATAAACTTCATCTTCATTATTTATAATTTTGCTCTGATATAAGAATAAAAGAAACTCCAGATGTTGAGATGCACCAAAGGACTGACACTATTTTAGTTTTGCCATCAAATCATTTGTTTACTCTTTTAGATTAAATGTAGTGATGGGAAAGGCTTGAAATCCATGCTTATTTATAATCTAGCACACCGAACAGCCTCTAGTTTTTATCAGTAAGCTTTCATCTTTTTTCAGATTTTATTTTCATGTCCTGCATTGCAGCTCTGTATTTTTAACACGAAATCTCATGTTTCACCATGAACCTTAGTTGACTCTGCTCAAATGCATTTATTTCAACATCAATACGACATGGAACAAGTCACATCTTAAATCTTAACCTAAGATCACAATCCTATTTATATTATCAAAAAGGAATAGTTTAAAAATATGTGAATTAACACAATGAACCTTAAAATAAGTTTGCTTAACAACCAGCTCTAGATGAAAGTTTCTAAAACAATGAACAAGAGAATTAAGGCCAATTTACCTAGGTTGTGATTGTTTTTAATTAGAGATTTCCTATCTTTCTTTTTAATGTATAAAACTTACCCTTTTTCCCGAAGTTGTGAGGCATTGTGCTAACCTACAGACTCCACACTTAAATTCTATCTTGTACTTGTGGACAGTATCGTTTTCAAGCTGATAGTAAAGAAATAAGTGAGGAGCACAGTGAGCATTTGGAATATGCAGCATATATTACATGGAAATGAATTTTTTGCAGATATTCCATAGTGGGCCTTGTTAAACCCAAGGACTTATGCTAGGAGACAGAAAAGAAAAAGTGCCGTGCTGTCACTAGTGATTTCAGTTTTATCTCTTTGATTTCTTATCTCTGGAGGAATTCTCACACAGAGGGGCAAGAACAGAGCCACCATTAAATAGAACCTGCAGATAGCAAACAGAGTTTTCAGAATTATTATACATTCTTCCTTTAGTTAGAGTAGAAGGGGAAAAAAAGAATAGGGGAGCGTTTGAAGCAAAGACATTGCAAAGTTGTAGAAACCATCGAGTAATGATTTCAGTGTGTGTTCAACACCCTTACCTAGTTAGTTCTATGGTGTGGTAGAGGTGTGGGTAAACCTAAACCTGTTTCTCCTCTCCTTCAGTGAAATACCCCTTTTGTGCCAGCAGAGAGCGTCTTACGTGAATGAGTTCTTTTTTAATCCAGTAGCAGTGAGGTGCAAATGACTTTAGACTCACCCTAAGACCCAAACTTCTTCATGAATCACCACGGGATTCTCTCTCTCCCACTGGGTTCTTTGCTCTATGAATGCCCAGCTCCCACAATTGGCAGAACATCGAGAAGAAATGCAGATTTATACCTTCTAGCCACATATCTTGGGGTTGGAATCTTCCAAGACCTTGGAGATTGAAAGCGCTGACCCAAGAACTCTTTGCTGATGTTTCCCTTGCTGCACCTTTTCTCTGTTGCCTAGCAGCTTTAAATTGTTGTACCGTGACTTATTCCTTTAGCCACACTCCCACCAGGTGTCTCAATTCTTTCCCTCAATGATATGCTATCTAGTCATGCAATTAACCTCACCATTATTTGGGGAGAAGAGAATCCAGCCACTGCACAGGGGTAGCTGAGCTGTATATTTATGCTTCTTTTCTGTGATGTGGTACATCCACTTGGGCCTTTTCCTGCTGAAAGTTGGGCCACTCCATCTTACATCACTCCCTTTCCATACTCTGGACTTCCTGTCAGCAAGCCTTGCTGAATTTCTTTGATTTCTTCAGATATTCACAGTCAATTTTGTCACTCCTGAGTCTTTGAAATTCTACCAACTATTCTAAACATCCTTTTTTCCAACATACTCGGTCCCATGCACTGTGGCCTAGCCTATGTACCTTATTCATAAATATACAATTTCTCTCACCTGACCTCTTCAGCTAATGCCAAGTTCAGTTGTGAAGATTCTAACTTCCAGAAGGATCAAGAATGACTCAGAAAGATAATTGTAGTACCCTTTATTCTTCTTATTCTCACACTTATTTGAGGAAAAAAGGATTTTGCTTTCTCCTCTCTCCATTTGCTTGTCTCAAGTTCTTACGTACCTGTGTTTACCACACTCATTCCAAAGAATTGTCATTGGCTATCAGTTTGGTGTTTCATATCTAGATTTATCTGATTAAACTGAGTCAATGGTGCAAAAAAAAGAAAGAAAGAAAGAAAGAAAGAAAGAAAGAAAGAAAGAAAGAAAGGAAATGCACTTCTTCCCCACAAAGTCTCTGGTTTTTTAGCTCACATTACATTCACTGAATATAGCCACCTTTATTGCACTCTGCATTGCTGACAGAGCATTAGTGTCATTCTCATTAATGCCAACCACTTACTGTCAAAGTCTACACGGCACAATGCTGCCAAAGCCATTAAGCTGCAAAGTTTAACCATGGAATTCTTAATACTACATCTTAAAGTTTTTCTTTCAGCAATGTTTTGTGTTTGACTAAACCTACACTTAGTGTTTTCATTACTATTGATGAAAAGTTGGTACTGTGCATTTTAGAACCCAACCTCACTTTTTGTTTTTTGGCTCAGTCTCTTCTGCGTTATCTGTCTGCCTTTCAAATCAGCACATTCTAGGTTGCCTGACACATGAAGTCTGCTAATAAATTTGGAAGATCCAAAGTGAGGGGAACATAGTAAAACAGTAATGTGAGCTCTAATTCTTGCACAGTAAAACATCCATCAAAAAATTACTGCAAATAGAATGTGATTCTCCATCATGGTACTCACTTAAAAACGTATAGCAATAGGTGAGACAAAGATGCTAGAATCTAAGAGACACCTGGCATATACAGCTCCTTTTAGAACAATTGCAGAAAGGTCTCCTCCTCACAGCAGACGGATTACAGAAGCATTTACACTGGAGCAAATAAACAAGAAATAAGATGGCTCTTTGCCCAGGAGCTGCTCACAGACATTCAACCTGGGATTCTGAACACAACCGAAAGTTTGCATTACAATGTCTCTTCAAGGTTATGGTTTAAGAAGTGAACTGAGACAGATGTGAAGGTTTGTTTAATGGCATACTGTACTGGAACACTGAAGACCTGCAGCAGATGTAAATTCCAAGTCTTTTTTTAAGATTGTGAAATTATCAAAATGCACATAAATTAAGTTTTAATACACTGTCTGGATGAATGAGGCTGTCCACTGCAGCATTTTCTTTGGGTTCTCCAGCATGGTTCGACAGTGTAAGACTCTGTAACATTAACATTGAATAAAAAGTAAACCTATGGGGAAAAAAAACAAGGATGCTTCTTTAGCAGAAATCCTGAGACTACTGAACACAATAGCTAGGTATTGAGTAAACTTAATAAAATTTCTGCTTTTGTTACCTTGTTACCTACAACCTACATGAGTTTGGAGAAGTCATAGAGTATATCTGGGTTGATTGAATTGTAAACTTATATAAAAATAGAACCCATTCTGATTTTATTTGATGAATCATATGAACACATCCATACTCTATTATATACTACCTAATAAGCATTTGATAAAATCAGTGGCTTCATGCTAGAAACAGAGTGGAAGGCTACTCTACAGTCCAGGAAATTTCCAGGAAAGCCCCATAAAGCCATTTATCCTCATTAAATCTCAAGTAAAAATACTAATTTTGATATATTAATTGACATATTAACTTCATAATTACATAAAATTAAAACATTAAAATCAGAATACAAATTGTTGACCATATGGCTCTATACTAGTCATCCAACTTTATGAGAAATGCTATGAAAGAAAGAAAGAATATATTGGCAAGGCAATAAATGCTCTTCAATTGATGTCATTAAATTTTCTTTCTGTTATATATGATCTACAAAAAGGTCTTTAAAGTACATATGTTAGACTGACTTTAGTAAATGTTATAGTAAAAAAATAACAATTATAGTTCATATAATTAGATATAACTTCCATATAAGAGCTAGTCTATCATAATGGGAGAATAATTTTGTGATATAACTTCAGAAATATGCAGTCATAGTGTCTAGTTCAGGCTACATGACCATTATAGTTCTTATTTTATGATAATGGTAGAAGAAATATGAAAACAGGTTATACAAAATAAATTCAGGAACACACTGCAAAGATTTTCTTTAAAATGTATTACTTGTTATTAATGATATGATTTTAGGCATAGCAAAAATAGTAATATAAGTTCATACAATTGCAAACAAAATTAAATGCATATATATTCATATGTGTATATGTTTGTGAATATATATGCATTTGCTTATATAACTAGTTCTATATTATTTTATAGTTAATGTTGCTTTGTAGCAAATTTTGAAATTAAGGAATAAAACTCATCTAACTTTGGTATTTGGCAAGATTTTTCTGCTATTTTGGACTTCCTGATTTTTATGTGAATTTTAACACTAATTGAACATTATCCCCAAAGAAAGGTAGTTGGGACTTTCATTGAAATTATGTTGAATATTTAGATCAATTTTGTCAGGTCTCACATTTAACAGCATTGCATCTTTCATTTCAACTTGTAGTCTACAAATTTGCTGAATTTTCTTCTCAAATATACAATTTTAAATGGATTGTAATATAGAAAACAGTAACTTAGAATATAATATCATCTGCATGCAGAAATAGTTTCCTTTATATCTGACTTGGGGTGTCTTTTTTACCTATTTTTTTATTTTTTTATTTTTTATTTTTATGTCTGACTTTAGGCCACATTGCATCTTTGCAGTAAATAATAAAGACAACTGTATAAATAGTTCTCTTGGTCAAAGTAGTCACACTAAAAGTCATCTCAAATTAAACTATTACTTTTCAGTTATAGAATCTAATTTCAGCAAGAGAGAGGGTTAGTAGCAGTTGGGAAAGCAAATCAAATATATGTAAGTAACTAAACTGACTACATTTCACCCTGAGATGTAGGCAGTTGTTGAGTTGCTTGGAGAATGTATAGAGAGTTACAAGGTCCCTACTTTATCTTGGTGACACAAGTTTGGGTAGGAAGGAAAGAATTCTTGGGAGACTGAAACAGCTAGTAGCCTGGTAGGAGAAAGATATATATATATACTTTTAGCATTGGGCATTGATGATTTCTCTATGCTTACTTTATACGCCTTGTCTTATTTAGGGTTTCTATTACTATGATGAAACACATGACCAAAAGCAAGTTGGGAAGGAACTTCCCACATCATTGTCTATCACCGAGGGAAGCCCCGACAGGAACTCAAACAGGGCTTGAACCTGGAGGCAGGAGCTGATGTAGAGGCCATGCAGGGGTGCTGCTCACTGGCTTGCTCTCTCACAGCTTGCTCAACTTGCTTTCTTATAGAACCAACAACCACAAGCTCAGGGATGGCAGCCACTCATAATGGGCTGGGCCCTCCCTCATTAATCATAAATAAGAAAATGACCTACAGTCAGTCTTAAGCAGGCACTCAGAGGAAGGACAGCAGGCTGCCAAGAAGAGACTTGATACCCTAGGAGCATATAAAGGGGGAGGAGGTCCCCCTCACTCACAGTCATAGGGGAAGGGAGTAAGGGGAAAATGGGAGGGAGGGAGGAATGGGAGGATACAAGGGATGGGATAACCATTGAGATGTAATATGAAATAATTAATAAAATATCTTTTTTAAAAGGAGGCATTTCCTCCCTTGAGATTCCCTCCACACTGATTACTCAGCTTTTATCAAGTTGACATAAAACTATCCAGTATACTTCAGAATTGTTCATATTCATATTTATCTGCATTTTTTAATTAATTAATTTATTTATTTTTAATTAATTTATTCTTGTTACATCTCTATGGTTATCCCATCCCTTGTATCCTCCCATTCTCCCCTCCCTCCCATTTTCCCCTTATTCCCCTCCCCTATGACTGTTCCTCAGAGGGATTACCTCCCTCTGTATATGCTCATAGGGTATCAAGTCTCTTCTCAGTGACCTGCTGTCCTTCCTCTGAGTGCCACTAGGTCTCCCCCTCTTTTTATCTCATTTATATTACTATAGTCAAATACTACAGTTTTGAGAATTTTCCTAATATTTTGTATGCAAATGTTATTATAATCATTTAAAGTATTGAAGAAATAAGTGTCATTGAGATCTCACCTATACTAAAAGTCTTCATGATCTTCAGTTATCTCCTTCAATTATAAAGCTGTAGATAATGCTCTTGTATATATCCTCATATAATCATGTTAAGAAGCTTATGTCAGAAATGTATTTAGGGATGAAATTCGTTTATTTTTTTTATTTTTTACATGTCTTAATATTATTATATGTATATACAATAAACTACCTACAGCAAGAGGAACCATGAAACAATCAGGAATTATATAAATGTTATATTCTTAGTGTTTTGATTATTTGTATTTGGCCACCTTGAAGAAAGCATCTCTCCTATCTTGCTGAGTTTAAAATTCTGAATGTAAATCAATATCCATCATATCTCATCTTTATCAACTTATAACATCTATCTAGACCAAAAAAATATATTAACCCCTAAATAACTAAGCTTAATTGTAAAACTAAACTATCTGTTCTTCAACCCCATCAGAGACTTAAGAAGGAATAAAAGTAATTACCTGAGTATACACAGGTGCAGCTTAGCAGCATCCCCAATGAGAAGATGACAGAGACAGTTTGCTACCTGAGCAGTCACCCACAGCTCTCTATAAAGTTGATGCATCATATTCAACCTTCTGGCCCAGTATATTTGACAGACATATTGAGGACTATTGAGGACTTGCTTACCCTGTCTTGTTAGAATTTGACCGTTGACTCTGCCTGCCTCCAACCTTGCCCTTTTTCTGTCTGTGGTAGAAATGAGGACATTTTTCTCAGTGGCTGGTTTGCCACATTTAAAACCATCTCCATAAGTAGGTTCTTTGATGCTTGTCATCTTCTTTGAGATAGGCTGGATGTTGCCAGGAGTTAAGCTGTCTCATTGTGAGTGAATCTTTAAAATAGTAAATACATTTTTAAGTGCTATATTCTGTATGTCTCGGAGGTTTTTGAAGACCTTATCTAATTATTTTATCTTATCTTTTTATAGAATTATATCTATCTGTTGCACCTAAGATGTATATTCTTGTGATAAAAATAGATAAGTAATTGATATGAACATAGTTTGATGAACTAACAATTATCCTAAACAGCCTGCAATAGCACAGTTGTACTAGTTACTTTTATTTTCAGGGTGATAAAATGCCCAAAAGAAACTGCACAAGAAAGACAGCACTTACTTTGCTCCCGTCTTCATTACTGATTTTAATGTTGTAAAAAGATACCGTAACCAAGACAACTTATTAAAAAATAATTAAGGGCTTGCATATATTTTTGGGGAGTGATCTCTAACCATTATAGTGGGAAACATTACAGCAGACAGGCAGGCATAGCACTGAAGCAGTAGCTGAGAGCTTACATCTACTCTGCAAGTTAGAGGGAGAGAGAGAGAGAGAGAGAGAGAGAGAGAGAGAGAGAGAGAGAGAGAGAGAGAGAGAGATTTTGAATTAACATCACCCTTTGAAACATTAAACATACCTCCTCCAACAAAATCACATACCTCTTAATACTTCCCAACCATTTCTTGAACTACGGACTAAGCATTCAAATATATGAGCGTATGGTGTCCACTCATATTCAAACCACCAAACCACATCTGTAACAATATATTTTTTGTTTTTTACCCAGAAATATTTGCTTTTCATTTGGTGGAGGAGGGGAGGCATGCGGCATCTATGTGTGCATGTATTGTTGTTTGTTCTCATGTATGTGAGCAGGTGGGTACACACATGTTTGTATATACAAGTCAATACATATGTATATAAAGCATGGCATCTTTGTCTAATACTCTCCATCTTAATTTTTGAGACAGGTTTTTGTTTTGTTTTGTTTTGTTTTCTCTGAATGTGGAGCTTTTTGACCTGGGGAAACTAGATGATTTGAAAGCACATGGGAACTAAAGACTGCTGTTCTTCCCAACCTCAGGTGATAGCCATGTGCTTGTATTCATTCTCAACCTTTTCACGAATCTTTGTAACCTGAATTCAAATTCTTATGCTTGAACAGCAAGCTTATATCCACTGATTCATTTCCCCAGAATATATATATTCTAATGTATTCAGGCCAGGCTGCTAGAATTCACAGTATAACAAAAAGGACCTTGAATTTCAGATCCTCCTGTTTCTTCCTCTGCAGTGCTGGTATTATAAGTGTGTACCAGCACATCAAGTTTATTAGTTTGATTTTGCAAGGACTTACAGTTCTCTAGACTTTTAAAAGACTGTCTTTACCTATGCTATTTTCTTTTGACGTAATTTAACATTATTTGGCTATATCAATTTATTTTACTGTAGTAGTATCTTTTTAAAGATTTATTTTAACATTACCATATGTCACAAATGACCAGCATATATTTGTATATGTATATATTTCCATAATACTTAAAAGTTTTTATTTACATTAAAGAAATTTAGTCTTTAGAACTTATTTTGGCATATGGTAAAAAGGAATACTCTATTAACTGTTTTCTGCACAAATAGGCAATTTCTACCACATTGTTTGTTGAATCTACTTCCATTGGTTCCTAATACCATCTGTGTCTCACCAAAAATGTGTAAGAGGCCCAATTCCTGTCTTTATTTAATTACAATGCCTGTGTTTCTATCCTCATGGACATACTACTCAGTAATTGTAATCTCTAATTTACTTTAAGTCCTAACATTAGGTAGAAATTGCCTGTTATCTCATTCTCCGTCCCTACCACCCCTATTTGGGTTTGGAATTTCCTTGGTCCTTTCTTTGTTTTTGATTTGCTTTGCTGCTGTTGTTTGATTTTGCCAGTGTATTTTGTGTTAATTCATAAATTATTTTAAAATTCTAATGGAAATGTTAAAAAGTACACAATAACCAGGGCATTTTGATACAACTTTAAATAATAGACTGCACAGTATGAAATATATTCTAACTTTTCAATTGTTTATCATTATGAAAGGTAATTAAAAGTGTTAAATTATTTTTAATAATGATTTTTACATCTATACATAGCTAATCTGTACAAATTTTCTTGTTACGCTGAATAGGTTTTTAATTTTCTTTCTTCATTCTTTTTTTTTTTCTTTCTTAATTTTTATGATCTTTAAGACAGACTTTCTCTGGGTAACCCTGGATGTCCTTTATCTTGCTATGTAAACCAGACTGGCCTCAAACTCAGAGATTCATCCGCATCAGTCTTCCAAATGCTAAGATTAAACATGTGCGCCACCACCACTACCAGCCTCAAGACTATATTTTTTTTATTAAAACTTGTATGTATTAAAATGGAAATGTTATTGTCTTTTCATCTCATATGTAGGGAATGTGCTAAATTATATTCATTGAGACAAAAAGAGACCTTAGTATGTTATATTTGTCCAAGCTTAATATAGTTTCAGTCCCCCCACCACATTTGATGTTTGCTGTAACTCTAGGAGAAAGTACTTTTTTTTCCTAAAAGAAAACTATTTTATTTAAATATTTCAAAGGAATTCTTTGAAAAAAGATTGGAAATAATAAGTAGACAATTTATGAAAAATTATCCAAGGGATAAAGAAAACACAGTAAAAGTAACTTTTATTTGTCAGACGTAAATGGTGTCTCAGAGACTTACTGCTGAGTTAACTTCACCCTTTACTGCTGAATAAGCTCACACTTTCTAGGTCTTTCTAACTCTGGCAGGCTGGTTCAACTCACCTGTTTTGGCTTAAATTTCATTCCAAGCCTACTGATTCTATGGCTCCTCATTGAATTGCTCTGCAGGCCCTCAAACTAACTCAAGTAATTTCTTCTAAACTATCGTTTCCTTCTTATTCTTTGGCCTCTTATTCTCTGCTTCTGCATGAACTCATGAATGAGCTCAACATCACTGCACTGCACTCACTCAACTGAGCTGCACCAAACTCTCTGTACTGTTCTGTACTGAATTCAACATTACTGTAGTATCTTCTCTATGGAACACGCTACTGAAATGAACTGCCACTGCACTGACTCTCTACTGTCTGCCAATTGAGTATCCTCGACTCAACTCATCTCAACTGAACTACACTACATTGTGTGAACTCAACTGAACTGCATTCATTGAATTACCCATCCCTCTTCGCTCTTGCTATCTCTGCACTGATCTTAAGTAGACTCTCTTTCCTGTTTGTCCTTGTGGGTATTGAAGTTATCTCATCTCTAACTCATTCTGTCACATCGTTTCCTGAGTCATCACATTGCCTGACCCTCAGTTAGATGTCACTGTCAAGCATGAGTGCTTCTTTCTACAAACTAACTTCACCTACATTGTTTGGGATTAAATGTGTATTGCTGGCATGTCTGTATTCCAGCCAGATCATACTGTAATCCAGGGCAGGTTGGCCTTCCAACCAGATGATGTAGATGTAGAAGGCCTTTGGATATAATCCCTTGCCAGAGCAGCCATGTTGCTGGATTAAAATTCTTCTACAAAACACAACTACTTAACAATGTGATATAAAGTGGAAATTTTGAATATAAATATATCTGCCAGTAAACTAAAATAATAATAAAAGACTATATTTATAATAAATGTTGTAATTCACAATTATACTGAAAAATAAGATGTGTCTTGTGCTTAGAAAAAACTAGTGTAGAAACAAATAAAAAATTAAGTAAAATAAGCTCATAGTTTTTAAAGAAGTTAAATCTGAATTTCACCTTTCAAGTCTCATTACTCTCCCTTACAAAAACGTTTCCATGAAGAGAAAACTACTTTATTTCAAGAATAAAATAGTTTATTTTGTGAAACTGTGCTTTGGAAGCAATGACTTCCATGAACCAGAACTAAAGAAAATACATTATAAGAAAGAAAAGTGATGGAAATTTCACATATGAATACTGATGCAAATACTTTAAAATAAAACACTTGGAAATGGAATCCATTAAAGTGTAAATATCCCCACTAGTAAAGAATAAATTATTGCAAGAATGAGTAAAAGTTTTAATTTTAGAAATGTATTTGATAGCATTGTCTTAGTTAGTTTTCTATTGATGTGAAAAGACATCATGACCAAGGTGACTTACAAAGGAAAACATTTAATTGGGAACATGTTTACAGTCTCAGAGGATGTTTCTATGACTATCATGATGGGGAGAATGGCAACTAGCAGGCAATCATCTGGCTAGATTGCTACCTAAGCGCTTACATCTGACCCACGAGCCTAAAGCAGAGATTGAGAAAGAGACAGAGACAGAGAAAAAGACAAAGACACAAAGTAGCACAGAGAGAAATACACACACACACACACACACACACACACACACACACAGAGAGAGAGAGAGAGGGGGGGAGACAGAGAAAGAGAGACAGAGACAGAGAGACAGAGAGATAGAGATGGAGAGAAGTAGGAATGGCATAGGCTTTTGAAAATCATCTTCAGCTAAATACCTCTCTAACAAAGCTATACTTTCTAATTCTTCTCAAACAATTCTACCTCTAGGGCCAAGCAATCAAATAAAAGAGACTATTGAAGACACTCTTATTGAGATATTAAATCTATAATTCAATCATATCTTCCCAATGTAAACTGAGGACATTTGGAAACCCACTTTTGTCTTGTGAAATGAAATATTCTTATATTCTAACAAAAATCATGACATCAACTCTTCAATCTCCCCATCAAGAAAAAAAAAGTATAAATAGGACCTGAACATTTGCTCAGTGGTTAAAGCCCTCAATTGTCCTTACAGATGGCGTTTGTCCTATTCCCAGGACCAGATTGCAGCTCACAACTGTGCGAAACTCAGTTTATTAAGGATCTATGATTCTCTTTTGACCTCCATAGGCATCAGCCATGCACATGACATACATATGCACATACTGGCAAAAAAAACACTCATAGGCATAAAATTTAAAAAGGAATATTTTAAAAAAGAAATAATAGATTGTTTGCCTTTATGATTTCAAAACTGAAAAACATATCAGTATACATAATATAAGTAGGGGGAAACATAATGTTGTATCTGCATGCATGAAATACCATACATCAGTAGGAGTAAGTGAAGTTTGATAGCAAATCTAAGGGTCATGTTCATAAGGACAATAATACTGATTTTTAAAACAAAAGTCCTAAAATATCCTCTTATGTCATTACTTAAGTAAAATTTAAAAACAAGAAACAGCTGTGGATATTTAATGTTACATAATATCTGCCCTAACTATATTTCAAAAGTGCAGAAATCTAAATAACTTAACATGGAATACCTTTAAGTATTGGGTCATACAAGGACAGGATGGCAAATGGAGATGCTCATAGGAATATTATCAGTGTTTAAGTTACTTGAATCCTTCAGTGTTAGTTGTGTGGCTTTTATATATTAACTGAGGATACTCATGATTATCTCACTATGAAAGAAATACAGTTTGATAGAATTCAGTACCTAACCAAGGTTTTATAGTTTTGTAGCAAATAAATAATAATTGGAAAAGTTCTAAATGTAATAAAATATATTCACCAAAAAATACCTATATTAAAAAGTATACTCAAGGCTGGGCATGGTGGCGCATACCTTTAATCCCAGAACTCGGGAAGCAGAGGCAGGCGGATCGTTGTGAGTTCAAGGCCTGCCTGGTCTACAAATGGAGTCCAGGACAGCCAAGGCTACACGAGAAATCCTGTCTCAAAAATCAAAAGAAAAATAAAATAGTTTACTCAATGTAAATTGTAAACTGTATTTCTTAGTGCTTGAATTTTATGACCTTACTTTAAATAACTATTTACAACTTGAAAATTCACTCTTAGGGATGGGATAACCATAGAGATGTAACAAGAATAAATTAATTAAAAAAAAAAAAGAAAATTCACTCTCTATGCCTGTTGGAAAGAGAAAGTATTCCAAAGACTGTATTATTTCAGTTCTTTCTCACAATTTCCCTTAGAGTCCACCCAGTGGCATCTGAGAAGGTTCCTCCATTCCTGTTTTGCACTGTTCAAATACTGAGCAAGGTCACTTCCTGCTGCACTTTAAGAAATGTGAATGTGCATAAGTTGGAAGCAGTGCACTCTAACACAAGGTCATGGGTTTTCTCTTTTCTTGTTTCTTCCCTTTTCTCATCTTCCTTCTTCCTTTCTTTCCTTCTTTCTTTTTGTTTGTTTCTTTTGTTTTGTTTAGCAATATAGAATATTAAAGTACATATATCCATGACCTCTACTCTGGGTCTCTTCAATCCCTCTGGGTCTTCAGAGAACCCTCAAGGAGACATTTGTACTGTTCCAGAACTGACTGCATCGCATAGATTCTTCTAGTCATATTTTAAACTAATAGATGTTTTAGCAATTCTTTGAAATGTACAAGATTTCTTTCTAGTGGAAAAGACATGTCAGAATAACCTCTTTAGGTAAAATTTTTATTTATATTTTTGTTACTTTTTTCTAGATTGATTCCATGGTAAAAAAATAACTTCTGATAGTATAATTTAATGTAATTTTATCTAATAATACTGTGTGGTTTTTCTCTTCTTGAATCAATATCAGAATTTTATTAAAATTTATTTGGATTTCAAGACCCTTAAATATAAAAATACCAATAAAATAATTTGTATTGCTGAATACATTTATGACACTTCAAATTCTTTTTCATATTACAACTCCATTTGAAACTAACTTGGTGTATATTGCAAGTGTCAACCTACCCAGAACTACATAGTGAGGCCCTGCCTTGAAAATAATAAATAAATAATAAGCAAGAGATTTTCATTTTAATGTTTCCAATGAGATACCAAACACAGTTAAGCCAAGATAATCAAATGATGAGAAATTGATATCACACATTCTTTATTTAAATGTACAAGTAAATTGTAGTGAAGTGGGGGTCTAACTTGGGAAGTTGTTAAAAATCTTGACTATGTACGCAAAAATATAAATTAGTTTAATATAATGAGTTTAGTTCAAGTAATTCATATTCCCATATCTAATTTAAGACTGGAGTTTGGAAGCTATTTTGTAATAATCAAATGATAATGCATGAATAGTTTCAAAGTTAAAGAGTATGATTTTATAAATATGAGGACTCTTGGAGCTGATTGCATAAGGAAATTAGCCCTTATATAAGTTCAGGGATAAGCATATACATATAAATACTGCAAATGCAGTGCCATTTGTCAAAAGAAGTAAAATGGAAACAGGATATTTTTCATGAAGTCAAGAGTAACATATTTTATGGAAATTACACATCTTATTTCAAGGCAAAACACTGTGTTATCCATACACCATGTACGAGCTTCATTATCGGTATCTTCAAACCACATTGTACTGTAGAATTTTGTTAGCATATACTCATGGAAGCATATACAGATTTTATCCTCACCCTGTACTCTTTTATTTTATACACCTTAATAAATTCAACAAAGTAGACATTGTATAATGGGAAATAAGTGAGAAATCAGAAGTCTGTATCTAAAGGAGAACTTTAAAACTGGGATCACAAGTATCAAATTACTATTTCTTAGTTTCACTCAGGAAGAAATAAATAAAAATGAACATAAATACACACACACACACACACACACACACACACACACACACACATATATATATATATATATATATATATATATATATATATAAAGATACCCGTTCTGTAAGTAAACATAAATATGAACAAATAAATAATTATATTTCATAGCTATTCTTGAGAAAATTCTATAAGTATGCAGTATAGTCCTGGGATAAAATTCATAACCAATGTTCGGGAAGTTGACCCTCTTGTAAAACCCTCTAAGGACTGTATTCTAATACAACTTTATCATCAACAGTGCTACTAACCAGGCATTTAACTGGGAAATAATTTGTTTCCCTTTTATCTATAGCTCTGTATCATCTGTACATTGTACATTCTGGATAAAATATATTTTCTGTAGGTATCCTTTGGGGCAGTCAACTCTCTGTAATGATCATATCTCTTTAACCCATCAATGGTACTGTGCCTGTCCCCATGTCCACCTCCAGCCTCTTAGACACTGTAAGTGATTTGACTTACCAGTTAACACTGAGCATTCTTTCTCCTTAAATATTTTGAAGTATTCACCTTACGCCCTACTCCTGGAAGCCCTTGCTCATATTATTTACTTTTGAGTACTCAATGCAGAAAAAAACAGAACAAAAACAAAAACCACATTCTCTGCTTCACGATTGTCAGCTTAGCCTAGACGTTAGTCACCCTAAAACATACATATATCCAGTTGAGATTAGAAAGTTTAACATCCTGTTTGCATGGTCTGATAAAACAAGAATGATTTGGAACTCTTGAGAACACAGCTCCTCCAGCAAGAAACTGCGATGAGTATTATGTTGGCTTGCTTAATGTTGCCAGCCACTTCATGCTCAAGACATGTGATATATTTTGTCATTCTACTCTGTTTTTCTCTGCCAGTGCTTACCTTTTAAATTATTTTTCACATATAATTGATAAAAATAAGAATAGATAGCTGGGCACAGTGGTGTATGCCTGTAATCCCAGCATCTTGCGAGGCAGAGGCAGGTGGATCTCTGTGAATTCTATGCCAGCCTTGTCTACAAAGTAAGTCCAGTACAGCCAAGGCTACATAGAGAAACCCTGTCATGAAAAAAAAAAAAAAAAGAAAGAAGAAAAGAGTATTTATATAACAACGAATATGTATACAGTAATATTGAGTGTTCAAAATATATAATAATTATTCGGATAAAAAGTCTTTGTTAAAATTAGATTTATCAAACTATTCCTTCTTATTAAAAATAGATTATTTTCTCATGCAGTATATCCTAATTACAGTTACTCCTACTTCAACATCCCCTGTTCTTCCTCATCTTCTGTCTCCTCTGGATCCACTCCCTTTCTCTCTCCTATTAGAACAGAACAGGCTAAGAGCAAACAATGCAACGTGATAAATAAATATAACAAAATTAAGCAAAACCTATCATATTAAAGTTGGTCACAGCAACCTATCAGGAGAAAAAGAGTCTTTTTTAAAATTTTATTAATTTATTCTTGTTACACCTCAATGGTTATCCCATCCCTTGTATCCTCCCATTCTCCCCTCCCTCCCATTTCCCCCTTATTCCCCTCCCCTATGACTGTTCCTGAGAGGGATTACCTCCCCCTGTATATGCTCATAGGGTATCAAGTCTCTTCTCGGTGACCTGCTGTCATTCCTCTGAGTGCCACCAGGTCTCCCCCTCCAGGGGACATAGTCAAATGTGAGGCACCAGAGTATGTGAGAAAGTCATATCCCACTCTCCACTCAAGTGTGGAGACTGTTCTGACCATTGGCTAGATCTGGGTAGGGGTTTAAAGTTTACTGCCTGTATTGTCCTTGGCTGTTCCTTAGTTTGAGCGGGACCCCTTGGCCCAAATGTGCCTATCATAAGGAGAAAAAGAGCCTTTAGAGCAGTCACAGAAGTCAGAGACACATTCATTCTCATGCTCAGGATTCCCATAAGAATCATAAGCTGAAACCTGTAACGGATATGCAGAGGGCCTGGTGCAGACCCGTGTAATGACTTCAGTCTCTGAGAGCTTCTACGGACCTTGTTGAGTTGATTCAGGGGGTCTTGTTCTCCTGGTGTCCTCCATCTCCTTTGACTCATATTATTTCTACTTCTTCTTCTGAGTTCAGAAGGGAGGTATTTGGTGGAAACCTCCAGTTTCGATTCTTTCTACATAATGTCTGGCAGTGGGTCTCTACATCTGTTACCCTCTGCTGCTGGAGGAAGTTCTCTGATGATGATGTTTCAATCGGGCATTGATATGAGTATATCATTAGGATTTGTTTTGTTGACACTCGACTATCAAACTTCTGGTTAATGGCTATCTTACCTGTCATGGGTGTGGGTTCCTTCCTGTTGATTGGCCTTAAGTCACATCAGACATTGGTCGGCTTGCTCTGTGCCACCATTATCCTAACATATTTTGTAAGCAGGACAGAGTGTAGATCAAAGCTTTTGTGGCTGGGATGGTGTTTACATTTCTCTTTCAGTTGCCTGCAGAGTTCTTTCCTGCACCAAAGAGATTGGAACACAGGGGTGACGTTTTCATATAGGCACTGCTCAACTTTGCACGTTCAATGAGTTGTGTGAGTATTGTCCCGCCGTCAGTTTGTGGACAGCGACCCTTTGTCTTAGCAACAGTGTGAGTAGTTTGTGAATTTCCAAAGGACTCTCTTAGTCAAGAACTCAACTGAATTAAACCCAGTCCAGTTACTGCAAGCTTTGTTTGGTGACAAGAGATAGCCAGTTAAAACTCCATACCTCATCCCAATAGGTAGGAGACCCCCATAGGTAGGATCATGTTCATATGTTTTAGGAAGTTTCTACTGCACTGGGTTTCCATATCATCCCTCAAACACCCCTCAATTCCAGCTGTCTCTCCCTGCTTTCACTCCCTGTATCTCCCTTCTCTCTCCCTCCACCTATTCTTCAAGTTTCCATTCCCACCCACCCCTCAGCACGTGTGTGTGTGTGATCTGTTCTATTTCCCCTTCCCAAGGAAAGGAGATCAGGAACTTCTCACCAAGACCCTCCCTTCTACCTAACCTTTCTGGGTCTGAGGATTGTAGTTTGGATATCATTTACTTACAGCTAATATCCACTTATAAGCAAATAGAAACAATAAATTTTCTCTGGATCTTGGCTTCTTTCAGGATGATTTTTTTCTATTTCCATACATTTGCCTACAAATTTCATGATGTTAGTTTTTTTTAGCAGATGAGTAGTATTCTATTGTGTAAATGTACCATGTGTATGTATCCATTATTACCTTGAGAGACCTTTCAGATCTTTCCACTTTCAGTCAGTGTTGAATAAAGCCACAGTGAACACAGTTGAGCAAATGTCCTTGTGGTAGGATGAATTATTACAATAAATCATAATGATATTTTCAGAAGGCTTTTCCAGATTATGCAGCCAAATTTTGGGTAGATAATGTACACTTGGGCTTTTAGAAATTGATAAATAACAAATTATTTCAATTCCAACTTAAAGGAGATATCATTGTTTTCTAAATTATACATAAGTTATTACTGGCACTGTTATTTGTTTTCTCATTCAATTTGGCATCAGCAGTTTTCTAATGCATCCAAAAATTCTTATATATTGTTATACTCTTTATTGAAGACTTGTATTAAATAGTCAATTACCAAATAGTAAGAACACTATCAGTTGAAGACTGATTCAACTAAGGATCATCTTAAATTTTATCTATGGAATAAATAAGTCAAGGTTTCTGTCTCATCAGAATCAATCTTGAAAGGTGAATAAAGAAGCTATGTGAATTCTACTCTCTCCTGAGGCAACCTTGCTTTTGATAAGCTCAGCAGAAAGTCACTTTCAATAATACTCTAAGAAAATTGTTACTTTTCTACCTGGATTTTGAAGCTAGTACTTTTCTTCAACTTGTTTTACTTTACAGAATATGGACATTGGAGAAATTGGATAATAGCTAGTATGTTAACTTTAATTATTAAGAACTTAATTAAGCATCAGTTTTCAAAACAATTTAAAAGTAAAATTATACTGGAGTATTGCAATGATCTACTTATCACGAAATGACAAAAAGTAAATCTCTCTCAGTAGAGCATTATTTAAGTAAATCAACAGCAGGACATTAAGTCTGGCATGTCTTACTATTTTAAAATCCAACAATATTTAATAATATTTTATTAGTTTTCTAGGATTTTTAAATGATTTTTTTTAAATATTTGATGCTAGTTCAATAAAAGGAGTTTGATTAAGGAATAAACAAAGTCTTGTGAGATTTCTGTAATCATTTCAAAACTCCCTTTAGAGTTGATACAGCAGAATCAAGTATAAGTGTTTCTGAAAAAAATCACATCATTTTAACTCATTCAATTTGTTGATGATGATTGCTGCAGCCTTTGATCTCCTCTCAATGCCTTGAAGTGTGCACACAGATTTTTGAGACTCTGAGAGACATCTCTTGTAACCATAGTATAGAACTAACATCTCAATCTGTAGAACAGAGGCCCAAATCAAAGGACTCTTGGCTGAGGGGACACTTTATTACAAAGAGAAACTAAACTGGCAATAGTGTTTTCCCCTTCTTTGCTCTATTACATCCACTGAAAAACATAATCCAATCCCCAGTACTACAAACAAGGCAAGGAGAGCAGGGGATACTGTATATATGCGACTTATTTTATTCCCTCTTGTCAAACAATTCATTCAGTGCACATCATTGAAACACCTGATGTATACTGGCACAGGGTCAATAACAAATGAAATTTCCTGGCCCTGAGATTTTGCATCTTGAAGAGAAAGCTGGTAATGATATGATAATAGATAAATTACTCAATAGGGAACTAATTATTTAAACAAAATTCCCCGTATAATTAAATTAAAATAACAAACTACAAATTTGTTATTATCAAAAAAGTACCATATCCTATCTTTATTTGAAAGAACACAGCGAGAACAGAAATGACTTGTCCTTCAAACAGTAAATATCTGCTAGACATTAAAAAGAATGCCAAAGGCAGCGTTGATATAGGAAGGTCTGAAAGAAAACCAAGGCAAGTTCCTGAAGTCTGATGATTGGTACAGAGATGCTCATTGGTTAGTGGTATCAATGTAAAGATTCTTCTCCTTCCCAAATCTCAGTTAAAGAGAATAATATAAGATTGAAGTGATTTTTAAAATGTCGTTCAATAAAGAAGAAAAGCAGGAGGATATTAATCCACTTTTCTGCATATTAAACAGGTTGCAGGACTCTATGAAAGATGCTCTTCTCAAGAACATATAGAGAAGTGAAGTGAGTGTGAAGATGATGAGCAAAACAGTGTAACACTATTTACCAAAGAAAATTAAACATTTAAATGCTGTAAATACATACTAAAATGAAAAATATTAACATTGGGGACAAGTAGGGAAACTGTGAGAATACAGGTAAGAATTATAAAAACTGAATAATGATGGGGGGGAATTCTACAAACAAAAAACTTAAAAATAAAGATTCAGCATTTGAGTAATAGGCTTTTAGTTTTAAGAATTGATAAAAAAGAGCAAAGTAAATGTTTTACAATATGGAGATGTTGTGTTCATGTACGAAGTTCTCAAAAAAACATAAATGAAGTTAAATGTGAGACAAGAAAATTTTTAAGTCCCATTGCTGTCTCAGGAAACAGAATGTGGCATGGAAAAAATATCTCATTCTTCCCCATAAGCATATATTAAATCCTTACCAAGAAATAAGCTAGTAAATAATGATGACAGATAGTAATAATTAAAAAAAGAAAGCTCCAATTTTGTAATAATCAACCACAGCATGCATGAATGCAGAAACAAAAGTATGTCACTAAACAATTAGAGAAAATTAGAAAATTATAATTATAGAAATACCATTCCATATAACCCACACACATATAGATATAAATAAGCTTATAATCATACATATGTGTACATATTTGTGAATGTGTACACATACATACATACACATATATACATATAAATATGTATTCACAATAACTTAATTAAAAAACTGATAAATGAAAAAAGATGAAAGAAATTATAGCACAAGTAATTTTTAGCTGATGAATTTTAAATGTTTTTTTAGCCACAAAATATTATATAATCAAAAAAGTAATTATAGATTTGAGTAAGGAAGTTAAGACTATATAGCGTCAGTAGTAGTTTGAATGAATATGGTCTCCATAGACCTTAGGGTGTGGCACTGTTAGGAGGTGTGGCCTGGCTGGAGTAGTTGTGGACTTGTTGGAGACGTTGCATCACTGGGGGCTGGCTTTGAGGTCTCAGATGCATAAGCCAGGCCCAGTATGGCATTCTCTTCCTTCTGTCTTTGGTTCTTCATGTAGCACCCTCTGCTACTTCTTCAGCACCATGTCTGCCCAGGTGCTGTCATGCTTCCCACCACATTGACAAAGGGCGAAACTTCTGAAACTCACAGCCAACTCTTATGACTTGTTTATAAGAGTTACCATGGTCATAATGTCTCCTCACAGCAACTGAAATCCTAACTAAGACAGTGTCAAATGTTAAATAAAAGTACATGGTCACTATGGAAAATTCAAATACTACGTATTTGATAATCTATAAGTAATCTCTCAAAGGTGAAACAAAAGATCTGTATTAGGACATTAAAGAGGATAATGTATATATTGCTAGTGAGACCAAACAGTTAGGAAAACAAAATTAAATGCTGTTCAGTGGCATTTCAGGACATTAAAATTATAACTGCCCCTTTGATTGGGAATACCATTAACACAAACCTTTCCATAAGACAGATTTTGTGAGGAATAGAGGCAAATATTTATACAGTAGATGAAAGCCTATAATTGTGGAGCAAATTGAAACAATGCCTGCTGTGATCCAAATAGCAGGCTCTTTCTGTCTATAAAGAAACAGAACAGCAATGAACAATGAAACATAAATGGTCTTTAGCATATATTCTTGATGTGGATAAAAGAACTGGAAATAACTGAAATGACTACCAAAAGGAAATTGGTAAAATAATTTTCATGGGGTGTATAGCTATACTAAAGAATATAACATAGCCACATCCACTTATACTGATAATTATTATCATATGCAAAACACCCAAGATACAAACATACAACATACAACACGATCAATTACAAAGCTGCATGTATACTGTAGGTCAAGCATATGAAAATATTTTATACACTGTAAGCTAAGCTTGTGACAATATTTTGATACAGAAATTGTATAAAAATATAAGAATATAAAAGTAAACAGTGTTAACTTCAGATAGTTCAGTTAGAGCTCACTGCAAGTAAACTCTTCGTGCATTGGCCCTGATACCCTTATTTTCACAAGCTGATTATTTTATGTTAAATATGATCCCCTTGTATTAGTATGGTTTTTACTGATTTTTTTTTTTTTTTTTGTAAATGGGCATTTTCTGGAAAGGTTCTTTTAGTGGAAATATTGAGGAGCAGATTACATTTTCTTTTTATTTGCAAGAAAGTATCATGGAGTTCCATATGAAACAAAGCGTGTTTTAAATTAGTGTAAGCTAGAAAATTACGAGCGAGGTGGTAAGTAAATTATAGCAATTACCTGCAGACTAGTTAACAGAAGAAAGATATACGCAGCCTCTGATATTTAGTGTCATGGATAGCATTCATGTCAGCTCGACAGGACCCAGCATCATTTGAGAAGAGGGAACATCAGCTTTGGAATTCCTTCTTATCACATTGGTCTGTGGGCAAGTTTGTAAGGATTTTCCTTATTGCTAAATGACTTGGGAGCTCAGCGCACTGTGAGCACTACCATCTTTTGGCGGGCGGGCTTTCACTGTATAAGAAAAGTATCCAAATGCAAGCCAGGAGCAATCCAATAAGCAACATTCCTCCACAGTCTCTGTTTCTGTCCTTGCCTCCAGATTCCTGCTTTGAATTCCTGTCCTGGCTTTCTTTGGTGATGGACTGCAATGTGCAATCTAAATAAGTCCTTTCCTTCCTCAGTTTGTTTGGGGCCATGGTATTTACCACAGCAGCAAAAGGCAAGCTAGGACTAGTCCTTTATTATTATAAATAATAGAATTTTGTTTAAAATATGACTTAATAATTGTAAAACCTTTTATAATGTCATTTTGAATGCCAAACACTAGAATTTTTTCAGAAAAAAAAAAAACATACACGAAAAGGAAAAAAAAAAGTCATTAATTGCCTCTGGGAGACAAAGTTGTGTTTATCTCCTTCTTCATTAAGATTTTTATTCAGTATACAATTATATTTACTGTGAAACAGATTAGTAGAATTAAATGGTTAACACCAGCATTCTCTTAATCACCATACTACCTGTACTATAAAGTTAGAATATTCAGTCAATCTATTTGCGTGATTCTAAATTAATCATAGTGTTATGAGCTATAGGCTGCCAGCAAATTGGGGGGAGGGTGCAGTTCAAGCTGACATAGAGCTTGTGTATTTTGCTATTGAATGTAGCTGTTAAACGTAGAATTTTCTCTAATTTGAGTCCATGACAGAAGATAACTGGATATTTGGAATGCTGCCACATGCCAGGTGTCCTGCAAACACAGTAGTGCACAGCTACCTGCACTCAGAAAGCTTCTCTGGGTACCACACATGTAACCTCATTACTCCAATTCTACTTTTAAAATATAACATAAAAAACAATTACTATCTTAAGTAGCTAAAACTACTTGTGGAAATTACATTATTTCAACAAAGAGGTTATAACAATATGATCTAGAACTCATATATCAGCAAGCATATGCAGTATTTTAAGGATTCTATACTTTAGAAAAATAGTAAGATCAAATCGGATGCAGATGGTGAATAATACATCATAATATAATAACACACTACCTAACTGCCCTGTGCTTCAGCTGAAAGTACAGTCAACATATGATAAAGACATTGTTCAAATGCAAGCAGGAATAATTGTGTGCCCAATTATAACCTACATTGTATATGATTGTTTTATATAATATTAAGATAAAATAAATATTCATAAAGACTAATTTGTATCTCTACTATACCTGTATAGCATGCACAAAGTTCTATGTCTACTGAGAAGAATTGTCTTCTAAAAATTATGCCTGTATTATGGTCGTGCATTTATAAATCCTACCAACAATGGGTTAATGTCATATGGAGAAACTGCTTTTATATTGGACATATAGAAGACCTAGACACTTGAATGTAATATGTTTATACTACATTTATATGGTGTACAAATAAATATATAAACAGTGGTGCAAATATGTCATATAATTTATTTGTAATATATCTGTTAACTATTTTATTCATAAATAATAACTTTGGTTATATTAAATTTTCTCTCACTGCTTTAAGAAGAAATTATTATCTTTGTATACACAATGAAAATATGATCAATATATACTTTAAATCACTTTTTCATGTTATAAATACATTTTTATACTTTAAAATTTTATGAAACTATAAAATAATTACATCTCTCACTTCTTTTCATCTTTTTAAGCCCCCCTATATACCCTACCCTGAATTCTTTCAAATCTATGGCCACTTCCTTTATTTATTGTTACTGCATGCATATATATATATATATATATATATATATATATATATACATGCACCTATAGACCTCCATTTCCCACTTCTATAGCCTTCTAACAAGGTTCTGACAGAACATGGTATTGTTTGCTCAATTTTATTTAATCTTATAATTAGTGTCTTTTATAGTACAAATTCTATTTCTAATTGTATATGTCAAAAAATTGCACTCATTTTATTTTCCTAACACCCTGTGTGGTGTTTCACTGAACTTTTCTGATGAAGAGACTGAAAAAGAAAGCAGATAGGCAGTTAAGGAGCTACTACCCCCTCCAGCTGTGTGAGAGTAACCAAGTCTTGAAATTTAGTTTTCAACCAGCTTTTGCTGGTAATATATTTGCTAACTATAATACTTCATTACCCTGACCAAAAATATTAAGCCATTTAGTAAAACACTAGATTAAGACAGATAGCATTTTCTTGAAGGACAGGTAGTGGCTTTTTTAGCCATAGATTTGTTCCTGTTCGTGGTACCTACTGTGGCATCAGCTCCAGTTGAAAACCAGACTTTCACTGAGAAGTTGTTTCATGTAAGGTTTGTGTCAAACAGATTCAGACGTGAGGTGCTGTGCACTCTGCCAATGCCAAGGCATGAGCAGCCTCGTGTTCTAAATACTCTACCTTTCCTATTTGAGCAAAACCTTGGGAGGTGGGAGTCTGCTGGAATAGTGCATATTTTATCTAGAGAGCTAATAGTTCCACTTTGACTCAAATTTACATGTGCATACCAGTCACTGGCCAGAATTCTCTTGAGTGCCTTGCTCTGGATGAGTTCTGTGTGCGCTCTGTTTCAACAAGCTCATTTTACATGTGACTTGAATTTATTTTTGTACTGAAAGAAGCCTTCTTAGAGCTGGTATTCTAAATTTAATGCAGGAAATTTTAGGATAAAGTCCAGGTTGGAACAGATTGCTGCCTATGCTGCCTGTTTAAGTACAGAAGCTGGCTTAACTGAAACAGAAACGAAAAACATTTCAAGATTTAAAAAAAAAAAAAAAAAAGCTAGAGTAGGGGAGCAGTTAGAGTGGGTGAAAAACATATCTGTTGGTAAGAGCCAAGACAGAATTTTGGAGAAAACATCTCTGCCTAGCAGGAAACCCAGATGACTGTAGCAATACCACAGAAGAAGGATGCTGGAAGATTCCCCCTCACATCTGAGCTGATGATTCACAGACATTTAAGGCTGAAGAGTCAACCCTGAGTGGTTCACTTCCCTGTGCCAGTGGGTTTCTCGGTGTTTGCAGCCTGTGATGGGACAGTGGCTGAGTTCTGTCAGGTAGCTTAATTTTTTAAAAAATCAATGTTGAATATCAACAGCATGAAGAACATTATGATTGACAGAAGGCTTTCACCAAGTGTCTCTGAGCAATTAGATTTGGGTATATAGCAGGAAAAGCCACCCATATTTCAGAGCTGAGTCAGCTAAAGAGTGGAGAAAAAATTCATGCTAAAATACAAAATTCTCCTAATGTAAATAGAACATTGTTTTTATAACTCTTCATATTTTGTCACTTTAATGAGTGTAGTGATTCCTTAGAAATTATCTTCTATTGCGAGAAAAAAGAAAATCATCGACTAATTGAGTGAAAGTATGATTTACTGATTGGAGAATTTATGGATGTGGTAGGACCCTGAAACAAAAAGAAGAGCATAGAATCTTGAGTTCTTTATTCACTGTTTGCCATTGAGATGTGTGCTGTGCTCTGTCTAGGTATCTATTTCCACATGTGCAAATCAAGGCATCAAATATGGATACCAAGAACAGCCCTAGAACAATCTGGGCAGCATCCATTTCCGGGAAGTCACATTTGCTCTCCAATATTTTTGCTTGATTCATGGGGTATTTTGAGGACAGTACACACTGATAATGTTTCCTTCTGAAATTATTTCACAAACTGGGAAAGGCATTCCTCTATCTTAATCAGTCATTTAAATTTAGCTTACTATCCTTAATGGATAATCTCACAAATGAGAAAAGTTCCATATAAATCTAAATACACACACGTATGTATAGATGTGTGTGTGTGTGTGTGTGTGTGTGTGTGTGTGTGTGTGATCTCAAAATGTAACAGTTAGAAAATTTTTCACATATTTTGATGGGTATTTGTGTCACCAAATATGCTCTCTTTCTGTTTATATACCACAGCTATCTGTTGTCATTTCTGGCCTGTGTCTGACCCATAAATATCTGTTTGGGGTTGCACTGCAATCTCATAGGAGGGGAGGCCTGAGGTGGGAACAAAAGAGTACATTGTCTGAAAGTCCTGAGGTCACTAATGGGATCATGGTGGTTAAAGATGATAAGCTCAAGGATGCAGCTTGGAACTTAGTCATAGGAAGTAGCTGCCAGAGGGTGCTTTGTAGAGGCAGGAAGGGAAGCTATACATCAAGAAACACAAATAAAAAACAAAAGCAAAGGTGGCTTCCAAAGTTGTCTTCCAAGAAAATAGAGTTTCTAAGTTTAGTTTTCATCAGCATTGTAAGGTGTAAAAAAGATTCAAGAGTGAGTTTAAAAATAATTAAGGAAGTTCTGGGACTGTTTTATGCTGTGATCTTTTATGAAAAGCAGCCCCAACCCTTTGATTTCACTTATATTTTGATAATTTTAGTACATAATAGTTTAGTTTTCAATTCACTTCATTTTAGGTTTTATCCACCGGACTTGTTTGTAGGTTTTATTGACTTTATTTTCCAGGAATGACAAAATACCCAGACCCTACAGTTAGACTTTCATATTTTTAATCCTTCATTTTTCCTTTTCCCCAGTTGCCCTTCTATATGCCATTCACTTGATTTCACCCTAAAATTATTGAGTTTATAATTTCATGAAAAGGGATTTTCAGTGCACAGTAATTGCTAACAATCAATTACATATTCTAGAATTGACCAAAATCCACAGGAACTCAATGAGAACCTCACATAATATTTAATTATCAAACTCAGTCACTGTACTGTTCATACTGTTCTTTGTAGGTAATTTTGTTTTTATGTGACTTGATTGATCAACCCAGCTGAACATAAATTATGACTGGAAATACTCAAGTCAGCGTCAGATGGTTGTCAGACAGGTGAACTAGTTTAATATAAGAAGAAACAGTGAGCTAAGCTGACCATCACTTTATTTTAAAATGGTCAGCATGGTTGTCCAAGACAACTTGGACTATGCACCTCATAGCAAAATCAAAAAATAAGTCTCTGATGAGTACAGTTATCTCTTTCAAAGTACAAATAACGAGGAGAATTTTCCTCTACATGCATGGGTTTTAATCTCTTGAGTTCAAGAGATGTTCAGATTTATAACGGGTTAAGTCATTGCCCTTAAGGAATGGTCTCTTCTCTTTGTTTAGGTCGATCTTCTAGTCCCCACCAAAGTGACTGGCATCATCACACAAGGAGCTAAGGATTTTGGTCATGTGCAGTTTGTTGGTTCATACAAACTAGCCTACAGCAATGATGGAGAATACTGGACTGTGTACCAGGATGAAAAGCAGAGAAAAGATAAGGTAAAATGTTCATGGGATTGATAGAGTGAAGATTCAGATTCTGTTTATTATTTTAATTGAAAAAGATCTTCAATGTAATATAATCTGATCATGGTTTCCCATTTTCCCAACTCCCCTCAGGTGTCTCCACTTCCTTACCTACCCAACTAAATGCCTCTTCTTTCTTTCTCTCTTTAGAGTACAAAACAGGCAAACAGCAAAAACTAATAACAATAAAAGGAAAGAAAAAAAAAGAATGATAGAGAAAGAGTGTAACCGTGTGCATTTGCACCCGCTCCCCAGTTCCCTAAATAATGACTATGAGATTTGATTTATGAAAAAATGCCTAGGCCATAAGCTTTGGTTCATTCCCCAACTAGCTCATAACTGTTTTACTCATTTATTCTGTTCTATGTATACCACACAGCTGGTTACCTGTCCTCAGTTTCTTATCTCTGTAAGTTTCATAGAGTCTGGTGAATCTTTCACCTCTGACTCTCTCCCTGAGTTCCTCTCTTTCTTCTGGATTTCCCACCTCCTATTTCTTGCCTCAGCTAATGGGCAATCAGCTTTTATTGACCGGTGGTGTCTCCATACGGTACAGAAAAGATTCTCCTACAAAAGAGACGTGGAGGGGGGTGGAGAAAGGAAAAAAGTCAGGAAGACCAGAAATACACACACACACACACACACACACACACACACACACACACACACACACA
>OU015758.1:26980886-27024023 GCA_907169655.1 Acomys percivali | reverse complement strand
AAAACATATTGAAATTTTGTTATAAATATCTTCAGATATATTTATGAGGTATAAACCACATTTAGCAGCAAGTGGTTATAAATAATGTTTTAAACTCCTCTCAGGACTTATAAACACTTTGGTGCGTTGGATTGTATGTTGCATAAAATGGAGATTTGAAACTTCATACTTTATACTTTAAGCTTCATATAGTCTTGAAATTAGTTTTGAGACACTGAAGTCATTTAAGCTATTTCAAATATTTACTAAAAATCAATAATGCTGAAATCCTTATAGTTTCTGAGGGCATGGTGGTCCATGCATGGTGGCACATAACTCAGGAAGCCGAGGGAAGAAAGCTGGCGAAAGTTCAAAGCTAGCCTGGGTTACGGTAAGAGACTTGTTCTATAACACAAAATCTAAAATAAAAGAACAAGCAAGCATTCATTTGTTGAAATGCTTATCTCTATTTACATTTAAAATGTAAATTAATGCTTATGTTTGAATATTTTAAATTATTTTATGTATAGACTAGGCATTTGCTAATGAACACACTTGGTCTTGTTACCTCAGTCTGAAACATATACAGATAGTTTCAGTGAAGTTGCCAGACAATGTTCTGCAAGTTCTCTGTATCTTCCTGGTGTTTCATTTGGTGCTTACCGTCTGTGACTGAGAGGAATATGACTCTCTCTGTGTATGATTACTCACTTGCCTATTTCTCTTTGCCATGATATCACAGTTTTATTCATATATTTGCATAAACAAAGTCTTATTGTCACCTAGAAATTAAGTAACCCATGCATCATATAATATTTTGCTCTAAAAATCTGTTTTCATCGGGCATTGGTAGAGACACTACAGCATTTGAAAACATTACCTCTGTGTAACATATGTAAATTTTTCTTATTTATAATACATATAAGATGAAATTCTATTGAGTACAAATAGTTTGGGACTAATTCTAGTTTGGGAAAAATAAAAGCTTTTAAGCCCCTTATATTTTTATAAGTATTGATATAAATGCCTTTAAACTAATTATTTAAGTATTTAATTCCTATTTATTGTATCTTTTTTGCCTACTTTTGGATAAACTCAAATTTTGAGTGATTCTATTTTATCTAATTTTATTGACTACTATCTTAGCTAATTTATTAGGATTTATGTTATACCTATCAAATATTAAAACCTAAACTCAAATGAATGCAAAGCCCCATACTCTTAACTCTATAAGCAAAATAAAACAGAATTATAGGTATAAAAAAAATTTAAGTATCATCATTGTTATTACTACTATTAATCTTAGTGTCTTAGTCTGTGTTTTTTATTCTGTGAAGAGACACTATCACCATGACAACTACTGTAAAGGAAAACATTTCATTTGCACTGCCTTAACATTTTAGAACTTTAACCCATTATTGTCATGGAGAGAAGAAGGATGGCATGCTGACCACATGGTGCTGGAGAAGTAGCCAGGCAAGAGTTTTACATCTGGGTCCCCAGACAGTAGGAAGAGAGTGACTCAGGGACTGGCTTATGCTTCAAAAACCCCAAAGCTCATGAACATGAACTTAGGTGGGTACGGGTGTGAGGAGGGTCTAGGAGAAGTTGTGGGGAAACGTGATCAAAATATAGTGTATGAGAATTTTTTAAATAAAAAATTAAACCATTTGAGCATTATTAACCCCTTATTGCTAATTTTAGAATTTTATCTGGTAGTTTGCTTAAAATATTGCAAATAAATACAGTTAAGAAGCTTAATATTAGCTTATTATTTATTAAAAATAGTAATTGAAATAGGCCCAATATATGACATATAATAAAATAGCAACTAATATTACCCAAATATAAATTTATATAGACAATGGAATATCCTTACAAAGAAGAGTATTTAACAAAAGAAACACAAAGGTATGTCATATACAGTCTTTAAACATTTGAGATAGTATATATAATATACATATGACAATAAAATTGTATAATTTTAATAATTTTATTAAAACATTCCTGTGTTTTATAATCAGTTTTGATATTCTGTCTCTAGTTATACAAATTACAGATATGGGTGTCAATAATGTGCTCTTCTCTTCAAAATTGCCCAAAACAGCTTTTCTATTTTTTTTTCTGAGTTTTAATAAGCCATTTCCCATTGGTTCTTTATATTATTTACATATTATCTTTGTGTTTCTGCAGTTCATATGAATTCTTCAATATTGACAAATGAAAATCGAGGCATAAAGTTTTACTACAGTCAGTAGACACATTACATATTTCAGCACAAACACTTTCTGTAGGATACTTACAGATGCACATTTCAAATGGAAATACATACAAACATTTCTGATTTCTTCTTGATTTCTTTGACTTCCTTCATGAATGCTTTAACAAATTTGGGGAAATCTAATTGAAAGTCCACTCAGAAACAATGTTGCAGGTTAGGGAGTGTAGTCCATTTTTTCCAGGTTCTTGGCCCCCTGTCCAAAGAATGAAAAATAAGGGCTCACATGGTTTTGTAATTAAGCGTAATTGCTTTTAGAACACTAAGTGTTGTCTCTGAATTCTAGAGGAGGCAAAGCTGCTTCCTAAGTGGGGCATAGTTTGAGTGATTCTCTCTCTAGATCTCCACTGTAGCTCACACAACCATTATTCTTCTGTTCATATTCCCCCTCCTAATGCTCTTAGTCATGTGCATGTTCAGTTATGCAAAGACATAAAATGCTAAACAAGGAAGTCTCTATAAAACGGTATTAGAGGACAGCTCTGCCTTATTGAGAGTGTGCACCCCAAACAGGTTCAATACAGATTGGGCCCTCTATTATTCATATTCCTTTGGAACACGTTTGTATAGAAACTGCCTAATTTGACTGTTAACCAGGCTGAGGGAACTCCTAAATTTTTTTCTCCAGATGGAAGTATGCATGTGAGGTATTGATGCATATGGAGGTCACTAGGAACATTACTGGGAGAGTGATGTGCACACAAAACAGAATACCAGAGTCCACAGCATATGCAGATGAAAGTACCAGGTTTATGGGGTCCCAAGGTAAACTAGCCCCTATGTTTGCTTGCTTCAACAGGATTATGTCAGAAAAATAGTCATAAGGTAGTACTATCTCTGTTTTACCATTGTAGTATAAATTAAACTCTAAAAATTAGATGCTTTGTCTGTGTTTCCATGGACTTGAGTAACTGATCTTTAGAATGCTTATGAAAAAATACATCTACACATAGGAGTATCTGAATATACATGTAAGTGCACTCATCTACCTATGCATACATAAGTACCTAAACTCTATAGAAAGCAAAAGATGCCCTGTTTTCATGATGAAGAGGTCAGTTTCTAACCACCCACTCATAGCCTCCTCAATTCTGTTTCTTAACAGTATTCAGTATTCAGTCTTGTCTGGCTGAGCCTCTGATGGCACTGTCATACAGTCAACATGTTCTTACAGTCCTCTTTCCAGTGTATCATATTTTCTAACCCTGAACTGGCTCTTCTCTTTCTTCACAACATAGTTTCAGCTGTTTGTATTCAAAAGTCAAATGTTCCCTTGCCCTTATGAGGGAGGCATTTGTTTCACACTGCTACAGTGCAGTTTTACTATGTTTAGCAGGAAAACTACAAACCTTGACAGGCACTTTTGGCATTTAATTTTTTGAGGATAAAAGCCAAAACAAAACAAAAATAAATTTCAAGAAGAGGTCATATATGGAAAAAAATAAAAGTTAAAAATAAGTTTCCTGATTCAGTATATTAGTCATAATGTCATAGTGTTGGGATGCAAATTTACATCACAAGAGCTTTGAGGGGGTAAATCTGGTAATGATTTATTTCTTCTTCATGCTTGAAATCATTAAAACCATTAAAAATGAGATGAAAAAGAATGAAAAATTCACAGAAACGTTCAGAAAAGACGCTGTGGATCCTTAAGGAAAAGAAGACACATGCTATTCAAGAGATGGACAAAACATCTCTGCTCACTAATGCTGATTAACTGCATTGCCTGATAGATTAAGTTCAAGGAGGTTCCCTGCACAGATTATCAATTTCATATGTCCATGACTTTCTGGTAGACAAAAAAGAATCAGTGATCTTCTCAGAGCCATTCCCTTTCCTAACATTTCATGGAAACAACAAGGACTGGACCACCAAGAATGTTCAATATAGAAAAGCTCTTACCACCAAACCCAGTGACTAGAATTCAGTCCTCAGGACCCGTACTGTGGAAAGCAAGAACTGTCTAATGCTAAGTTGGTTTTATCATGTGTGCAGTGTCATGTACTAACACACACATACACACACACACACACACACACACACACACACATGAGTAAATAAAAATATATAATATTGGTAGCAATGCTAACATACCTAAACCTCACTACAAGGCCTCCTTGGTCTGATCTGAAAGGTGAATTAAACTTCAACAAGATAGCAAATGCCACGCAACATCCTGCCACACATCCTGAAGGGATCACTATTACAGAACTGAAAGTAAATGAGAAAATTTAAAGGCCCTCAAATGGCAGCTAGCAGAATAAACATTAGCAAGGCTGTCTCTTTGAAATGTGGTTGGAGTGAAAATTTTTAATAGAAGATGGCTCAGGAGGGAAAATTCTTTTGGCGCATGAGGAACTCGGATTCTGAGAAGGCATGTACAATGACAGTTGTGCTAACATGTGCCTGGATCATGGTGCTAGAGAAGTGGAAACTGTTGGGCTCTTGGTGACCTCCGGTTTCGGCGAGAGACCATGTCTATAAATAAGTGTAACAAGTATGTGAAAAGCAACAGACAACGTTAACCTCTGGCCTCCACATGTGTACATTCACACACAAGCACATGAATGCACATATGTCACGTGCATACAAACACACACACATGTGCATACACACATATTCACTTTGAAAAAAAGAAAATGAAATTTGTGGTAATTCTAGAGGAAGGTGGGGCTGGGGCTCGGGCTGATCACTTGCCCACAGGAGCTATTAGGCTCATTCTCTCAGAGTTTAGCCCTGACACCATTTTCAAATAGGGCTCAGGGAAAGGGGGAAAAAGTTTCTTTCTGAAAGCAATTGCCAAAAAGAGATGACTGCACATGAAGTCTTAGATTTCAAAGATAAGAAGCAAATTATCCCACTACCTGATGGAAACCAATGAAAGCCACTGACTTTATTCACTCGGCTGTTTGCTGAATGGTTTAATTGAAACTAAACTTAAGGAGACAGTGATATAGTTTAAGCTTTGTTTAAAAGGCAGGACATTGCTATTTAAATACACACCATCTGGTATGAATTGTTCAGAAACATACCTGCTTTACTTTGCTATAATTCAGCATTAAGGACTGTCGTAGTATCGCTGCCTATTGCTGTAATGAAATACCATGACTGAAAAACAGCTTGGGGAGGAAATGATTTATTTGGCATATGTTTCTACATCACAGTCCATTATTGAAGGAAGTCAGGGCAGCAACTTGGAGACAAGAGCTGATGAAGAAGTCATAAAGGGATGCTGCTGGCTGCCTTGCTCATCATGCCTTGTTAAGCCTGCTTTCTTATAAAACCTAGGACTGCATACCCATGGGTTGCACCACCTACAATGAGTTGGGCCTACCACATCAATACATCAATCATCAGATGAAAAAATGTAATATCATCTTGCCAGTCCACGGGGAAAATTTCCTGAGTTGAGGTTACCTCTTCTAGAATGACTCTGGCTGGGTCAAGTTGACATGAAACTGAGCCAGCACAGTGACCTTTCTAATACATACATACATATATACATACATACATACATACATACACACACACACACACACATACACACACACACACACACACATATATATATTCAGCATCACTGAAGCCTCCAAGTACACAGATGCCAGGAGGCACATGCCAGCCCACGCTACCCACATGTATGGAGGCACAGGCCAATACACAGACCAGGTTACAGACCACATGTAATTAGGCACAGAAATCTACAGGAAGGCTCACTCCAGCATGTTGGTGAAAGCAAAGGCTCTGGCATCTCACCTCTAGGCCATCTTAGGACATCTTGACAAAAGAGTGGCATTCTGCCAGAACAGAAATAATGTTATAATAGAATAGATCAGTGTTGAATTTGGGGTTTGCCAAACTTCTGATGTCACCATTTTCTGCTGATTCATATTGCAAGTCCATGGTGAGCATGTTATGGCTGAACTGTACTCAGTATTGTTTAAAATAGATCTTATACACTTCTGCATCATACATCTATTTCTAGCTTTTAGATGCATATCCTACTACTAGTATGCTACCTGTCATTTATCTGAAGCCATGATTAAGAGGGTACAACAAGAGAGGAATGTCCATGAATAGAAAAGATGATTTAGCTGAGTGGAATATGAGTATTTAGATCTAATGGACCAAATCTAAATGTGTAAGCCAGCACCCTGTTACATTGTTATGGTGTACAAAGACATGGTAGGGACTCCCTCTTCAGAAGCATTTCTGATAATAAGGTATAGGGTACAGCATGGAAGACAGAATGAAAAGGCAAACACACAGCTGAATCCACTGAGGAGCTGTTCCAAGTCTTTTATCTCACAGGAGCACCAAGGGCCTCTCTAGCTGAACTGGATGCTCTTGAGTCTAGATTCTAGAAAGCTTGAAAAACAGGAAGGGACATGGAGAGCAGGATGCACCAGAGGATAAGATAGAGCTAACAAAGATGGTTAACAATGCCTCTCATAATTACAGCTGTAGAGTGAAAGGGCATTCTGGGTGACGACCAGCAAGAGTGACAGGCTCGCCACAGACACAAGCATGAGGTCATTTTATCATCAGGAGCTCATGAATTCACTAAGAGCTGTTCTACCTATATATAGACATTGTGGAAAGCTAGTTATATTTCAGAAATAAACTGAGTTTTCTGGGAGAATTCTTTGTGTTCTATTCCATGCCCTCTAAAAGTAAAGACTGAGAATATAAAACAGACTAATTTTAACAAATGAAAAACATAAATTGTGTTAGCATTTAGACTTTTTAACCTTCTTTGTATATAAAGGAACCAACTAAAATATTCTTGAAAAAACACACAAAACATAATAAATTAAAAGTGCTAAGAAAACACTCTCGTAGGCACAAACACAAGATACAAAATCTATGCATTGACATTTGGTTGGGGTGGGTGCGTCCAACATGATTGGGTGATTCCTATTTAGTGACAGTAAAATCTTAGCAGATGCTATAAGGATAATTTTAAGGAAAGTCACAGAAGAAAACAAAACAATGCAGATGAATGGAGACTTGATTTTCCTCTTTTTTATTTATTTAATTATTTATTTATTTAATTATTTTATGTCCCGAAACCCAGAACATTTCTTTTGGAGTATTTGATAAGTGATCCTAAAATCTGAAACTACATGTTTTGTCTTTCTTACAGATGATTCCATAAGAATTACAAATGCATATGAAAAACTCTAGCAGCATTATCAAAGAAAAATATTTAAGAATTCAAATAACAAGATGTTTGATTTTTACACACATTAATTTATTAATTTCCCAAATTCTTAAACATCAAAAAATAATTTTTTTATTTTATAAATGTTTGCAATTGTTTCTTTTATTGAAAACACTTTTTTTTCCATACAAGATATTCTGATCAGGGTTACCCCTCCCACGGCTCCTCCCAGATCCTACCCACCTCCCCACACATTGAAATTCATGCCTTCGTTCTATTGTTCTTTAGAAAAGGGACACTTTATGTGTTTAATCCTTTATCACTCACTGTAAATCAATAATCATGTCCATATTAAAGATTTGAACATCTTCTTAGGTTCCTCTAACGTAGTATTATACATTATTACATAGTGACATAATGACATTACTCCTAAACAGAGATATTATGCATTAATTTGTCCAAATTATGCTGGCACTACTACCATGAGAAATAGTCATTCCTATTAGGAACATAAACTCAGAATGTCCACATATTAAGATACTAATGATGGGCCCCCAACAAAACAGTCACAAATAGTCAGCTTTAATAGATTACTTTAAATTAATGAATATTACTATTAATTGACAGACGGTAAAGAAGCTAATATAGGTAAAGGAAAATACTAGCTAAAAGAAAAATATTAGTATTTTTATTAGGAAACACACTAAGACCTATCTGATGTGAACCTAATGATTAATGTTCTGTGCAGAAAATGGGTAACTAGTTAGTATGACTTTGAGAAAACCCACACCTTGCTCCTGTTACAAGAACTGTGGACCAAAACACAGGCAAAAGACATTCTGATCCTTGTTTCATAACAAAACAGCCAACAAAAACCAAATGTTAATTATGTAGTAGAATTTAAGGCTAAAAAGTGATCAAGGACACCATCTCTATGTGGCGTATGTGCCAGCTTTACGATCCACCAACGTGACATCAGCAGCAATATATTCGGCAAATAAGTCTTTTCTTTTTTTTCAACATTTTCAAAATGGCTTAATTCATTACTCTTCTAGCTTTTTGTAGTCTCAGTCTCAAAAAGAATAAAAGCAACTTGTTATATGACCATGTAACTGTAAAACAATATTACATTCTGGATAAAATAGCCCATTTAGCACCATTCCATATGTTTCCTTTACTTTTTAAATTTTAAATAGAAAATTTACCAATCCTGATTTGTAATGAATTAATTGGATAGCAAGCTCTTGGAATTATAGCCTGTCTTAGACTACAGGGCTCTTTTAAAAAACAGTACATTTCTCATAGTCATCAGGCTTTTCTTCTGTCATGGATTATTTTGTTTTTTGTCATAAATAAGTGCATAAAATATATTCAATACTAAATCGTAAAAATAGCATGAACCTCCACAGCTTCTTTTTGAGGGCAGATTCTGTGTGGAATTTCACTAATTTGTATAAATTTTACTACATGAATTTTTATTCATTCGCTAAGGTTTTTTCCCTGAAACATTTTGTTCTGTTTTATTTTTATTTATTTTTAATGTATACTTTCTTTATTATAATTTATTCACATCATATCCCAATTATTATCCCCTCCCTCTTATTTTCCCATTCCCACCCTCTTCTGCCCTATTTCCCTTCCCTACACCTCCTATAGGGGTCACTCCTACCCAACTCTATGGCAGCAGCCTATTAGTCTCATGAGGATAGCCCACAGCCCCTTCCTCTGTGTGCCTGCTAGGTCATCTTGCCAAGGGGTAGTGAACAAATGCTCAACATCCCTAATCGACAGGGAAATGCAAATCAAAACGACCCTAAAGTTCCATCTTACACCTATCAAAAATTCAAGTGATAGCACAGGCTGGAGAGGATCAGAGAAAGGGGAGCACTCCTCCACTGCTGGTAAGGGTGCAGGCTTATTGGATGTTGAATGCAAACTAGTACAACCACTTGGGAAATCTACCTGGTGCTTTCTCAGAAAAATGGGAATAGGGCTTCCTCAAGACCCAGCTATTCCACTCCTTGGAATACACCCAGAAGATGCTCTACCACACAACAGGGATATATGCTCAACCATGTTCATAGCTACCTTATTCATAATAGCCAGAACATAGAAACAGCTTAATTGTCCCTCAGTAGAAGAATGGATAAAGAAACTGTGGTACATTTACACTATGGAATACTACTCAGCTATTAAAAACAAGGAATTCCTGAAATTTGTGGACAAATGGATTGAACTAGAAATTATCATAATGAGCGAGTTCACCCAGAAGCAAAAAGAGTTAAATGGTATATACTCACTTATATCGAGACACTAGCCCAAGGGGCACGTCCCATGAAAAACTTTACTTACCAGGAAAGTGGGTCAGAGAGGAGGACATCCTACTGAGACTTTAGGTGAGAGAAGCATAAGAGAATGAGGAAATAGAAGGATCCAGAGGGTCCTGGAAACCTACAGAAGGAACTTTATGACAGGCGGATCTGGGTCTTGGGGTCCTCCTCAAACTATGGCACCAGCCAAGGAAAATATAGGCAGTAAACTTCGAACCCCTACCCAGACTAGCAAATGGACAGGACATTCTCCACCGGTGAGTGGAGAAGGAGATCTGACTTTCACACAAACTCTGGTGCCCCATCTCTGATCAAATCCCCTGGATGGGGAGGCATGGTGGCACTCAGAGGAAGGATAGCAAGTTACCAAGAAGAGACTCAATACCCTAAGAGCATATATAGGGGGAAGTCCCCCTCAGTCACAGACATAGGGGAGGGGAGTAGGGGGGAAGCGGGAAGGAGGGAGGAATGGGAGGATACAAGGGATGGGATAACCATTGAGATGTAATATGAATAAATTAATTTAAAAAAGAGTTCAGGCTTATATAACTACTTTGGAAATCAATGTGGTACTTTCTCTGAAAACTGGGAAGAGTGCTACCTCAAGACCCAGCTATACCACTCCTGGTCATATACCTGAAACATATTTTAAAATTTATCATAATTTACTCAGGTCACATCCTGATTGTAATCTCCTCATTTGTATCTTTCCATTCCCATCCTCCCTCCCTCTTCCACCTTATTTCTCTCCCCTAGACCTCTGACAGAAGGTGACTTCTTTCCCAACTATATGATCACAGCCTATCAGGTCTCATCCAGATAGCCTGCTTCCCCTTCTTCTTCCACCAGGCTTCCCCATGAAGGGGAAGTGATTAAAACCAGGCCATCAGTGCCTATCAGAAGCACTCTCACTCTCCTCATGCCTGTGGAGAATGAGCAGTCCATTTACCATATCTGAACAGGGTCATCTAAGTTTACTGCATACATTGTCCTTGGTTGGTGCAACCTTTTGTGCAGGCTCCCCTGGGTCCAGATCCCCTGACTTTGATGGTCTCCTTGTGGAGCTCCTGAACCTTCTGGGTCCTTCCATCTACCCATTCTTCCATGCCACTCTCACCTGCAGTCTGGAAGCAAGTCCCAACATCTGTCCCAATCCTCCACTGGGTGGAGTCTCTCAGAGGACATCTATGTTGGGTCAATAACCATTTATTAGTGAGTGTATACTATGCCTGTCTTTCTGGGTTTCCTCACTCACGACGATCATTTCTAGTTCCATCCATTTGCCTTGTTTTTAATACCTGAGTAGTATTCCATTCTGTAAATGTACCACAGTTTCTTTATCCATTCTTCAGTTGAGGGACAACTAGGTTGTTTCAAGACTCTGGCTATTACAGTATGGCTGCTATGAACATAGTTGAGCAAATGTTCTTGTTGTATAGGGGAGCATCTTTTGGCTATATGCCCTGGATTGGTATTGCTCAGTCTTGTTGTAGCACAATTACAAATTTTCTGAGAAAGCACAAGATTGATTTCCAAAGTGGTTGTACAAATTTGAGCTCTCTCAAGCAATGGAGGAGACTTCCCATTTCTTCACATTCTCATCAACATGTGCTATCACGTGAGTTTTTGATATTAGCTATTCTGATGGGTGTAAGATGGAATCTCAGAGTTGTTTTCATTTGACTAAGGATGTTGAGCATTTCCTTAAGTGTTTCTCAGCCATTTGATATTCCTCTGTTGAGAATTCTGTTTTGCTCTGTACCCCAATTTTAATTGGATTATTTGATTTGGTGGCATAATTTCTTGAGTTCTCTATATATTTTGGATATTTTAACCCTTGTAGGATGTAGGGTTGATGAAGATCTTTTCCCAATCTGTAGGCTACCATTTTTCTCTGTTGATAGTGTCCTTTGCCTTATGAAGCTTTATAGTTTCTTGAGGTCCCATTTATTAATAGTTGATCTTAGAGCCTGAGCTCTTGGTGTTCTGTTCAGGAAATTATCTCCTTGTGAATGAGTTCAGGGCTCTTACCCACTTTTTCTTCTAACAGATTTAGTGTGTCTTGTTTTATATTGAGGTCTTTAATCTACTCGTACTTTAGTTTTATGCAGTGTGACATGATGCCACAATCACCTTGATACCTAAACCTCACAAAGCCCCAACAAAGAAAGAGAACTTCAGACCAGTTTCTCTTATGAACATTGACACAGCAATACTCAATAAAATACTTGCAAACCTAATCCAAGAACATATCAAAAATATCCTTCACCATGACCAAATATGTTTTGTCCCAGGCATGCTGGGTGGTTCAATATACAAAAAATTCATCAATGTAATCCATCCCATAAACAAACTGAAAGAAAAAAAACATATGACTATCTCCTTAGATGTTGAAAAAGCATTTGACAAAAATCCAACATCCATTCTTGTTTAAAGTCTTGGATAGATCAGGGATACAGAGCATAAACCTAAACATAAAGTCTATGTAGAGTGAGCTGTTAGACAATATCAAACTAAATGGAGAGAGACTCAAAGGAATTCCACTAAAATCAAGACTAGACAAGGCTACCCACTTTCTTCATATTTCTTTAATAAAGAACTCGAAGTTGTAGCTAGAACAATAAGACAACAAAAAAAGATCACGGGGATCCACATCAGAAAGGAAGAAGCCAAAGTATTGCTATTTGCAGATGATCTTATAGTGTACATAAGTGACCCCCAGAATTCTACCAGAGAACTCCTATAGTTGATAAATACCTTCACCAAAGTGGCTTGCTACAAGATTAATTTTAAAAATCAGAAGCCGTCCTGTATACAAATGACAAACAGGCTGAGAAATAAATTAGGGAAACTACACCTTTTACAATAGCCACTAGTAATATAAAGTATCTTGGTGTAAGTCTAACCAAGCAAGTGAAAGACTTGTATGAAAAAAAACTTCAAGACTCTAATGAAATAAATTGGAAAAGATATTAAAAGATGGAAAGATCTCCTATGCTCATGTATCAGAAAGATCAACATAGTAAAAATGGCCATCTTACTAATAGCAGATTCAGTGCAATACCTATCAAAATACATACACAATTTTTACAGACCTTGAGAGATCAATTCTCAACTTCATATGGAAAAACAAACAAACAAACAAACAAACAAAAAGACACCCAGAATAGTTAAAACAATCCTGTACACTAAAAGATCTTACAGAGAACTCTCCAGCCCTGATATCAAGCTGAACTATAGAGAAACAGTAATAAAAATGGCATGGTACTGGCATAGAAATAGGCTGGTTAATCAATGGAATCGAATTGAAGATCCAGAGATAAACCCATATGGACATTTGATTTTTGACTAAGACGTCAAAACCATATAATAGAGAAAGATAACATATTCAACAAATGATGTTGGTCTAACTGGATGACTACATGTAGAAAAATGCAAATAGACTCTTACTCATCACTAAGGTTTTTAATAATAAAGTTCATAAATATAATTTTAAAAGTTCTTTAAGAATCTGCTAATGTGTGTTCCCAACATGGAAGGGCAGCCTCCCTGAATGTGAGAGTTAAGTATAGAGACCAGAAGACAGAACAAGACTTCACTTAGTATCTTTCAAATAAGCTGGAAAAAACAACATTTTATCTACAAGTATGATACTTAATAGATTATAGCAATTAAAAGAAGCCGTTACTTTTACATAACAAAACTGTACTTTGTTTCTTTTCTTCAGTTTGATACCTGCAGGTAATAGCAAAATTGACTTTTTTTCTGATAACCTATATATTTTAATAATCATCTTACCCTCAGTTCCCCAAAGAAAAGATCTAAGATTCACCTCAGACCAAAGCAATACCAGTTTAGCTTAGGGGAGAACACACTCTATTATTCATTTAGGTTTGCCGAATTGAGCTTAGAAAATGACAGTGTGTACTGAAATCCACCGGGCCCAGATAAACAATGGATATTTTAAATATAACTACATTATAAATCCTTGATTTTCCCAGTTTGTCTGCATTACAGATTCTCTAGATTTTTCAGCCGCCCCTTGTGCTTTCATAAGAAAACGTAGGGCAAACAAGAAAGGATACCTTCTGTGTGTGCCCAGGAGAAATACGCAGGTGCATCTGCACATCCACACTCACCCCACGGCAGTACTCACATCTGACTTGACCATGAGTGGCAGGCAGATAGTCTCTTGTTCTCTAACCAGCTTTAATCTTTCTTTTAAATTTATTTCTAATTTTATCACTTTACATCCTGATTGTAGCACCCCTCCCTTTTCTCCCCTAGTCCTTAGAAAGGGGGAGCCCTCTTCCCTTATCATCTAACCCCAGCCTATCCCCTCTCGTCTGGACTGCCTGCATCCTCTTCCTCTGTGGCCTGGCAAGGCCTCCCGGCCTAGGGGGAAATGATCAACTAGTGGGCACCAGAGTCCATGTCAGAGGTAGCCCCTGTTCCCCATATTATGTGACCCACAAGGAGACTGTGCTGTCTCTAGACTATATCTGAGCAGGGGCCTAGGTCTTCATCATGAATGGTCCTTGGTTGATGCATCAGTCTCTGAAGCACCCCACCCCCACCCCAGGCCCAGATTTGATGCCTTCATTGGTCTCCTATCACCTCCAGGTCCTTATATCTGTCTTTTAAGTATGAGTCTGGCCTAGAAGGAACATGGCTGGATGCTTCAATCTCTTCTATGTTCCAGCACACAGCCTTGTGTTTTGTTAGTTCTTACCCAAGATAGGGTGAAACTCTTCAAAGAGATTTGGAGGGAGGAAAGGGCTACGAATGTCAGGTGAGAACTACAAAAACATCAATTTTTCCACTGCCATATCATTTGTATTTTATCTGATGTGGAGGGCTGGAAGCAGGCCACAAATTGTTCTGATGAAATGGAAAGTACCTAGTGTGATTTAAGAGACCCTGAGAGATGAGCTTTGAGCTTCGGGGGATTGCTGGGTTGTACTGCACCTTTAAAGGAAAGAAAAAGGCATTGCTACATTTCTGGAGTGAAACTGAAAAATAAAGATGTTCTTTTTTTTTTTTTTTTTTTTTTTTTTTATAAAAAGGCTTTTTTATTTTTTTGGGGAGAAACATAAAAAAAAAGTTTTTTTTTTTTTTTTTTTTTTTTTTTTTTTTTCTGACTGCTCCTGATAATATCTTTTGGAGATATCTTTGGAAAGCAGATGATTTTCCAATACTATTCCTTTTCTGCAGGAATATTTCATCTGACAGTGAAATCTGAGTGCCAGAAGGCAGATAGTTTAAATATATAGCCTCAGTTTAGAATGGAATATTTTATGTTTCATAAATCTTTATAGGCTATCATCCTATGTGATATATTTCTGAGAATATTCCTGTTACTTAAGGCAGCTTTCATCATAAAAGAAGTTAAGTATGGTAATGTGTCCTACCTGCTGACTTTTAGACTGAACGTTCTAAATGCCAGAAGGTTTAGAAGAAGGAAAATAGCAGTAAATAGTGTTTCACCCTGATGTTTCTCTAGGTCTCTGTACTGGGGTCACCAAGTAAATAACAAAGGAGAGATGAGTTTCTCTTGTTATTTTCTCCTGCTTTTGAAATTATAAAGTGATTACATAAATTCTCCTTTTCATTTTCCTCTTCCAAACCCTTTCACATACCCATTCTTGCTCTTTTTCAAATTCATAACCTCTTTCTTGATTGCTATTATGTGTGTGTGTGTGCATGCACACACACACACACACACACACACACACACACACACACACACACACCTAAATATAACCTGTCTTTCTTTATAATGTTAGAGGTTAACCATGTCATGAATGCCAGCATAATTCCTAACTACATTCTAAAACGTCTGTCCTTATGCCCACAGAGAATTTTTGCTTTTCTTCTTTAAAGAAATTTCTTTTTGTGACACATGGAGACCATTACAGGAAACTACAAGCCATCAAAAACGCAGAGTGTGAATTTCTTAGTGATGATCAATGGGATCTTAAAACAAAACAAAACAAAACAAAACCCAAAACACTATCTAACTGGGCATGAAATGCATGCCTATACTTCCACAGTCACCAGACTCCTGAAGCAGAGGCAGGGGGATTGTGACTAAACTGGATAAACAGTATCATCCTACTGTGATGGAGATAAATGAGGAGTAAGAGGAAACTTTACATTCTCGTTCTCTGGTTATTGGAAGCCAAGTCTATGAGTGGAAACTGCTCCCTGAAGGACAGAAGTAGCACCTGCCCATTCTGCCTCTCATTTGTTTCGCAAATGTTAGGAATTCCTAAATCAACTTGTTATTCTCAACAGAGCAAGAAAAACAATATGCGCTTTGCTAGAAGTGGAGAGATTGATATGACTAGAGACAGCTTATTCCTTAATATTACACATTTAGGAATGAAATCTTTGCACAAGAGATCCGAAAAAAAAAATCAAATTCTCAAAAAGCACTGTCAATGTCATGCCATTTCTTTTTCTTTTTAAAACAACCCTAAACTCTATGAGAGAAGGAATTCTGACACTCATCACAGAGTTCTGCCTCCCAGTCAGGGATGAACTGTCAGCCAAGCAGCTGACATGCCACTTCCATGAGAACAGAGGAGGATGCATGAGACTTCCAAAAACTAGGAAGAGACAAAACATGCGGAATATATAAAGAGAGACAACACATGAGCAAATTGTTCATCAGTTGTTGTAATATCTATTGATTCATGTTAAAAAATACACTCTCACAGAAATAGTGAAAATAATGCCAAAGAGGTACTAAGTGAGCATCAAATATGTTGCTGAGTTTATTGTTGTTTTGTTGTGTAATTGGAATTTTAGACCTACTCAGAGCATGCTACAAAGCCATAGCAGTTCTGAGAAAGGTCCAACTGCTGAAGTAAATAAAACCTTTTTTACATAAGTACAACAAAATACAAATATTAGAGCCACCAGAAACTACTTGAGAGGAACAGTCAGAATACAAATAATTTCTCAGAAAATTCATATGTTTATTTGCAACTTAAAATAATTTGTGCACTGGAGAAAAACTGCAAAAAAAAAGTCTCAGAACTTTTCTTTTCACTTTCTTCTTAAAGTAAAATTTTTCAACAGTTGGAGCTTTGAAACTAAATCTCTGGACAGGCAGTTTGAAAGCCTCATATAATTTCATTGAGAGCTCGAGAGGCAAACAAATCTCTGAAGCAAGTAGGATCTATGTTTGTAAAGAAGCTTATGGAAGAAAACATCATTCTGAAAGGGACACAGATAAAAGTTGGTATCCAGTGTGAGTTATGGTGCAGAACGTTTTATATGTGTCACCATGTTCTGTGACTATCAATGAACTATGATTTCAAATTAAAACTGAAGAGGTAACCAAAATAATAGTCCTCAAGAAATTTATAAGCTCTTGCAAAAATATTCAAGAAATACAAGAGTACAAAGATAGGGAGTTGTTTTTTAACCAAAGTATGCTAAAAATAAGCGATTTTATATACTGGACATATTTATTAGGTTTGTATCTATGATAATAAATGGCATCTACAAGTTAAAATAAAAGTATGAATATAAAATAGATCCTGATAGAAGACTGTTTGGAATGTTTATCTAAGAGTGAAAATAAATAAACGCCACTAGATTGTAATACCAGAATTTGTTCACAGAGTAATGTGAAGTCAGTTTTGAACTATAAAAGTTGATGTATGCTGTCCTAGGTACTGGGAAAGCCTTAGACACAATTCTTCCCAGAACTAGACTCCCTTATCTCAACTATCAACATGAAAAATATTAAAAACTCACTCTTGGAATCCTGTAGCCCCTCCATACCACCCAATGCAGATGTTAGGATTCTACAAATGTTTTTCTAGCATTTGACATACACATAGGTTGTCCTGAAGACCACCCTCAGAGCTCAAGAATTGCTCAAAATACACATAGAAGATGTTTTCTTGTTCTTTACTCACAATTAACTTATGGTAGTAAAAAAAAAGACACCGGTAGAAATGCACCAACCAAAGTGCCATATGCATCAGAGTCCAGGACAGTCCATTTAGCGATGAAACTGACCCAAATTCCCACCTTAATTAACTGTGCTAGCACAGATTATATACTGGGTCCCCCATCCCCCAGAGGAGCACAAACACATGTCATGACATGAGACTTTCCGAAGGCTTCAAGTTGAACTCAAAGAAGCCAAAGGTAAAGGCCAGAGTTCTCTTAGGGTAGGATAATCTTTTGATGTACTCTCTACAATACAAAGCTGTGAACTGTGGTGTCCTGGAAACAGCTTGCATCTGTAACCACTAGGAAAGCAGTATCTCCCCTATTCCCAAATTCCACTGAAGGGACACCTATTAATATAAGTTTAAAAATGTCTTAAAGAACACACACGACTGGACTCCAGGCCAAAAAAAAAAAAACAAACAAACAAACAAACAAAAAAACCCTTTAATACACCATGCTTACAAAAAAGAATGAGATGTTATTTGGGGAGAGAGAAAAAATAAATTGATTATGAGATATATTAGTGATGGTGGTTAATGCAGAAATATGGTATGTGCTACTTGATTTACTTGATATCTTAACTACAGACTACTTGCATAAGTCCTGAAGTACAGACATGTATGTTTGTGCACTGGCTCTAAAGAAAGTCTACATGTATGTTGTGTTAAATTTGCTTTGCCTCGTACACAGAAATGGTCACTGCCTAGTAAGGCATAGCCAGTCACTTCATCTGGCTATGGAGGACAGTAGTTCCAACCTGGCTAAACTGGGATGAAAGATGCTGCAGCAGATTCACTTCCCGTATGTCAATGTGTATTTGTGCTACAGCGCTATTGGGATGCCTTATACTGCAGGCTGCTCTCATAGTCAGTTCCATCTTGTGCAGACCAGTGATTTGAAACTCTTCTACTGGATTCTCATTATGCTTTCCTTTACAAAGAAACATTTCCTCGTATATTGGAACTTACCTGCGGTGTAGATTCTTATTTCCTTATTATGTTGAAAGAATGCACTCGTATTTAGACTAATTTTGTTATAGAGTTTCATTGGCTTACTGAAATTGATTGCAAAGGAAACCTTCAAAAATGATGCACTAGCCACTCAATCATGAAATGGTTTCAGGATGCTGGGAAATTTCCTTAGAAAATTGAATTTCCTGAGTAATAGTTGGAGTCTATTCTAAAAGAATCAGACTTGGTTGCAAACTTTACAGTCCTATCTGTGCCAGAAGTTTCATACTTGTAAAGCATACTTTTTTGAAAATATAGATTTATACAATTAATGTATTATATCTTTTTATGCTCAACATTATTTTTATGTGATGATAGAGACATAGAAACTAAATTAAATTATAGATTTTTCTAGACTGTTGTCAGTAAGTTTTAGAATGAGAAACATTGAAATATCAGTTGTAAACATTACAGAAACAAAAACAAAACAAGAGGTATTTTTTTTATTAATTTATTATTGTTACATCTCTATGGTTATCCCATCCCTTGTATCCTCCCATTCTCCCCTCCCTCCCATTTTCCCCTTATTCCCTTCCCCTATGACTGTTCCTGAGAGGGATTACCTCCCTCTGTATATGCTCATAGGGTATCAAGTCTCTTCTCGGTGACCTGCTATCCTTCTTCTGAGTGCCACCAGGTCTCCCCCTCCAGGGGACATGGTCAAATGTGAGGCACCAGAGTACATGAGAAAGTCAAATCCCTCTCTCCACTCAAGTGTGGAGACTGTCCTGTCCATGGTCTAGATCAGGGTAGGGGTTTAAATTTTACCGCCTGTATTGTCCTTGGCAAGTGCCTTAGTTTGAGCGGGACCCCTTGACCCAAATCTGCCTATCATAATGTTCTACTTGTAGGTTTCCCAGAGGGGAGGACATCCTAAGAGGTATTTTATTAGAGTCTAGGGGTATCAGCTTTGGGCAGCAGCTGAGGGTAGCTTCACGTAATTCTTCATCGGGAACAGTGGACGAATTTTTCTGCCGCCCCAGCCTCCTTTGCGTTGCCACAGCTCACAGTTAGGCCTCTTGCCGAGCTTGCGACTCCATCCTGCCTTGCTGATGACTTGTTGGTTATGATCAACGGTGAAAACTCAGCCTACAACGGCAGTGCCCATCCCAGCACCTGCGTTTGCCTCTTAGAGGGTAGCTGTATAATGGCTGTTCGGTTCACCTTCTGAAGCAGATTGTCACATGTCCCTGTAGCTTGGATATGCTTGGTTTCTTGACCAGCCAGGCTCACTTTCTTCATTGTTGATGAGGGTCCCGACAGGTAACGCCCCAAGAGGATGTGTATCATCCCATTCCTGAGAAGCTACTGCCATCCTTCCTTTAAGGTTAAGAGTTCAGGATCCTAGCTCCCGCCTTCATGTTTTCTGTGGCAACTATTAAACATTTCTGGCTGCCCCCAACAATCAGAGCTATGTCTGCAGGCTACAAGCGGACCATGACAACCCAACCTTTTCCTCAAAGGGTCCTGGCTTGGTTTCCTTCTCCGGCCAGAACCGTAGATCGATCAGAAAGTCGATCATTCGAAAGCTCTGCTTGTGGCCCCCACCAATACCATGTACTCAGATGCAGCCTGTATGGTCTCGACCCCCAGATTCCCTCATCTTCACTGGTTTAACTGTGTACTTGGTATGACTCTTTCAGGACACAAGCATGGCACTACGGTCTACACACAGATGCTCTGTTCTGTGAGAAGGTAACCCCAAGACTGAGGGCAGTTGAAAGCGGACATTGTTCAATATCTGGGCAGTAGGGAGGAGAGTCGGAACCCAGGAGGGAATCGCCAGGGATTCAGGCTCAGCACTCTTGTGCTCAATGCACACAGAGCCAGAGTGTGATCCGACTCCTCCGGACTGGGCTCGCTTTTACCTTAATCCCTAGACATTTTAATTTAAGTCACAAAAAATTTTAACTTCATGTATACACTCTAAGACTTTGAAATTTTTCATATGACAATAAAACAGTTAAATCCTGTGATATAATTAGGCTTAAAACGCTAAACTTTTGAAAGTACAAAAGCATCCAAGCAGTACTACCTACCATTAAGCTTACAACTATTTAATGACTCTGAACTTAATCTGAGAAGCATGTGACCTACATATCACCTCCCCACAAAAAATCAGACTTTACCCTTACACACAGTTACTTATGAAACAGATATTTAAATTCCAATGTCCACTAAGTTTCTATTACTTTTAAGTAGAAATTTGTTACGAATTGCATTATCTTTACAATGTCAACGATTGAATAAAATAAAGATTAGTATAATTTTGTGTCTGGTTTAGTCTGCTTTTAGAAGTAATGCAATGGAAAATTATAAGCTTAAGAAAAATCTGAAAATAAAGAAAAAAAAGAAAAAAGAAAAAAAAAAAGAAAAATCTGAAAACATTGGAGTGTCTCTAATTATAAATTGTCATTGATTAAAATATCATATTGACAGCAAAGCTGTGCCTTTTTCTTTCATCTATTTATAATATCCTATGCCAAACTAGTTGTCACACCTATAACACAGGGCATCCTATGATTTGCACTTCAGATGAACACATTCCGAAAATGATGAGACACCAGAGATTTTTGACTATGAGCATTCAATTTGAAACACTAAATTTCAGTTTCTAAATAAGTTTCTGTTACTGCTGATTATGTGAAAGAAATATTTTGCCTTTTATTTGGTCCAGTGTCTGCTCTCATTGATAATAAAACACTGGGACCAATAGATTACAGAGAATTTCTATTCAAAATATAAACTTCACACACAAAGACACACAAACATAGCCTTCTGATCTACTTTAGTGCTGGATATGTAGCAATACCACTTAAAATAAAGGTGATGAATTTGAGGGAGGGTTAAGGGAAGGGACACAGGAAGAAATGGGAAGAAAAGGATGATGGAATGATTTAAGGACAATACTCTCAACAGAGTAAAAATAAGGAGACTCTTTCAAACTATCTAAATGCATGTCTTGCCTATTACATTGTAACTTGACAGGGTGGGTCAAAGTCTCATGTAAAGCATAGAAAGAATACAGGGCAGGTTCAGAGAGACAGCTCAGCAGGGGAGGGACTTCACTACCAAGCCTGATGTATTGATGTCTCCAGGAGTGACATGACAGACGAGGAGAACCAACTCTAATAAGTTTTCTTCTGACTTCCACATGTGCATACATGCCCTTCCCTGCTCCCAAACACACACACCACAACACATACACACATACACACACACACACACACACACACACACACACACACACACTCTAAGAAATGTAATAAAGAAACTAAAATGAAGCACAGAGGGCAGTTAGTTAACACCAACACATCTGGAGTTCTTTAACTGAATTTATTTGGTTTGTGAGTAGTAAAAGATTAAAACAGTGTTCCTAAGAATTAAAACTAGAGATGGCAGTTCATTTCTAGCTTCTCCACTATAAGTCCACAGAATGAAAGGATAGCTGAATACAGAAATCTCTCTACTCCATAAGCTCTGCCTTCTCTTATTCCCAAGAAGACAGGCAAACCTATCATCTAACCAAACTGATTTTTTAATTGAACTCTCAAGTAGACTTATTTTTTCATTTTTTAATTAAAATACAGCTATGTCACTTTTCCGTTCTCTTTTCTTCCTCCAAACCCTGTCATGTACCCCACTCCTTCTCAAGCTCATGGCCTCTTATTTTTCATCATGTTTATACACACATACACACTTATAAATATGTACATAAGTACAGCTCTTTGACTCTGTTTAATGTTGTTTGACTATCTATTTAAGGCTGACCAGTTGGTATTTGATAAGAAGTTGAGGACTGATATCTTGGAAAATCTAATTCTCCCTCCCTCAGCACTTTTCAGTGTCTCTAGCGCTTTGTTTAGACTTGGTGCCCTGTCAGTTTTCCATATTCTACGTTGGCAGGTCAGTTGGTGTTGTCATTGTTCAAGTCTTGTTTAGGCGGCCATAACATTGAGATTTCATGGGTGCCACTTCCCTGGCAAATTGTCATTATTTATCTTGCCCTCTATCTCTTACGTGCATCGGCTATGTGTACAGATAGTCAATAAAGTCAATGGCATGCTTGTGCTAACACAACGAACAAGACACATGTCGTGGAAATGTGTACAGCTTAGTCACACACTCTATACTTGCTTTTTATCTGCACCTATTCTAAAAGAAGCAGTACAGTCCACAGGAGGACAACCAGCAGCCAGAAATATAAAATGATAGCCACTGTGACCTGACAAAGATGTTAATTCTATGTCTTGAAGAGCTTAAGGGGGCAATCTAACAGCACTTTAAACTAAACACTATTTGAAGAAGATTAAATATTTTCCAAAAGACTAGAATGATAAAAAATATTTAAAGATTTTGGTCTATTAAGTTTAGAATAGATACAAATAGTCCTCCATACTTAGAGCTCAGTTTAGGACATATAGTGGCTGAGGCACAATGTCAGACATAGTAGTACTGCACACGGCACGGATAATTCTAAAACTTGGGGGTTCTGGGATGAACTGCCTTTTAAAGTTCCATTAAAAGTGACATTAAAAAGACCCTGTCTCAAAACAACAGAAAAAACAAGCCGAAGTAAACCCAGACTTTCTGACTGTACCATTAAAGATATTCTCACTTTCCTCCACCATGCCTTGTGGCTTTTTATAATTGATATATGCAGTGGTCTAATAGATATTGGTCTGTAGAAACCTATGGCAATCTCATCTTAACATAAAAGCTGTTTCTGGAGGGAGTATTTTATTGTTGCATTTTATATGATATTATGTCTGTGCTGAGGATTGAATACCCACTAGAATCTGATTTGAATTTTAATTAGCTACCCAGAAGAGGTTACAATAAAAAAAAAACAAAATCCGGAAACTCATCTGTGCTTAGAGAACTCTTTTTTTCCCCTCTATCTTCTCTTAGAATGCAATTATGGAAGCATGTTCAAAGTGTCATCATTAAAAATATATATATATAGAGATGCAACAGATCTGATATGAAGAGATTTATTATAGAAGTGTGTGGGAGACCTGGTGGCACTCAGAGGAAGGATAGCAGGTTACCAAGAAGAGACTTGATACCCTATGAGCATATACAGGGGGAGGAAATCCCCCTCAGGAACAGTCATAGGGGAAGGGAATAAGGGGAAAATGGGAGGGAGGGAGGAATGGGAGGATACAAGGGATGGGATAACCATTGAGGTGTAACAAGAATGAATTAATAAAATATTAAAAAAAGAAAGAAGTCAGGAGAAACACCCCAGGGTGGGGGCAGTGAGTGAGACAGACAGAGAAATTGCAAGAGAGAAGGGGTGGAGAGCCAAGGTGGTAGGTTAGCCCTTTTTTATTGTCTGGCACACACCTGGCAGCAGCAAGCGATACAGCCAACCTAGAGGCAGGCTAATGGATAGCTTATAATCTAACACCAAAAGCCTTGAGTAACTTTGACTTGAGGTCCCATATATTAGGAAGTGCTTGAGAGAGCCCCTAAGCATTATCATGTTTGAAGAGCTAGGTAGCCTCCTGCCTACAATCAAACTTAGGCAGACTTTTTCCAAACATTTGCAGATCACACTCTCCACCTCTCCCACCTAGTTTTCCTTTCTTTGTGGATCAGTATTTTCCATCAACCTTTTCAGGTATCTTAAAGTGGGTATCTGAAATACATATGTCTGGAAATCTTTCAAATTCTATTAACTCAATCAGAAATGTTTTGTTTGCCTTGCTTCCCAGGATGAAACATTGAAATTGGATTCTTAGCAAAGTCTACCGAGGTAGAGACCAGGAAACTGGACCATGCTACATGTTTGCACAATAAGACCAAGATGTGGCATAAAATGAGCAAGTCCATGCTCTCCTTGCTTTGTTCTCTGTGCCATCATTACTGTGCGCCCTCTAAAATTAAACTGTATTTTCATTACTGGCTTCCTACGGTTTAGATGAGTATAATATAAACCTGGGAAATTTTCTATAGACACAAAATTTGAAAATTATCAGGTATTTGTCAAACCTCACTAACTTTTAAAATGAATGTCCAAATTTTTTACTTATTACACCAGAAATTTCATATCTGAAATCAGTTTCACAACTGATTTATTCCATCTTATAATGAACTAAATATAGTTAATCATTTAACATTTGGGATCTTGATATCCCCTTATAGAACCCTGCATCAAGTAGTGGAAACTTAAAAAGAAATGGTCTTTTTCTGTATTTCCTTTTCATGAAGGAATATAATATTTTATTTTAAACTATTATAGTTTGTACAATATATATTAATGAATTTAACCCAGTTCTTTTAGGTATAGACATTAAGGTCTTTGGTAGGCTTATGAAGTTGATGTTAGATTTGAAGTTTAATTTAAAATTTTATGTCAAGAGAATCAAGCTTCGTATATTAGGGAATGTCAGCAAATGAAGGTATATATTCCTGTCTTCTGTTAATTTGATATGACAACTTATCACCACATTTCTCTTTGCATGATATATTCTAAACATGTCTGAATCCATAAGGAGTTTCTTCCAGTTCAGTACAGACCAAATCCCTGCTGAAAAATTAGATATGCAAAGAATCTAGATTGAGCATTGCTCTGTATTCTTTTATTCAGCAAATATTTACTCAAAAGTAATGTTTGAATTTTTTTGTCACATTAAAACTTTACGGCCCCACCATATGGGGAAAAGCACTTTGTATATGTCATGCAGGACAAATGATCTTCAAGTAGAACCAGAAAAAGACAACCAAATATTCTGGTTTGTTTTAAAAATTATTATTGCATAGGAAACAGAGGGAGCCCTGAGCAAATGAAGTCCTGAATGAATGTGTACTGTCATTTGGGTATAATCACCCATGTCAAGAACTCTCAAGACCTAGGACCTATTGCACAAATGTCTAAGCTAATCCCTATATGAACCAGGCTCAAGAGAGGCAGCAATTCTCTCATTGAAAGTAGGAATATGAGAGAATAACTGTTTAGGGAAGATTGTTCAGGGCAACCAAAGACTGATCACTGCAGCTTCCTCCTCCAAGATATCTAAGACTATTCATCCACAGAGACCTCTTACAGATATTAGCTAACCCCTCCCCCTATGCTGTACATAAAAACCAGGAACAGGGGTAGCTGGCAGGGAGCCCTACTTAATCCTAGCTTCACTGTATGTGTTTCTGTCTTAAATTTATACTCTCTGACTTTAGTGAAGGTTGTGGGAGTCAGGCTCTGCGTGTGTGTGTGTGTGTGTGTGTGTGTGTGTTGCAAATTGTTATTATTATTATTATTATTATTATTATTATTATTATTATTATTATTAGTTTTTACATGCATATACATCTGTGCACCACATAATTGTCTGGTGCCCACAGAGCCAAGAGGAAAAGGTCATTAGGTCTCTAGACATGGAATTGCAAATGGTTCTTAGCTACTATATCAGTGCTGAGCCTTAAACCTGTATCCTTTAGAAGAGCACTAAGTGTTCTTAGTTACTGCTCCACCTCTCCAGTCTCTGGTGTTTCTATTAATCACTACAACACTACCACATTGCCTAATACTTTAGAGAAATATATATACACATATACATGTACACACATATAAGTACATATATGTGCATATATATATATATACACACACACACACACACACACACACACATACATATATTCTTTCTCAGGGTTCCTTGGTCACCCTCAAAACTGAACCAAATTATTCTAGAAGACTATATTTAAGCACTCTCTTAATTAACCACACAATGGGTAAAGATGTGGGTTAAGTTTTTATTATGTTCTGGAGGGATTTTTTTCTCCCTGTCCCCTTCCCTTTCTTTCTCGTTCCATTCTTACCTCCTTTCCTCCTTCCATCCCTTCTAACTTCTTTCCTTAATTTCTTTCTTGCTTACTTTGTTAACTTTATTCTCAGTCATCTCATTGGTCTTAAAATCAAGTCAACCGCAGACAACAGTCATATTTCAGTTATTTGAAGGCAGGTGAATGTACTTTTCTTCCATTCATTCTTTTGGAAGTTATTATGTGCAATATGCCAACTATTTTCATATTACATTTGTGAATATAAGGCCACATGTTAAAGATGATGGCTGGACTTTGCATGGTGCTTGGCTCTCTAAGTCATTCCATGAAAGGGAGAGAATTTGGCAAGCTGCCAGATCAATGTCATCTCATGGCAGAAGCAAAAAAATCATTGCTTGTGTCATTATAAATAAAACAGAAGAGGGCAGATATGTAGCAATGACAAACCTACATTTTCCTACCTAAAAGTTAATTCTTGAGTTGTGTGATTCTTAAAATTAAGTATTGAAAACTCAGATTAAGGTATTTATTTTAAAGTGTTTGAAATATGTTTTATTTGAAGAAAAAAGAGCATGGATGTTCTAGTTGCCAAGATACTCTCCTACAAGTATGAGGACATGAGTTTGATTTCCAAGACTCAAATAAAATGCAGACATGATGGCACATGATTGTACTCCTGCTCCAGCAAGAAAAGACAGAGAAAATAAGACTTCTCAAACTCTCTGACCAACCAAATCTAGACTGGTCTGTGAAGCTCAAGTGTCATTGTGTCAGAAAACATGGTGAACATCTATAAAGAGTGGAGTTGACCTCTATCCTCCGTGTACACACACACACACACACAGATATACACATTCACATGTGCATCTACATGCATCTGTACATACACATACCCATATTTAGGCATCCTACACAATAAAATTTACTCTTAAAAATAAAATTCACAGATACCAACTTTTAATTCATAAGGTGTGCTACACATAAGAGAATGAACAGACCTACTTAGGGAAAGGGCTAAATAATCATGTTCTTTGTTCTTCTTTATTAGGTTTTTCAAGGCAATTTTGACAACGACACTCACAGGAAAAATGTCATTGACCCTCCCATCTATGCAAGACACATAAGAATCCTTCCTTGGTCCTGGTATGGAAGGATTACTCTGCGGTCAGAGCTTCTGGGCTGCACAGAGGAGGAATGAAGGAAGGGACCACACGTACCACCAGGCTTTTCTTTACTTCCCTACAAGTATCTCCATGAAACGAACTGTGCAAAGTCTGATGGAAACTGAATGTTGGGTTTTTTTCCTCTTGAAAAAGTGTTCAAATTATGGTAGGCTACTAACAGTCTTTCAAGGAGTTCTAAGTCTGCCTCTTCAATAATTTTGTTTTTATTGTGTAACTCTCCTAAGTAACATCACACCATCTGTGAATTACTCTCCTTATTCTATGAAATATATACATTGGCTGATGTATAATAGGCAGAGAAAGTCTCCTTTTTACAGCAAAACAAAGAAACTCATAGTCATCAGACAAAGGGGTTAAGAGAGAATTATGGTCACTGTTCAACTATTATAAAATATTACAATGTTAGCAATAAGTTTTTTTCTGTAATGAATTTGGATCATCTTGATTGTTTCCCTGTGCCTAACACTGTTAGTGTTTATTAAAGAGATTTGGAGACAAATATATGATATGCAGTACCAATCAATATGACAATTCTAATTTTATTTTCTTTACTTCTAAGAAAAACTAAATTCTTTATGTTCAGGCTTATATTGTTTATATGCTAGATAAAGAAGCTAATATTCTTTTTCATTGAACTTTCATCCTTTGTTTACCTTAAAATAATGTGTTTGTTTATATAAATAGAACACTTATTAATATACATTGAACAAAATTGGATCAGTAAATCGTTCTATATTTAATATCAGTACACTGAACCTGGGTTTTTATTTATTGAAGGAAGCTGTATATATTTCATTACAGAGGCTTCCTTTTCTAAGGATCCCTTGTTATCATTTAGTGAAAAAGAACAGCAAAAATACCATGGCCCTTGAATTTAAATCCTCATTTATTTGAAATAATAGAATAATTCTCTGTGTAACTAAGATATTAGCAAATATTTGTGACCCTAGTGATGCACAGCTTGACCAAGTGTACTCAACATTTTTTGCACATTTCCACGTTTCCTGTGAAATGAAAATTTCAATGCTAGTTTCAATGGTAGTTTCCCAAGAAAGCACATTGCATAATTAGAGTTGTGAAGCTATATATTTACTAATGACAAAGACATAAACCATTTTCAGGATGAAAATTGATTTCTATTTCTTTTGCTTCAAAAGTCCTACAAAAAAATAAGCAATTATCATAACAATTTGTTAGTGATAATGGAGGCATCATTGACATATGTCTCAAATTAAAGTTTGCTCTGCCTCCATAAATGTCCTCCACACTTAATTTATAAGCATTGCAAGTATTTACTTTATAAGGCTTAGACACAGAATTATTGGAGTTTTAAATTGAAAGTCCAGGAAAGAAAAGGGTGGATATGTATGAAATGCTAAAGTCCTGCACAACACTACTATATTTTATTTAATTTTTCCTTTAATATGTGTACTGCATAAGGAAAGCCACCACTGTTATGTCCTGTCTGTCCATGTGTTCACAGCATTTCTCAGTGATGTAAATATAGAGTGGTCTTCAATCACAGTGAAGAATTGAAAGAGAAAGTCAGTTGCGTTACCATTTTAAATGACAGCAAATTCATTGTTCTGTGGTGGATGTCAGGCCAAATGTTTGTCCCATGCCCACATGCTTACAACATCAGCTTAAAAATCTGTTGATTTTTCAGTGTATAAAATGCAGAATAATTTTCAACATTTTTCCAAAACAAAATTGCTATGTCCTCAATACTATAATTCTAGATAATGTTTAAAGTTATCAATATAGAATGTTTAAAATACCATCTTCAATTAAAATAGCATTGTATAGAATTACTTAGGTCCTAAGAGTGTAACATTTACTGTCTAGGCAAGGTCCATGATTCTATCAAGGAAAACCATACTCCTGAATCGATAGGTGTTTTTCTTTGTAGATTCTTCATCCTTAATATTAAAATTTAGAAATTATGAATAGTATATGTGTGGAGATACTCTTCGAAACTATTCTTGACTTCATGTGACATTTTCAATTTTGCTCTCCTGATACCTGTTTAAGATTTATTTTCCAAAGCAGTTGATACCAATGATACCTGTTACCATTTAGAAAGTCAGTGAGAGGCTCTCTCTTGCTTTGAACTTTCTCTCTGCTCAGAGTGCTATTTCCAACATAGCATGCCCAGTGGACACTCATTTGTAAGCAAAGATGCTTGCACAGAATATAATGACAAGTATTGGTAAGCAGCTGTGGTTTTTGTTTGTTTGTTTGATTGGTTGGTTTGTTTTTTTGCCATCATTGTGTGAATATATTTCTTTTTTATACATACACTTATATTATCACACATATATACAATAAACTACATACGGCAAAAAGAACTATGAAACAGTCATCAATTATATAAATGTTACATTCATAGTGTTTTGGCTATTTGTTTTATATCAGTTGTATCAATGGCTTCAAGCTGAAACATGATTTTTTTTATTTAATTTTATTTGCAAGTCAAATTTTACAAACGCCAAGCACAGACTCACCAGGTCTTCCTATGTTACACCATTGTCGTGATCTAATTTTATAATTTAGGAAATTATGGATTAAATCACTTTTAACATATCCATTTCATGTAATTTCTATCATAATCATCTGTCATAGACATTAATTCCTACTTTACAGTTGACTTTCTCTTTGAAAATGTTTTCACAAAGATAGGTATGAATTTTGAAGACCAGGTATTAATGACTGTATCCTTGCTAGACAACAAATTATGAAATATAACATTGAATGCTGTCGTCTGGTCTGTCTGTAATAACAGAAATAACCAAGATACACATAACTTTCCCACCTTTCAAGCTGTGTATTCCAGTGTTGTTTTTACTTTGTAGATATACTTAAGTCACGTAGGATGTTGTAAAATCAGTATGACCCTGTCTAGTCTTCAAACTTAAAATAAACTTTTGAAAATCCGCGGTACATTTGAAGTGGTTGTGATTAAACGTGTTTCTAAGGATATACAAATTGTCTGTGGAATGCACACTAACTTTGACCACATATTAGCTTAACATTTGCTTATACAGATCAACTAAATAGGCAAAAAAAAGATTATAATTATATAATTGTTTTCAAATATAAGACCATAAAAAGTGGAGTTTTCAAAATTATTAAAATATGTAATATTTATATTTTATTTGCATAAAATTTTCAAAATATTAATAATTAGTCACTATCTCTTCATTTATATTTCAAGTAGTGAACTACAAGACTGATAAAATCTATTGTTATTCATATATTTCTATTGCTTCTATTATTCTTTCAATTTATAATGCTCAGAAATGTACTGAAGGAAACTGGTTGTTAATGAGCACTAATGTGACACTAATAATATTTATATTTGTCTCTCACCCCAGCTGTTGCTTTATGAAAGTCAGGACACATGGGTTCTTTGTAAACCCTTTTTCTGGCTCTGTAGAAGTCACCAGTGAAATAAGCATGTTCAATTCCCACATTTTAGGATTTTCTTAGGATTCAAAAAATTAGAGTACAATTAAAGATATTAAAAGTTGCTTTCCATAATGTAAATGTACCACAGTTTTTTATCCATTCTTCTGCTGACAGACACTTAGGCTGTTTCCACGTTCTGGCTATTATGAATAAGGGTGCTATGAGCATGATTGTGCAAATGTTTTTGTTGTGTGCTGGAGCATCTTCTGGGTATATTCCAAGGAGTGGAATAGCTGGGCCATGAGGAAGCCTTATTCCCGGCTTTCTGAGATAGTGCCAGATAGATTTCCACAGTTGTTGTACTAGTTTGCATTCCCACCAGCAATGAAGGAGTGTTTTTCTCTCCACAGCATGTGGTGTCACTTGAGTTTTTGACCTTTGCCTATGATGGGTGTAAGATGGACTCTCAGAGTTGTGATTTGCATTTCCCTGATTAAAGACATTGATCATTTCTTTAGGTGTTTCTCAGCCATTTGATATTCCTCTGTTGAGAATTCTCTGTTTAGTTCTGAGCCCCATTTCTCAATCGGGCTATTTAGTTTTGTGGTGTTTAATTTCTTGAGTTCTTTATATATTTTGGATATTAGACCTTTGTCAGATGCAGACTTTTCCCAGTCTGCAGGCTGTCCCTTTGTTCTGTTGACAGTGTCTCCTGCCTTACAGAAGCTTCTCAGCCTCATGAAGTCCCATTTATTAACAGCCTGAGCTGTTGGTGTTCTGTTCAGGAAGTTGTCTCCTGTGCCAAAATGTTCCAGGCTCTTCCCCGCTTTTGCTTCTAACCAGTTTAGTGTTTCTGGTTTTACGTTGAGGACTTTGATCCACTTGAATTTGAGTTTGGTGCATGGTGCCAAATATGGGTCTAATCACATTTTTACATGTAGACATCCAGTTAGACCAGCACCATTTGTTGAAGATGCTATCCTTTTTCGATTGAATAGATTTGGCTTCTTTGTCCAAAATCAAGTGACCATATGTGTGTAGGTTCATTTCTGGGTCTTTGATTTGATTCCACTGATCAAGCAGCCTATTGCTGTGCCAGTACCATGCTGTTTTAATTACTGTTGCTTTATAGCACAGCTTGAGATCAGGTATGGAGATTCTTCCAGAAGATCTTTTATTGTACAAGATTGTTTTAGCTATTCTGGGTTTTTTGTCTTTCCATATGAAGTTGAATATTGAACTTTCAATGTTCTTAAAAAATTGTGCATTTTGATAAGGATTGCATTGAATCTGTAAATTGCTTTTGGTAAGATGGCCATTTTTACTATGTAAATTCTCCCAATCCAAGAGCAAGGAAGATCACTTATATCTGGAAACTAGCCCAAGGGGCATCTCTCATGAAAGTCTTCACTTACCAGGAAAATGGGACAGAGGGGAAAACTTCCTATTGGGACTCTAGGTGAGAGAAGCAAGGGAGAATGGGGAAATAGAAGGATCCAGAGGGTCCTAGAAACCTAAAAGTAGAACATAATGAGGGCACATCTGGGCCCAGGGGTCCTGCTCAAACTATGGCACCAGCCAAGGACAATACGTGCAGTAAACTTCAAACCCCTACCCAGATCTAGCCAATGGACAGAACATTCTCCACAGTTGAGTGGAGAGTGGGGTCTGACTTTCACACGAACTCTGGTGCCCCATATTTGAGCATGTCCCCTTGATGGGGAGGCCTGGCAGCACTCAGAGGAAGGATTGCAGTCTACCAAAAAGAGACTTGATACCCTATGAGCATATACAGGGGGAGGAGGTCCCCCTCAGTCACAGTCATAGGGGAGAGGAATAGGGGAGGAATGAGAGGGAGGGAGGAATGGGAGGATACAAGGGATGGGATAACAATTGAGATGTAATATGAATAAATTAATAAAATATATTTTTTAAAAGTTACTTTCTTCCAGCTTCTGTGAATCTCTAGTAGATCAAGTTTCAAGATTTTATACTGCAAATGCTCTTATTTAATTGCATTTTAATATGAGGAACCCATTAGGGGTTCCATTTTGGCCTAATATTTGTATACATACATATATAAATGAAATTTTATTAAGTAAAAACAATTATGAGAACATTCTCAAGAAGCTTGATAGTGAATTATGAAAACAACTATATGAGGTGAATTTTTGTGGTAATAGCAGATTACTGCACAGAAGGAGAGCAGCTCACTCAAGATGCAAAAATGAAAGGAACACTTAGAATTCTACAGTGAAAAGCCTGACCAGGGGGAAATGCATCAAAGAATAGTATGAGTCAGTTCAACCTAAAAAATATCTACAATTTCAGTTTTGAGATGTGAATGGAAATTAAAATTCAAGTAGAAAAGAAAAATTATTACTATCTCAAATGTAATGTTTTCCCTTTCACCAATATTAGTTTTTTACAAAATGAATGATCAAGGAAATTTAATTGTATATTTGCGGAAATCTTCCTAATGAGATGCAAAAGGACTGTTTTACTCAAAGAGGGAAAGAGAAGGATAAAGCATTTTGACAGTGGAAAAGCATCTCAGCTATTCTAAAACAGGAAGTACTGCCACATTTGTCTTTACAAAGTTGGGAATGCCTGGAATAAGTAGCAATTTCTCTATTGATTTTGAAGGAGAAAATAAGACTCTTTGATACTCTTCTCGTAGCCACCTATAACTCAGACTGGACATTTCTCCATAGCTGCCAAGGAAAGTGTTTTCCACAGTAAGCAAGTCATACTTACTCAAAGAGTTATTTCAATTAGTTGAGTTTGGTAGCAGGAAGGAGAGAACACTTTTTATAAGGGCACCTCGTTCACTTTCCTTATGACTTGCAGAAGTTTGCTGAGTCATATGAAAGCATTAGTTCTGTGGAAAGATAGTATAGTCATGCCAGCAAATGCTCAGCACCTCTCATTGCTGAGCATGGCATATGGCGATTGCTTCTGATATAACTTTATTTTAATGTTCTTCAAGGTATGAGTCATATTATTTCATATTTATATAAAGTCCCATGACACCCTTCTTAGGCCAACACATCAGTGTGTTAGTAATGATGATGAATTGCAAGGTAAGCCCCAACCCACTGCCATCTGCATAGGAGCAGCACAGTGGGGCTAGTGGTGCATTCAAACCATGTGTTCCATGTGGCCGGAGAGGAAAGCAGATTCTGACAACCAAATATGCACGGAGACATGTGCATGGAGACAATCAAGAGGAAGATGTTCTGTACATCTGATAAAAAGAACAGGGATGACTGGGGTGAAAATTACACCAACTAAGAAAAGTCTCCCTAGATTTAGACATTTCATACTTTCCCATTCTTGGCGATATAGGAAAGGTCAAAAAAAGACAAACCAAAGAAAATGTAAAAGCATTTCCTTTCAGCAAGAAGCTCTACAGACCAGTGATTCTGACCAACCAGATTGCCTCTGTGCTTTAAAAGGCCAAAGTATTTTCTACCTGGATCTAAGGAGAGGACTTATGAAATTAAGCGGCGGGCGGGGGAGGGGGGTGTGGAATTAAAGGTAGCAATTCGCAGAGGCAGCATTAGATGTGCTGGCTGGCTGGCTGGGCTGTGGAGGTTGCTTTTAGCTTACATATGTTAAGTAAATGCCTTTTTCTCCCAACATCAGGTATGTATTACATGGTGTGAATATGCTGATCTGATGCGTGAGATATGGGGCCTGGGACTCTGAGTACATATTTAAACAATAGTAAAATAATAATTAAAACTATTAATGCAAAGAAATGAGTGGGCTGAAACTTAAACGTGTCTATACTCCAGGACACAAAATAAATGGAGAGACAGAGCAAAGGAAAGAGAGGCAGGGATATTTATAAGTTTTTAAAAAGCAATTGTGGTCTTGACTGTGTATATGCTCTTGATACAATAGCTCACAGTACAGCTTATTTTTCTAACTCTTGGACAAAACCATAAGCACTCAGAACCAATTCAACACTATTGCTGAGAAGCACTGTACACAGTTGGTGTCTGCTTGGCCACAGGGTTTTTGAGTGCTTAGCAGCCAGCGTGAGTTTCCAGACTGAATTAAATGGATCCTGTCAATAGGAAGATGCTGGTTGCTTGAGCTGGAGAAAAGTTTGGTGCTAGAAGCCTGAGAGGATTTCCAACAGGAAAATAAAACAATAAAAAGAGAATTCTGTGGCTTCCTTTTCCCTGGAGAGCAAAGTTCTTTGTTCTCTAAAATATTCTGTTGGGACATTGTTTTTCAGTAGTTTCCTTCTTGTTTTTGCTGAGGAGCAAGCATCTGAGTATCACATGTGACCTTAAAGTTAGGTATTTGTGGCATAGGCAAAGGCTATTGTTGGTATAACTTTCACTTGGGTTTAAACATAATACAGATGGTAGCTTGCCTGTTTATTATAATAAATTTGAAAGAATGTTTAAATGGACTTTATATACTTACGCCCAGTTTAAAAGTTCATAATATGATCCCTTCATACATCCTTATTCTAGGTTTTCATGTATTCTAAAAGTTCAAGCTATAATATTATATGTGTGTTCCTTCTCAAATTTAAGATCACATACAAAAAAAAAAAAACCAAAAAAAAAACACAAAAAAGCAAAAACAAACAAAAAATCACATACTTATACCTCTGAATTATTACATTATGCTATAATTCATATCTTGTAAAATATTAAAATTTAGCCTTTTGAGATGAGATATGATAAATATTGAATATTACTCAGAAATTTAGACCCAACAAGATAGGAAAGATGTTTACTTCAAGGTTAACAAATACAAATAGTCAAATCACTATGAATGCAACATTTCTATAACTAATGATTGTCACATGGTTCTCCCTGCTGTATGTAGTTTGTTTTAGGTATGTATAATAAAATAAATATATATATTAAAAAACAGAAAATGATTTAGCCTTTCTCTGGATTTATAGATACAAGCTAATGTATTTCATAAATATACAATTCTTTTTTTTTAATGAAACAATTCTTAAAATTTGGGTTACTCTTCAGAAAAGATTAAGGTATTCAACTTATGTTTTGTTGTTGGTGTTAACTATTAATTCAGAATAATAAAGCATCTGTTTTGTACCAGACAGCATATACAACTTTTAAAGTATAGAAATGAAAAATATGATTTCACGTTCTGTTTATAGGATGGAGCTAAGGATATAAGAAAAATAAACTAATATAAGTTCTATAACACATAAGAATCTGCATCAGTCAACGTAAGAGAGATGAGAAGGCACACTGAAGCAGTTAACAACTGAAAAATCAAACCTGATTCATGATGTGTACTTCAATGTACACATCAATGTAATAATACTCATGTGAAGCCTAAGAAGAATAGATTAATATGTCCTCTTTGTAAGAGAAGAAACAGAAGTCAAAGAGACTAGAATTTTACCAAATTGTAGGACTTTGCTTTCTGTCTAATCTTAGGGCTACCCTGTGGCAGTTCAATACTCGTGTTCATGTTTCAACTCAATGTGCATAGAATATATGCTTCATTCCATACTAGAATGCCCATAATGGTGGGAAGGTATCTCCAGCTAAGTAGTTAGGAATTGCTTCTTTTACAATGTCTTATATGGTCCTATATATTTAATGTACCTTTAATACCTAATAATGCATTTTTGAAATAATAAATCAATGGCTAAAAATTGATCACTACATGATTATGCTTTAATTCAAAAATGGCTGACCAATGAACAAACTATTTAGATATATTTGAGAGCATAATTTTTCATATGGTAAGGAGCAAAACCAATATACCAAAGCAACAATTAAAAGCATGATCAATTGATTACCCCTATGTGGAAAGAATGGTATCCTGAGTTCACCAGTAAAACTATTGATACCAATCATCTAAAGTTCAGTGTAGTTCAATGTACAATGTTTCAGTTTCTGGAATCCAAAAGCATTCAACACAAATTATATTTTAGATTCTTGGTGTGATCTTTTCCTGAATATTAACATGCTGTGAAGCTTTCCTGTAATGTGCATAGTAATGGTGAGCTACAATTCCAGCCAAGCACCCACGAGGAGAAACAACTCTTTCTCAGCATCTAGTAACTCCCAGTATTCTCAGAATAAAGTCATTCAGTAAAATACAAGAGGTAGTGCCCCACCTCATGTAATAGGTAGTCCCCTCTTATAAAACTTTGTATATGTAGATGTACTGCCTCACTGCAGGCTGACATAATGCCCTGAGCACTTAGAGGGTAAGCCAGGCTAAGTAACATGTTGCATATATTAAGTATATTCAACACAATCTCAGTTAATAATAGGCTCTTTGTAACACATTCTCATCATAAGTTGTGGAGCATGTGTGTTCAAGCAAATAATTGAAAACTGAGCAAAGTTACACATGCCTTTAATCCAAGTACTCAAGATGTAGAGAAATGCAGATTTTGTGAGTTCAAGACCAGCATTGTTTGGAAAAAAAGGGAAGAAAGAACAAAAACTACTGAAAACAATGTTCTGTGGATCAGACAGAAATACAAAGAAAATTCAAAGTACTCTGCCTTCACTCCTACCTCCCACAAGAAGACAATTTTGTCCACTCTTAGCTTTCCTTACTTGCCACTGGTTTTTGTTTAGGGTTGAGAACTTGTGAACTTTTCTCTATCTTCTTTGCCGTGTCCATTGTTGCTGTCCTTGTTCAATTCTTGTTAGACCGTTTTGTTGGTGAGCTGTCTGTCCTGTGTTTTACATCTAATATTACTGAGATACACAATGTCACAACAAACTGCCTGATACTACAGCTCTTACAATCTTTTTGTCCCCTCTTCCACAATGTCCACTGAGTCTTAAGAGTTTTGTAGATGTATCCATTGGGCTGGATCCCAAAACTCTGCGTATTGATTGGTCATGATTTTCAGTAATGGTCGTTGTTTGTTGCAACAAGTTTCATTAATGAGGGAGAAAGACTATATCAATCTGAGCGTATAAGGACAGATGTTTATAGTGTAGTTACAGATTAGTCTGGCTTAGTAAAGTGGAGATTAAGTTCTCCTTCAAGATACATGGCTTTACTGTAGATAGTTGGCTAGATTTCCAGTATGAAGCATGGTTTCCCTCTTGTTGAGCAGGACTTAAGTCCAATGAGAGAGTTGTTGGCTACCACTTGGTGCTTGTACCACTACTGCATCATTAGGGTTATTGTGACACACTAAATATCCAATACCAAATGGTCACCTCTAAAAACAGACATATTGTAACACTGTATTTATTTAGTAGGTTATATTTAGAAATATATTTATATACATGTATGCATGTGGCATCAATGATAAAAGATGATGTGTATTTGAATGACATTAAGGAGGGATGTATGGAATGCTTAGGAGAAAGAAAGGAGAAAGGAAATGGGATGTACTTATAATCTCAAAATAGGAAAAAAAAACCCGTAAATATAAGGCTGGGGAGTTAGTTCATTCAGTAAAGTGTTTGTCATGAAAGTATGGGGACCTTAGTCTACACCCCAGACCTTAAGGAAAGTGGCTATGATCTTTGAGGGAGGTTTAGATAGTCAGGACCACAAGGCTCACCTACCAGGTAGCATAGTTTAGTTGACATGCTCCAGGCCAATACAAGACCCTCTCTCCAAACATAAAGGATACAATGATTATAGAAAAGCACCTGAATTGACTTCCTCCTCCTATGTGTATGTACATATGCTCCTCTACAAGTACAAGCACACACACGTGTGGGTACACACACACACGCACACACACGCACACATGCACACACACACACGTCTATATACAAAGTAAATGTGGTGTCATCACAATAAAGGATCCAGTTTTTAACAGGTTTTAACCAGAAATTGTCCTTTTTGTCCTTTTATAACATTTCAATTAGTAGAATTAAGGCTTAATCAGTTACAAATAATCCTGTACAACCCCGTGTAATTGGTAAATTAAATTTCCATACTTAAGTTAACTTGCCAATTCTGTCCATTGCCCATCATGAATATATCAATGAACCAGAATAACCTGAAAGAATCTTAGACAAATGTGATTGAGGTACAATCAGCTCCAAGATGTAAATGTTTAAATATTGAATTTTTTAAAAATTATTAATTCTTTGAAAAATTTGTACAATGTGTTTTGACTATATTCGCTCCCCTCTCCCAACTTTTCCCAACTCCAGTTCCCTGCATTTTCCACCCAACTTTGTATCCTTCACTTGTTAGCCTTTTGTAAGAATATCTTTATAGTGAAATGTTGAACTAGCTAAGACTGTGTTTGACAAGGTGACTCACTGGGCAAAGACACTTGCCACCAAGACTGATGACTTGAACTGAGTCACTGGGAGTCCCATGGTGGAGGAAGACACTCCCTCCCTCAAGTTGTTCTCTATCCTCCACAGACACACTGCGCTATATGCATATATGTAACATATAATATTTAGTATATATAAGTAAATGTAATAAAATATCTAAATAGATTAACAAAAATGACTTTTTAATACCACTTGTAAAATATGTTTTGCTTTTTTTCCCTCAAGACAATAACTGGGTACTTTAATCAAGAATTATCAATACATATAAATTAATAATATGTGTACCTTTATAGGTTATGACTTACATTGCACATTTTGAAAAATAAAATGGGTTGAAAGGCAGTGTATTTCTTCGGAAAACTTGACAAGTGGTCCTACTACAACTTTCTTCAGGATGCTGATCTTCATCAGTGACAAAGTAAATAGATAAACATTAAAATATTAAAAGATGCATCACCTATGTTACATACTAGTCTGAATATACTTTACCCTTTAATCACACGGGGAAGCAATGGTTTTTATATTAAAATCATATTTCTTGTCTTTGGAATATCTCTTGTCACTTTAAATTTTATGTATACTGTCTAAATAAAAATTAAATTGGCCTCAATCATAATGTGAGGCTTGAAATAATAACTGTGACTGGGATGAGATTTACCTTAGTGTCAGGAACATTTATTTAGAAGAAAAGCAGTCCAGTGAAGTAATTTCAGTGCTTTAAGTTAACTCTTAATAAAAAGAGATGATTAATTTGGAAACTCTTTTATTAACCTTTCTACCTATTTTGTCTCAAAAGAATTAGTTATTCAAAGGTCCAAACATTATGACATTATTCAAACACCAAAGGAATTTAAACTTTAAATCATTAAGATATTCTGTTTGATACTTTGAATCTTATATAAAATTTACTAATCTAATTATCTGATGAGTCCTCAAAGACTATAGTAAATATTCTCCCAAATCCTCCAACATCCATTGCCAAGGAACAGCTCCTCCCACCTTGTAGATATGTGTTGTTGGTGTGGTACACACAAGGTGGCCAGCTGTAGAACAATTAGTATCGGTGCTATCAGTAGGTAACCAAATCAGGTTTGTTTTACTCTTTCCCTCTAAAACTCAACTCTCAATTCTGGAAATCAAACAGCACTCCTGTGCCCTGATTTTCTCTTAGCTCCTTACTTTATTTCTTCTATAAAAATATATATGGGTATGGGTGAATCTAAGTTTATATAAATATATATATATATGTGTGTGTGTGTGTGCGCACATGCACGCATATACATACACAATACATATAAGTGCAATGCACATATGTAGCTATATACAGGCATACTAATGTACCATTATTAAAACTGATCAAAACCCCTAATTCTCTCTACCATGTTTCTAATTTAACAGTTGTGGTTTGATGGAAGACTAACATGTCTTATTTCTCCTATTATTCTTCTCATGCTGTCAAAGCACAAGATGAAATGCCACATTACTAAAAGAAGGGAAGAAAATGAGAGGAAAGAAAGAAGGGGCAGAAATAAGGAATGAAGAAAGGAAAAGGGAGAGCAAAGGGAACTCCATGTGCACATGTGTCTGGAAATGCCTACTGCACATAGAATCCCATAAGCCCAGGTGGCCCCAGGAGTTTTCACCTAGGGTCATCATTACTGCTCACTCAGCCAAATGGAAGATTATTACTTTACCTAATGGGGCCAATCTCTAGAATCTGTGACTGCCTATAGTTCACTGGCATTCCAGTGCAGCCGTAGATAAATAAAGCATCCACCGTGGAGACTTTCCCAGCTGAGGAGAAAGGAGCTTGACCTTGCACTCTGTTCTCTGCTGTTTTTCCATTTTTGTTTTATCATGGGAACAGTGGTTTACTATGGAACAATCGTGATCTGGATAGTAGGGGGCTAAAAAGCATATATCTGAAGGTCTAATTTCCTTGTGTTCGGGGGAGTATATAAACTACACGCTTGGTACTGTTCCCCTTGTCCTCTTGGATGATTGCTGGACACTCTAACATAACAGCAAAGAAGCCAAGTAAACTGGCCCATGCTGAACAGACTTCTGGAAAACTCGTAATCTCAACTTTCAGGCTTTAATAAAGGTCTGCATGTAGGTCACTCGTTATTTTCCTTTTCCTTCTTCTGTGGCTTTCATCAATTCTGCCTTCACTGAACTCTTTTTTCATCTTACACTTCACTATCGCTGTGAGTGCTTCTGAATCTTGTGTAAACAAACCTGTGCTAGAGCCAACTAAAGCATCTCCTATTCTTTTTTCAATTTTCAATATGCATATATATATATATATATATATATATATATATATATATATATGCCAGCTGACCACTCCCTAGCATTGATCTGATCAGCAGCACAACTACTGTCTCATGCTGCTGTCCCTGTATTCCATGCTTCCTCTTCTGCATTCCTGACATGTATACTCAGAGATAAGTAAAACGCCTGTCTCCCATCCAATCACCAAGTGCAAGAGCACTCCCATATGCTGCTTTTGTTTATTTGTTTGCCTGGTTGAGGTTTTCGGCTTTTGAGACACAGACTCAAGTGTAGTGCAAGTGTGCCTTGAAGCCACAACCATTGTGTCCTTTCCTTCTGACTTCTGAAATTAAAAGTTTTGCACCCTCATGCTAATTCTCCTATCTGAGCTGAAACCGTGAGCATTTCTTTGTTCCTATGAAGGTAGTTCCGTTTCTACCCAGAAAACTGCACAGTGCAGACGCCTGTCTTTTCTGTCTATGTTCAGTGAGCACTGGCCTTTCCAAGGGGCTGCTCCCCCCACACCCTTCACCCTCACACACTCACCTCCTTTAGTTCCTTTCCTGAGCCCACAGGGTTACTCATTCAAAGAGCTCCCTCTGTTGGACTTGGTCACTAACAATGACCTGAGCTGGAAACTTAGCAAAGTTCAGATTGTTGACAGGAATGGGGCTTAGGATGTCTAGAAATAAATATAAAAATGGCTTCTCAGTGATGAGATAGCAAAGTTGAAGTTTTAATTTTGAAACCATAGAGTAATAATCATGTCCCTTTAGACTTATTTATTCTGCAGCATACATCTACTTCTGACTGATGCTATGCAGGGATAATTCTTTTTTGATAAGCATGAAACATGGAGATCAGAAGGAGAGAGAGCATGCAGATGTGAAGAAAGTGTAGGATGGTGATTGAGTTATATGGTTAGGCCAAGTGCTCTAAGGTATAATACAATCACACTTTTTGTAATATAATTTTGTATTTTGCTGATTGGGAAAATTATCTAGAAATAGAAAATAAGGTCCCATAAGATCTTGACTGAGAGTGGACTATTGGGGTGGGTGGGGGCACCGCTGAGGGGGAGGAGATGTTCAAAAGTAAGTAGTGGTATATATCTAAGGCATGTAAAGGCATAAAGATGTGTAAGCGATGGCCACTGCAGAAATGAGCCAGTAAGTCTTTTCCATGGCTCTATCCATCTAGGTGGTTTAGGTGTAGAGCACCAGAGCTGACACTTTAACAGCACCGCCACCACACTACCTCCACCAACACCTGTATCCAGAGCAATGAAAGCTTCTGCTTCCAGCAACAAACTACTCCATTCTGCCCATTCTCCTTTTCGGTGATTTCTTCTCTTCTTTAAACACGCCGCTGGAGGACTCAGCCAGCTACAGATAGCAAAAGCAAGGCTCTGTGTGTGTGTGTGTGTGTGTGTGTGTGTGTGTGTGTGTGTGTGTGTGTGTGTGTGT
>OU015758.1:26962934-26980876 GCA_907169655.1 Acomys percivali | reverse complement strand
TGTGTGTGTGTGTGTGTGTGTGTGTGTGTGTGTGTGTGTGTGTGTGTTCACTGTAGCCTTATTCTACTTATGTAGTCTGCTTTTTACATCCCCTCAAAAAAAATCAGAACAGAATGCCGTTTTGTTCAGAGAAAAGCTCGGGGTGGCATTGCTAAAAAAAACTCCTGTTGGGATCTTTCAGTTTGTAATATATTTTGACCCAGTGAGCTTTTTTATCTCTGCCTCAGTAACCTTCACCTTATCAGTCAGCGGGAGCCAGCCGTTTTCCTTCAGGTGCCATTCTGACAGGCACAGCAGACAGCCCTCCACTGCCTATCAGAGTGTTATCCAGACTTCCTCGGAGTGAGGAAGCTTTCTGGGGCTATTTACTCTAGCAGTAGAGGAAAAGCCCCTGATTCAAAGACTGAGCTGCTATTTCCTGAACTCAGAAACAGGCTGGAAGAGCACACTGAAGCGTGGCAATCAGATTCCTTCATGCCACACACTCAGCACGCACGGGGTCTCCAAAAGTTACACAGCGTGCTACAGCAATATCTATACATTCATGTAGTTGGAAGATTCAGAAGTAAGGATTAGGTTTAAAATATCAGCTCCTAACTGGGTATGAATTTGGCTTAGAACAGGCTGCTCTAGTTGTGCAGAGCAACTGCAATAAACAGGCCATTCATAAAGCACAGAATGTGTGTTCATTGTGGCTACATATTTTTCTTAAAAACCTTTAAAATTATACCATGAAGAATTTGGGCATGAATCCATTTCAAACCTGGTGCTGTCTCAGGGGTGGCCAACATAAAGATATGTGCCAAAACGCCACCATGTGGGTTAATTTTATGACCTGTTTCCCCACCTTGTTTTTTATTTATTTGCTTCATCTAAAAAAAAACAAGAAAAAAAAACCTCACAATGTGATAGTCCTATTCACACCTTCAGACATTAAAAAAAAAAATACACTTGTTTTCTGTATACCAAAATGAAAGTCATTATTTGGACATGAGCTTATACTCTCCCATTTCACAACTTACATTTCCACAAAATCTGATATTAGATTCCTGATATTATCTTTTTATAAGGTCACCAATAACTATGATATGGGTTTTGAAACAGTCCCTTGTCTCAGCTATACAAGAAGTCAAGGAAAAGATTATTAATTGACAAGCATTATGGGAAACGAGAAAGGACAGCTCTAATATTTATTGTACTTATGATGTGACAACCCTAAAGATTTCATATATTAATCTCATTTAATTCTTTTAGGGCCTTATGAGGTTGGTATCAATATTATTTCCATGATATACCTAGAGTATTTAATGCAAACAACTTTAAGTACCCTGCTACCATGGAACAGACCCTGGCCATGAACCTGAAAAACTTGAGCTCAGATTTCATATTTTAAATCATTGTACTAGCAACAACCTTTAATAATCCATTAAATTATCTGCCTTCTACACTGGACTATTTATTTAGAAATTGGAAGAAAATAGAAATATAAATTTTAGCATCTTTTCAAGGAAAAGGTTTAGCTTTGAAATCAGTTTATGGCATTAGATACACACACTATAACTTTCTCCAGTGTCTTCTTTTACATAACTAGAATTTATCAACTCCATTCGATTGTGTCCTTCTCAAGGATATGACTCAGAAGAATGTTATTAAATTGGAGTAAGATTCTTTGCAAAGGTTGACCACTGAGGACTTTAACATCTTCTTGTTCAAGGTAGAGTGCTAGGCACATGACAGGACAGATTAGACCAAACGGTGACATATCTGCTTCTAGTAAAACAAGGCATGCTGGTTTACAAGGCTTACTCTGCCCCAGTTCCTCCTATGCCTCATGCAGCTTGCTGTACACTTCCTTATCTTTCAACATTCTAGAAATAGACAATAACGTGTGTAGCCTCTAGGGGCTTATTTTTTCAGATCCAATCCATTAAGCAAATGCATTTCTCTGATGGTGTTCAAGGCCATTGGTCTCCCTTCTCTTCTTCCCCACCCCATTGGCAAAGGCATACAAGTAGAAAAGAATACAGTGCACCTCCGAAATTTCCCACCTCTGATGACAGAAATTCCATCCTGCTCGGTGTTTCACTCCTGAATAAAGACAGACTCTCAAGCAATGTCTTCCTTCAGAGGACTGACCATTCATTTTTGTCTGTGTTACACTAAGGGCGGACGACTGTTGTGTAGCCTACATCTGGGAAGTAAGATGAAGTGAAATGAGCCCTAGTGAGAGAGATGAGTTAATAGTGCAAGGAGATACAGTAAAGACTCCCATATTTTGCGCACAGAGGATTGTGAGAGCGCCAAAGAAGTTAAGTCGGCCAGGGAAAATGTTGCAAGAAGTGCAGAATCACAGCAGTGAGAGAGTAACATCGGAGTGACGTGTTAAAAAGAAAAAGAAAAAAAAAAAAACGAAAGGAAAGAATTTTGAGACAGGGCCAAGGGAGAAAGAGAAGCATTTCTTCTAAGAAAACAGTGCGGCGTGTTTGAAAGCTCCACGTGAAAGTGTAAGGTACAGTGGGAGGACTTGAATTGTGGGCTAGGACGTCCACAATCAAGTGTTGGGAAAGTGAGATGAAAACATGGACTGGATCTAGGTCTGGAAGATCTTTAAATGCCTTTCTCAAAGGCAGGACTTGTGTATTTGGACGCAAGGAAGACTTTTCAACAGAGCATCTTAGAACGTCGGCTATGCTACCACAATTAAGGTCAAAATAACTGCTTAAACAAGGCCATCTCACCAAACCACTGGAAAATAAGCAACCGTGTGCGTGTGGAGCTTCAGCATGTTGGAGTCTCAGATGCCTTCTGTCTGGTTGCTGCGCATGCCTATTAGCCTCAGATTATAGACACAGCATCCACCATCTATGCTAGTATAGAGTGGAGCCGATGGAACAGAGCCAGTGACCCACTAGTTGTCTGCATATTTGTATATCCTTCACAAGAGAACCGAGGAGATGTATTATTCAGCTACAGTGCGCTACATCAAAGAAAGAAAGGGTGAATATTACAAATCAGATGGCAATGCTTCTCTTCCAAAATAATGCAATTAGTTTAACAAAATGTTGGAACGTTGCTTTTAAAACTGAAGAGAGGAGGAGATCAATTAGGAGAGTATTAAGCAGGCTGGATGTGGGTCAGGGAGCCACATTTAGGCAGAGACTTTAGAAATTGCGAACTAGGAAGACTTTGCTGTAAGCCGTACATCAGAAAATCCCAGAAGCTGGCGTATCCAGTATTGAGGCAGCGATAGCCCAAAGCGTGGCTTTCTGCCTACGTTATTAAATTGCTCCGCTGAGCAACAGCAGCCTAAGAGCCACTTCAGGCAATCCTCTTCTGTGATCCAACATTAACTCATGCTCTCTTCTGGTCACTGTGAACCCAGTTGCTGTCCCTTTTGCTCAGCATCACAGTGCCCCCGTGAGCCCAAGGCAGTTCACAGGGCTCAGGCTTGTGCGTGGAAAAGAGGCCATCATTAGCAGTGGGCTCTTCCATGATCTACTGCCCCTGTGGCACTTCAGTCTACAGAATAATTCTAGCCAAACTGTTATCAACTTTTTTTTTCTTTTTCAGACTGACTGATATAGTACATTGTGAATTATGCACTCATAAAGCCATTTGTTCATGTTCTTCAGTGTGAGGAGGGAAAAGCATAACCTCCGCCCAGCTGTCTGATGATTCCCGAGACCTAAATTAAGCACATACATTCATGTTTCACTGCTAATGGTATTTGGCCACAAGTCAAGAATTCTTTCACCCACTATGTAGACTCAAAAAGAAGACTATAGAACATAGTCCTATTAAACCGTTTAGTTCTTTCACGTGCCATTTTAAAATAAAGCTGATACGAATTATTTTTGACCAGCATACTGGCACTTATAATTTACTGAATGATTATGTAAGTGGACAGGAAGCAGAAACTTCCCCAAACATCTACTAAGTATGTAGAGATTGCATCCAAATTAGGGCTTACTGCAGTATTTCATTTAGGATGAACTATTCCTATTGTCAAAATTTTTATTCAATAAATGGGATAATTTGGCTCACGGGAGTTTTCCACTTTTGATCCTCTGTGAAAGGTATTATCTATGACTATAATATCCCTTCTCTCTTCCTGTTCAACTCCGGAAGTAGTCTATGGTCATTAGACGTCAGCACCAAGTGTCGTCTTAGGTTTGAGTCAGTCAAACTGAATGACCTGATGGATTGGAATCATCGTGGGTAACCTCCAAGTTCCTCAAACCCTTCCTTTCTGGCATATTCCACAGTTCTGAAAGCTGTTTCATTTTTCAAGATCTTGTCGCCATCAAAGATGCATGACTCCTTAGATATTTTGGATTTTAGTGTCCCATTATCTATTTGGCAGCATCTTCACTTATTTTTTGAAGCAAAATAGAGTAATATTACCCTAAACTCTATCTTAACAGCACTTAAGAATCCCTCAACAAGTGTTTATTGAAGACCCAGCACACAGCAGATCAGAATGAGATTCATGATGCAACTGAGTATGTGGCCTCCAATTTTAGTTTTTGCTTCCAGAACAATGCTTCTGAATGTGTCCACTCTTAAACTAGTCCAATAGCCTCGATCTGGACTGGTGTCTCCACAGGAGAAAGCCCAGGACCGTGCATACTGCTGTCATGAAAATTGTGTCTCCATTTTATTACAGACTCCTCAGCCAGTGTTGGCTCAAGAGTGTCTCTTGGTTCTTATTCTCACCCATCCTCATCCCTCCATGATGCTAATTTAAGCTACTACTAATTTCTTAAGCAGTTGAGGCCTATGAAAAACCCCATATGCAGAGTACAGGGAATTGAGGTGACTATATCCCCTTCTCACTTACATGTGCCCTCTGATGCCCTCGGAGATCACCCCTTTCCTTCACTCTCAAGAAGCAGTAGTCATCGTGGATAAAACCAGCTCCTCTACAACTGGTCAAACTCAACACAATCCCTGGACTGATTGTCCACAGACCTTCCAGCCTACACTCCTCATAGTCCCTCACTCATTACTCTTAAACATCTTGGGACTGTCAAAAGAACACATGAGTTTCAGTGCAACATCTGTATTTGTTCCTGTTTGACATCTAAAAATGCTATCTGTGGTTTATTACATTTGTGCCTTTATAAGTAATTACAATGCATAAAAATATAATTATACTATTTGCATTGTAAGCTCTGTATAGTGATAATGTGAGGTAGATGGTATAAAGCTTTTGCCTGTTTTAGGCATACTGGCAAATGCACATACTTTTCATTTCAAATTACTATTTTAGGGTAAAAAGGTACCCCATACTAGTGATTTGTAAGAGTAGCCATTAATCAGTTATTTTGTAGATGATTAATTAGATTAAAGTGATAGAAGTTATTTATTTATTTATTTATTTATTTATTTATTTATTTATTTTTGGTTTTTCAAGACAGGGTGTCTCTGTGTAGCCTTGGCTGTCCTGGACTCGCTTTGAAGACCAGGCTGGCCTCAAACTCACAGTGATCCACCTGCCTCTGACTCCAGAGTGCTGGGATTATAGGCGTGTGCCACCACGCCTGGCTGATAGCAGTTATTTTTAAACATTAAAATATTTACAATTACTGAGACTGGAGAGATGGCTCAGTGGTTAAGAGCACTGTCTGTTCTTCCAAAGGTCCTGAGTTCAAATTCCAGAAACCACATGTGTGTTCATAACCATCTATAATTCGATCTGGGACCTCTTCTGGTATGCAGGCCAAGTATTGTATAAATAATAAATAAATCTTTAAAAATATTTACAATTGCTATTTGTTATTGCTTATATCTGGACTGTTCACCACATGCTCATGTTTTGAACACTTATTCCTTAGCAAAAATAGTTTCAAAACACTATATTGAAAGTGGTGGCATTATGAAGTATGGCCTGGCTGTCACAAATGTTCTACCAGGACATTTGGAAGGTTATAACTGTTTCTGGCCTTAGCCTCTGTTCTCTACCCCTGGTCCTTCCTCTTGTGAACAAGCCACCATCACATACTACTGCCACTATGGACTAAGCATCTCTGCCTTGCCTTCCCAATTGTTATGCCTTGTCTGAAACCACAGACTAACATAAACCCATAATCCTCTATTTGTCAGTCAAGAAATTGGAATAAGAAAGTAGTTCCTACATTCCCCTGTGTCTCAATGAATATTAGATCAGTTAAACAGGCCCCTGCCTTTTCCACTCCTCTAATATTAGCAATGATCAAAATAATATCAAATCCAGCTTAAATGTTGTTTTAATAATTTCATTATTTCTGATATTACCTTTACCCCATTTTTATTTATTAAATGCTTTCTCTTTTCTACACACTTCTCATCCATTAGCTCAAATGATAATCTATTGTTAATAAATTTAAATGGTTATTTTTGATTGTCAAATTGTTTGACTTGAGACATATGTAAGTGCCTGGTGTGTCATTAAGGACAAGGCAGGAAGGAACACCACAGTGATTAAGGAAGAATAACCCTTCCAGAATATAGGCATCACTTTCAAGAGGTTGAGGGAGCAGATAAGGGAAATATATAGCAGAAGAAAAAACACATGCAGCATGTTTGAGATACATATCTTTTTGAGTGAATGTTTCTGTTGCTTTTTCTGTGTCTGTAAACAGCAGATGGAAGTCTTCATTCTCTCAATGTGGATGTGCACAGTGATTTTCCAGGAAGCTTCTAAGCTCAGTGCAGGATGAAGTCATTGCTCCCTATGTTCTTTCACTCCTAGCATCTTGGACTGAACAGCCACTAGGTTCTCTGGCTCCCTCACATGCATAGGGCCTTTGTTAGACCACATGAAACCCCATTTTATTATTTACACAAGTTATTAACAATTGTGAAATTGTCTCAGAAACTCTCTTGTGTAATATTATTTAAAAATAAATAAAAACAATAGAGCCAGCAAAGTGTAAGGGTTGCGAGGAGGGTTAACGGAATACGTGGAAAGCCTAGTTATATTGGTTAACACAATTTGGGAGATGATAAGCCATTTTCTAAAAGTCTGCAGAGATGTATTTGTAGATAAAAAGAAGAGACTTGGAGTTGCGCATTTCAATTCCAAGTGTTTCAATAGAAATATTTCCCCTAGGGAATTCACTTTTTTCCTATTATGTTTTTCAAATAATTAGAGAATTCTTTTCCATATTACCAGTGTTTATGATCCCACTAATTAAAGTGCTAATGCCATCTTAAATGTCTTCACAGAAGCATCTGGAATAATATCCTAGCAAATATCTGAGAATCATTAAGTAGCCAAGTTGACACATAAAATTAACGATCACAGAGCTACAATGTGTCAGCTTTTTAATAGAGCATGTTTCTTTCAGCCATACTTAATCTTCACGGGAACAATAATAGAATTATCTTTCTGCTTAACACATACCACTATCTGCATACAAGGGAACATATGCAGTGTGTTCTCTCATATGTGACACAAATGCCTCTCATGGTGACTACCCTGCAGATTCATAACCTATAAGTTACATTTAATTTTAATATTATGATAAAAATGAACAATATGCTTTGTATAATATAGACTCTACTATAAACACACATGCCTTAATGGTATCATAAGAGAAGTAGTTGATAATTATAGAGTCATCATAGTTAACCCTATGTATTAATATCTATCTTACACTATTATTTTAATATTCTCCTTGCAATTTACTGCTTGTGATTCCTTGTTAAATGTGACTTAAAGTTTATTTCTGGGATAAAATATAAAAGTGACAGGGTTAGTTAAATTATAAGAGAAAAATATTATGAAGAATGTAAAAGGTATACTTATAAATAGATAGTTGATTTCAAATTCCATAACAAGGGTTTTAATGGTTCTTTGTTTTTAGCCTCTATAGAGAACGTGCATCCAAGGAGTGCCTCCAATGTCTCATTAGAGTGTTGATGAAATCAGGTTTAAAATGTAAAGTAAAATAAAAATGACATTCAGTTTTATATACTGTGAAAAAGGAATGAACTCAATCTCAAATTGTTGTGTGAAATATCAAACCTTTAGGTCATTTGCACTGGATAATCTAATTTTTCATAAAAAGAAAAGCATTGTGTAGCCACAGGGGAAAGGTCTATTGACATAGTAGCTTTTACTGAGTAAATTTAATTCTAAAGGTCACATTCTCTACATATTTCCAACAAACCAAACAGACTTTTATGAACCTAAGCAAATTAATGGACCCTCTGATGTGAACAAAAATAATCTGTAAACTGAGGTTTGGCCAAAGGGTGTGCATGGAATTTACCTATAAATACAGACTGGGAGTAAAATCTCCAAAGTGAGGCAAATGTTTTAGGACTGGAAAAATAACTTGTATGAAGACTTACACAGAGACACTTTAGATGTTCTTAAAGACTTCTGTACTTTGCCCTGTAGTGTTGACCACAAGTATTTTCCTTTCAGCCGCAGAGACATATGAGTGTTTATATGTATGTGTCCAGACCTAGAACACTAATTAGAAGAAGAAGGCAAGAAATCATCTAATAAACCTGGTATGTCGCCGTTCCCTTTCATTGGCGCAGTTAAACCTAGTTCGCCAATGTCTAAAAGAGTCTTCATTCTGCTCATTTCATACACTGTAGAGGGAAGACTGATGAAGACCAGGCAGCCATCACTGCTGGAAGGTAATTGAAATAAGGTCACCTAAATTGTGAGCCCGATATTTCATTATGCATCTAACACTTGTGCATTATGAAAAATGCAGTAAGAGAAAGCCCCAAAGCTCACTACGTGAACATCAACAGCTGTTCTCCAGGCATTAGTTTAATGAGAAAATGTTATATTTTATAGAATGTCTGCTTTCAAATTTCATATAACATTTCCAAAAACATGGCCTTCGGGCTCTGTTCTTTCTCACTTTAACATGGTGGAATCATGCATTCTGGAAAGCAAGCTCTGCCCTTCTACCCTGCCTGGCCAGGGCCAGGTCTCATGTCTCCATTTCTGTCCCACCATGAATCAGTTTTTCCTTGAAAATTAGCAAGATTCTTACATACAAGCAGATAGCTTACTAATTTGGAGCCAGACTTTATGTGTTCTTTATAGAAATTAGATATAGGTATGAAAGGCATGGTGGTGTTAAATTAAGCATTCTGTTGGCGTTCAAAGGAGCCAGGATACAAATTGTACATTTTTGACACTAGGAAACAGACATCTGCAATTTTCAGTATGTTCTGAAGGCTAGACTTACTGAGATGCCTTGTTTTATGGCTTTCTTGCATAAGGCAATTTGTCTGAAAATTCTTAAAAATAAATAATAAGTAAGTAAATTTCTCCTCCTACTCCCTCCCAAACCCACCCCCATCCATTCTTTCTCTATTTCCCTTCAGAAAAGGGCAGGCCTCCCATGGATATCAATCATACATGTCACACCAATTGACAGTAAGACTAGGCACCTCCCTGGCTTATTAAGGCTGAAAGAGGTTACTCAGTGAGGAAAAAAAGGATCCAAAAAGCAAGCAAAGGAGTTAAAGACAGCCCTTATCCCTCTGTTGGACATCTCACAAGAGGACCAAGCTATACAACAGTAACACATATGCAGAAAATATCAGTCAGACCCATGCATGCTCTCTGATCATCAGTTCAATCTCTGTGAGTCCCTATGGGCCAAGAGTAACTGAATCTGTGGGTTTTCTTGCACTGCCCTTGTCCCCTCTGCCTCCTACAATCCTCCCAGCACCACCCACCCCTTTCATAAGGATTCCCCAAGCTCTGCCTAATGTTTGGCTGTGGGTCTTCGCATATGTCTCTATCAGTTGCTGGACAAACCTCACTGATGGCAGTTATCCTATGCTCCTGACTAACAATATAACAAAATATCATTAGGAGTCCTTTTATTTGCTTTAAAAAAAAAAAAAAAAAAAAAAAAAAAAAAACAACGAGAACACCAGAGTTGTTTGGTTCTATCGTAGATGTCTGTGTTATCTAGCTTCTGGTTCCTGGTCCTCTAACAGTGTCAGGGGTGGGTTCCCTCTCCTGTCATGGGCCTCAAGCTGAACAGGTCATTGGTAATCCACTCTTACAATTTCTGTGCCACCTTCACCCCAGAACATTCTGTGGGTAGGACAAATTGTAAGTTGAAGGTTGTGAGGTTGAGTTGGTGTCCCAATCACTCCACTAGAAGTCTTGCCTGGTTACAGGAGATGGCTATTTCAGGCTCTATATCCTCCATTACTAGGAGTCTCAGCTAGGGTCACCCTTGTAGATCCCTGGGAGTTTCCATTGCACTAGGTTTCTACCACTCACCCGAAATAATCCCTATTTTGAGTTGTCTCTCCTAGAACCATCTTCCTCCATCTTCTCATCGATCTGTTCCCTCCTGTCCCTGCCTTCATTCACCACACCCAGTTTACCCAACTATATCTATTCTACTGCCCATTCCCAGAATGACTCATGTGCTCCCCTTCAGTACTGCCTGTTATTTAGCCTCTCTTGGTCTGTGGATTATAGAATGATTGGCCATTACTCTACAGCTAATAACCCTTATAAGTGAAGACATACCATATTTCTATTCATAGGTCTGGGATAACTCACTTGGGATAATTTTTTTTATTTTACCCATTTTCTTGTAAATGGCATGATATTTTTTTAAACAGCTGAGTAATACTCCATCGTGTAAATGTACTACATGTTCTTTAACCATTTTTGGTTGAGGGGCATCTGGGTTGTTTCCAGTTGAACAACTGTCCTTTTCATGAGATGGAAAGCCCTAATCAGTAGTATAGCTAGATCTTGAGGTAAATAGACTTCCAGTTTTCTAAGAAACAACCACACTGATTTCTTAAGTGTTGGACATGTTTGCACTCCCACTAGCAATGATGAAGTATTCTCCTTGCTCAACATCCTCACTAACAGGATCTAACATTTGTAAAGTTACTGATCTTAGCCTTTCTGACAGCATGGAATCTCAGAGTGTTTTGATTTTCATTTCCCTGATGGCTAAGGATATGAACATTTCTTCAAGGGCTTCCTGGCCATTTGAGATTCTGTCGTTGAGTATTCCCTGTTTAGATCCATACACCATTTGTTAATTGGGTTATTAAGTTTGTTGATGTCCAGTTTATTGAGATATTTATATATTTTGAAAACTAGCCTTCTGTCAGATATGGAATTGGAGAAGATCTTTTCCTAATCTACAGGCTGCCAGTTTTTCCAATAGACAGTGTTTTTTGCCTTACAGAAACATTTTCAGGTTCAGGAGATTCCATTTATGAATTGCTGGACTTAGTGGAAAATTGTGAGAGTAGCCAACAAATGACTGGTCCACCTTGAGAAAGTGTTTAACAGTTATGTAAGTTTCCTGGTAGAATGTTTGGGGTTGCTTATGTAAACTATCCTATCATCTGCAATTGATGATGCTTTGACGTCTACCTTTCTGATTTATATCCTCTTGATTTCCTTTAGTTGTCTATTGCTCTAGCTAAAACCTTAAGTACTATATTGAATAGATATGGTGAGAATGGGCAGCCTTGTCTTCTCTTGTCTTGTCCCTGATTTTAGTGCAATTGCTTTGGGTTTCTCTCCATATAATTTGATGTTGGCAATCAGCTTGCTCTAAATGTCCTTTATTGTGTTTAGGTATGCCACTTCTATCTGTGATCTCTCCAAGACTTTTGTCATGATAAGGTTTTAGAGTATGTCAAAAGCCTTTTCAGTGTCTTATGAGATGATCCTGTGCCACCCTTACTCCAGCACATCTTGTTGGCAGGACATATTGTAGGTCAAAAGTATTGTGGCTAGGTTATTGTTCCAATCCCTCCACTGGAAGTCTTACTTAGTTATAGGAAAATACCCAGTATTTTTTTTATTGAGGAATGGAGTCCACTGATATTGAAAAATATTAATGACCACTGATTGCTGATGCACTTTATTTTATGTTGGTGGTGGTTCTCTCTGTCTCTCTGTCTCTCTGTCTCTCATTCTATCTCTGACTCTCTATCTCTGTCTGTCTCTGTCTCTCTGTCTCTGCCTCTCTCTGTCTCTGTCTGTCTCACTGTCTCTCTGTCTGTCTCTCTATCTGTTTGTGTGTGTGTGTGTGTGTGTGTGTGAGTGTGTGTGTGTGTGTATGTTTCTGTTCTTTTGGATTTTCTTGTTTGAGATTATTCATTTCCTGTGTTTCCATGGGTTTAGTTTATCTCCTTGGGTTGGGTATTTTCTTTTAGTACCTGCTATAGGGCTAGAATTGTGGATAGAAATTGTTTAAATTTGATTTTGTCATGGAATGTCTTACTTTTTCCATCTATAGTGATAGAAAATTTTGCTCTGTTTACTTAGTCTGGGCTGGCATCTATGGTCGCCTAGAGTCAGCAAGATATCCAGCAAGGCCTTTCTGACTTTTAGCATCTCCACTGAGATGTCAGATATAACTCTAATAGGCTTACCTTTATATGTTATTTGGCCTTTTTCCTTTACAGCTTTTGACATTTTTTCTTTGTTCTATATGTTTAGTGTTTTGTTTATTATGTGGCAGAGGGACTTTCTTTTCTAGTCTAATGTTTATGGAGTTCTGCAGGCTTCTTGTATCTTTATAGGTATATTCTTTAGGTTAGGAAATTTGCCTTCTATGATTATGTTGAAAATATTTTCTGAGTTTTTGAGGTGGGAATCTTCTCCTTCTTCTATTCCTATTATTCTTAGATTTGGTCTTTTCATTGTGTCCCATAATTCCTGGATATTTTGTGTCAGGAACATTTTAGATTTAACATTTTCTTTGACCAACTTATCAATTTCTTCTATCATATGGTCTGTACCTGAAACTGTGTCTTTATCTCTTATATTCTATTGGTGATGCTCTCATCTGTAGCTCCTGTTCTCTTCACTGGGTTTTCCTTCTCTAGGTTTCCCTCAGTGTGTGTGTGTGTGTGTGTGTGTGTGTGTGTGTGTGTGTGTGTGTGTATGTGTATGTGTGTGTGTTTATTGCTTCTACTTCTATTTTCAGGTCTTGAACACTTTTCTTCATTTCTTTTACCTGTTAATTTATTTTATCTTGGCTTACTGTAAAGGATTCATTTGTTTCCTCTGATTATTTGTTTGTTTGTTTTTTCCTGCATTCAGGTCAGAAATTTATTCATTTCCTCCAACTGTTTGCTTTGTGTTTTCCCAGGTTTCTGTTTTGGCTTTATTCATTTCCTCTTTAAGGACCTCTATCATCTTTATGACACTGGTTTTAATGGTTTTTTTCTTTGGCTTTAGCTGTGTTGGAATAGTCTTGGCTGCTGTAGTAGGATAGCTGAACTTTGGTTGTGCCATATTTCCCTGGCTGTTGTTGATTGTCTTACACTGGCATCTAGGTTTGGGATAAATATAAGTCTAGGAGGTGATTTCTGAGGGTTTTTCTTTCCTTTTCTTTTTTATTTGTGTTAGATGGGTGTTTTGTTCCTTGGTTTCTGTTTCCTCTTTGCATTTCTTATCTTCCTGGTCTGTATTTCTGGTGACCCACTTGACCTCAGGTCCAGCAGGAAGTCTCCATCAGAACTGGGACTGGTACACAGAGAGACCTTGTCTCAAAAAAAGAAAACAAACAAACAAGCAAATGAAAAAAAAAAAAACCCAAAACAGAGTTGGGACTGGATTCCTCATAGTTAACATGAGTTTTAGTCCATGAGGGGATTTCTGCTCTTCCTACTGGTCTGGCCTGTACTTGAGCAGTAGGCCCTGCAGCAAGGATGGTTGGCAGTGGTGTGTGGTGGTATCAGGGTTTTTAGCTCCAAGACCAGAGAGTGGGAGGACTGAGAGGGCAGATGAGACTCTAAGACATTCTGGCTGGTGTCGCCTGTACCACAGAGTGGATTTTCACCCTAGGTGGGGATAGGGGTACAGTGGGGGCAGAAAGGGGCATGGAAAGGGGTATCTGTGGAGTGGGTTTTTGGAATACAAAGAGTATGGGAGGGTTCAGAGGGCAGGTGGAACTCTTACCTGTTTTGGTTGGTATGTCTTGCATCTAAGCAGTGGATGGCCACCCAAGTAGGGACAGATGCTCGGGAGAGGTATCAGCTGTGTAGGAAGTTTTTCACTTTATATATCTCATATCCTATCATATTTTGTAGAAGAAAAAATCAATTTTCTTATGTGCTGATATTTCTCTTTGCTGATTTATACAGTTAATTCATCTTCAACAGACTTCTCATGTTGAATAATTTAGCAACTATTTTTTAATCAAATGTGTATAAAATATATACACTTTCCACAGGAATAACCACTACCAAAACTTCAAGTACATATAGGTATATATACATGCATATTATACTATATGTGTGAGTGCATGTATGTGTACTTCATATACATGCACATATTATTTACAGTACTTTAATTTGAATTATAATGACTTAAGCAAAATGCTATTATTTCTATAGAATGCTTTAACTTATTTTTGGAAAATATGCTCTCCAATCTACTTAACATTCTTTCATACAAATTCTTCATGCTCACATGAAGAGAGTTGCTCACAATTTATGTTAATTTAAAATTTTAGATGGCTAACAACTTTTTGTTTATGAACTGAGGCAAAATCATGGTGTTTACTGTGAAAAGCTGATTTTGTACTATTTCCCAGCAGAGCACTTGAGTAGATCAATGACAAAAGCAAATTAACTGTTTGGTAACGTAGATCATGAAAATAGAATCTTTCTTCTTGGTCATAAAGGGAAAACTTTCCATGAATAGTATTTATTAATGGTCTTCCTCATTTCCCACTGCAGTCTCTCCTGCTAAGCATAAATTGCCTCAGTCTTCAAAGCATAATACAATGGTATTTATTTGCAATATGTGATATCAGCAAAAGCTAAATTACAATCTTGAATGTCAGAGATTTTATAGTATATTTAGTCTCTAACCATAAAAAACAGAATCTATATTTAAAAGACAACACACTGGTAAAAATGATCTTACTGCATAATTATTTACCTTCTTCATTCATGTAACTCTCATTTAAGAAAATAGCATTGGTTTAGTAATCTGAATATTAAACTAACAAACTGCTTCAATTACATACCCTAAGTATGTTGTTTCCAAATCATAAGTCAGTATTTTTCTTCCACATCAATGTGCTCATGGCCACTGATACAATTATTAGTTATGGTGACAATGCTCCAATTTGATGTGCTTGATGGCTTGTAAAAAGCTGGTTGAAATTTGTTGTATGTTCATGTTACAGCCCTAAGACCTCCTTCTTTCTCATTACTTTTCATTTTTCAATGTGATTCAATTACTTAATGAGAGGAAATAACATAATACTATAATGAACCAATTAAAGTTTCCCACAGAGCAAGCAAGCTCAGTTTGAGTCTAAGGTAAAAATTCTCCCTCTCTCTCGACTTCTTTTGAAACATTAAGAAAGTCCTCTTTTCATTTGCATTTCCTACTGATTATATAAAAAATCTATGTTTGCCAGCTGGGTTTTTATAGCCCTGAGACATAACGGGAGACAAAAAGCATCAATGTAATATTCCTTGAAGTATTATGTTTTTAATTGAAATTATTGCTATGGACACTATGCGTGAGATTAAACACTAATTATTAGTATCACACAACTGATCCTTCACGTTGGTGGACTTGACTTGAAAAGTTTCCTGGTCTTCAATTTCTTTGACTAATATCCACTATGTAATTACATAATTGTAAATGATTTACATACAAAAAGATTATGAAAGACATTGGCTACTGATCTCCCTGGCTAGGATCAGCAAAGAGTTTTCCCTATACAATCAGGAAATATTTAGTGAGCAATAACTACATGCTAAGCAGTATATTATATATAAAGTAAAATTAACTTATTGCCCTTAAGAAATTAACAGCTGGCTACAGAACGGACTACGAAAGTTTTAGGCCCTGTATTAAAGGATATTTCAGGGCTCAGTGTTTTGAAACATATCAAGAACCTCAGGACAAGAGGTGCCATGTGTGGTCCTGGGCAATAGTTAGCATTCTTGTCATTGTCCAGTACTGCCACAGAAACAAAAGTGCTTGTGAAAATAATCACCAAGTAACTTCTGGAAAGAAGATCGATGTATAAAATGCTAAGAAATTAAAGATTAAAACAGATGTCAAAGATAAAATGACTTAAAAAGAAGTGATGTTGACTTCTCCTAAGAATTCTGAAAAGCAAGTTTACAAATGTCAGGGCCCCAGGGTTTTGCTCATTTTAGCAGAGAAAGCGGACACATGTCAAAAGAGGAGACATCATTTTTTTAAAACTGAAGTGAGCATAAAATGGTTTCTGGAATAAGTCTTTTAAGTTTTTACTAAGGAATTACACTTAGATATTTTACATTGATTTGACATGTAGCATGGTTCTTTTCATTGGCAAGGAATTTTCTTTCCTACATAGAAATATTTTATATAACACATAACTTATATGAATTAATCCTAAAGTGACCAAGACAAACCTTTAAAAACATTAAGTTATAATCATTTATAAGTTATTAGATGTTTTGAAATAAAAATTGGGTATATGTAAATGCTTCATAAAAATAAACTCATTATACCTATAAAGTCAGATTCAGCCAATATATCTCGTACAGAGTTTTAATTCACATTTAGCATTTCCTTTTTTTTAGACATGTGAGATATGAAAAATTAGACATCATTTGTTCTCTTCCAATATGTTCATTATCACTTAAAATTTGTCCAGAAGAAATAGCCTTACATCCCATCTTACAGACATTCAGCACACATATCCTTGAGTTCTGGATTTTCTGAGAATCTCATGGAAACCAAGTCTGTAAAAACATGGGAAATTCCCATTCAATGAAACTTTTAATTTTCCAAAATGACAGTGTTAACAGTCTATTAAGGAGCAGTGGCTGCTAAAACAGTGGTGCTTCACTCTGCGTTTTAACACCGACTATGGTAGTGAATAATGACTTGTAGCTCAAGCGAGGAATGAGTCCAGGTCCCCGTACATGCCTGGAGGGGCCTAGCTGTGATTGGAGTGAGTGGAAGACAGGGAGATTCCAGGGAACCAGCCGGCTAGCCAGACTGGTCAATTAAGTTAGCTATGTGTTTAATTGTCAGATACTGTCTTCTTGTAAAAAGTGGAGTTCAATGTTGGAAGACTGCGAAGTGATCATCCAGCCACCGTGCTGGTACACACAGCACACACAAATGAAGAATTTGCTGGGGTTTAGCAATAGAAATCAGAGAGAAGAATGCTGATTTGGTGATTTCCATCTTGTATGAACCTCCACTAACAGATACAAGATTGTTATATATTACCAATGAGTTTGTACAAATAAATCTACTTGTAAAGCTCTGAATCACTAGCTGGAGATGAAAGCTTGCCTAAGATGAGAACAAGGCAGCTCTTGAGAACCCAGGAGAGGGCTCAATTGAAGAGGCAGGACCAACAATATGTGAAAGACACTAGTGTCAACACTGCCAGAGTGAATGCATTAGGAGACTATTCCAAACTCAGAATATATATATATATATATATATATATATATATATATATACACAGAGCCTGTGGGTCAGAAATACATATTGCAAAGAATATGCTTGTCACTGTTGTCATTGGTATTCAAAACTGTTCAAAACCAACTGAAGTTGCCTCAGGAGGAGAATTTAGAAAATTGAATGTAAACGGAATAGGTATATGGTGATATATCTTTTAACAATTGAATGCATGTAAGTTTTCTATATGTGAATATGTAGATAATGTGCTCATTATGGGGACAAGGAAACTGCTTTTACTTTTTAAGTGGAGTGAATTAAAATTTGTTATAGAATCAGAAGGAAAAGAAAGGATGAGACCATGCTGGCACATGCCTTTAATACCAGCACTTGGGAGCAAAAGGCAGGAGTGTGAGACCAGCCTGGTCTACAAAGTGAGTTCCAGGACCCCCAGGGCTCCACAACACAGAGCAATCCTGTTTCAAAAAGAAGAGGAAGAAGAAGAAGAAGAAGAAGAAGAAGAAGAAGAAGAAGAAGAAGA
>OU015758.1:26896839-26962924 GCA_907169655.1 Acomys percivali | reverse complement strand
CACACACACACTCACACACGCACTCACACACACACACACACAACACACACACATAAAAATTAAATGCCAAGAAAACCCTTCATCTATATCTACCAATCCCATTACTAAGCAGTTCTCTGAGATTGCCTCATTTTAAAACATTCCTCTGCAAAATGGAGACAATGTTTGCTACTCCATGAAGCTGTCTGGCTGAGCAAACAGGATGTCATGTATAATGTACTTTGCACATGACGATCACAAAATAGACAGAGTATATGCCAGCCATAATACAGGCAGTGATCTTCAGCCTTGGTTGCATTTACACACCTCCTGGGATGTTTTAGAAGTCTCAAACCCCAGCTCACACACTTGCCAGAGGAAATTAGTCTATCTGGTAATGGGAATACAGGCATCAATATTTAAAACCTCCTCGGATTATTCAAAGTGTTAGAGAATAAACTAGCTAAAAAATTGTCAGACTACCCAATCCAGCAGCTGGTGAGTTATGATTGATTACACTGTATTTTTTTATGAAAAGGCACAACATCAATTTTCAATACTACCAATAAGTGTCCTTTAAACGTAAAGAAACATAGGAAAATAAATGTCTATTTCTTAGATTCTAAGGCAATAAAAACTGTATTTCCATGGATACTTTCTGTGCTGAATCTACTTAGGTATTTGTATTTCTGTTTAGAGTTTTCAGTTGTCACATATGTGTTGTCTACGGTAAGTTTCTGGTAGAGTTTTATCTCAGGAGACATTACTGAGCACAGTTTTGCTCCACTGCAAGCAGTTGAGGGGGAGAAAAGCATCTGAATAATTAGAAGGGAAGTGGAGAGATTGAGAGTCCCTGAGGAAAGCACTTCTGTCACAGCCAATGGAAGCAGATGCTCCCACAAATCAGGCTCCAGAGGATCCACCATCCCTTGTAACAGCAGATGCTGGAATAGGAACTGTTAGGAGGCACGATTGTATCCAAATGTTTATTCTGATTTCACCTGTCCCCAAATCTCAACATTCAGATGGGCTGGCTGTGATTCATCATCGTGTTTATCATAATTACGAGCGAATGGAAATTCAGATGTTTTGTTTCCATCAGGTTGACTCGGGGCTTGCCACTGTTTTTAGCCATATTACTGATAACTCGATCCTTTGTGAGTATTTCAAATCACTCTATCGCATTAGTCCGTGAATCAAAAGGCAGCCTGTCATTGTATGTAAGTTCTAGTGATAGTGATTACAGTGACCTAAAATTCCCCACCAACTGTTTCTTCTTAAGAAACATAAATTTACACTTGTACTATCTACCTAGCTGTCTATCCACACATAGAAAGCACCAAAAGGATAAATTAACTTGGTGACCTCTTCAAAATGGTATTGATTCAAAGATATATCAGCTGACAACCTGCCCTCTGAGGAAAAAGTGCTTGCTGCCATTCACATAGAAATAAATATTACGTAGGTCACTACCGTCGATGTTTCCAGGGCTGTTTAACAACACAACTTGTTACAAGGCTGTAAGCATCCTCAAGAGTTGTTCCCTTGGAGTAACTATCTTCCTTGTGCTTTGTTTCATAAACTTCTTTTCATGTGCAATCAATAGATTTTTTTTCCTCCTTTGCCAGAAAGAATTAGTACTTAAGAGCGTAAGAGAATCACTAATATGAAATAACTCTTAATATTGTGCTCTTTCTTGCAAGGCTAAATCACAGCATAACAACAGAGGAATTTCGGGATTTTGAAACAATTCAAACCATTTTTAAAAAAGCAGTAAGTGAAGCAGGAATTAAAGTAGGAGAAAGAAGATGAGATATTTAGGGTTCTAATTTGTTCACATTTCATAAGAAAGATTGATCAGGATTATTTCAAAGTAGGAAATTAGTCCATGAAGTTGAATCACAGTATCCAAAGTCGCAAAAAGCAAGATAATCTGAAATGTCAACCTTTGGCATAGGCACTCATAAGACTTAATGAACTCATGTGTATTTCTGTTCCTTGAGATACATACATGCAAACAGGTGTGCAAAAAACACACTGCATAGGTCCAGTATAATAATAAAACTTAGCTACATGTTGCATAAGATAGAATTTGATGTTGTTGTGTATTATATATGAAAACCCATTTTGTATATTACTTATCAGCACTTGGGAAGGTTACTATTGGTTGTCACATTCATGAGATAGAGAATCACAAGTGACACCAGCCTCTGGGAACAACTTGAAGAATTTACAGTAGATCACTCTCTGGACTTGTCATGGGGGTATTTTTTTTTAACTATCCTAACTGACATGAAGAGATCCACCATGAGTGTGGAGAAAGCCCTCCCCTGGCAAACCCAGGTATAAAGACATTCTCAAGGGGGAGATTTTGCTTTGTTTCTTCTTGCCGTCCCACTTTGCTGGTGAGTCCTTCCGTTCTGTTCCTGAGTTTGTTCTACTCTATTGCTGCTGCTGTTGCTGGTACAGTTGCTTCTCTCCTTAACACTACCAGAACTCACTGCCTGTAAACCTCCAACATTGAATCTTCCAGAACCTTGTTAGAAATTCAGAGCCATCCAGCCCCATGGACTTGGCAGCTACAAGTCCTGTGTCTCTCCAATGTAAAAACAGCCAACTTGAGGAAATTTATATATATATATATATATATATATATATATATATATATATATACACACACACACACACATTCTTCTGCTCCTCTAGAGAACTCCAGTACACAACTATTTAGATCTGTAAAATTATACAGTTCACATGGACAATTTCATATTTATGCATATTTATACATAAAAAGCTGTATATGCACATCCACTCGCCATTTAAACAAGCATCTATTTGAAGAAACCTCAAATGCTTCCATCGGTGGTTTTAGATTTTATCTTATGGGTAGAACCTATGTATGTCTTACACCTTTGCTTCTTCCAGTTTATTGGATATTTGCATTGTAGCTGTTCTTGCTTATGTTATTTCTAAAGCAAAAAACACATATGTAATTAAAAATTTAGAATAAATTATATTTTATACTTAGGTATTTGTTGAATGGAATAATTAAAGACAGGAACAGAAAGGAATGCTTTATTCATAGGTCGGCATAACCTTTCTTCTAGTTTTCTTTGTTTTCTCCTTTGTGCTCAATTATTTTTAGAATATTGATATCCATCCTTAAAATAGCAATTCTAAGGTCAAAGTAGAAGTATAATGATCTACAGAATAAAATGTCATGTATCCTGTGATTATAACATTGCAAAGATATTTATTTAATGATGTCAAGAGTGACCTTTTTCATAACTAGGATTTTTTAAAAGATAACTGCTATATTTTATGAAAAAAAATGTTGTGGTGGTGAGTAAACAGAATAAAAAGCATAGAACACAATGCACAGACTTTAATGTTGGGGTAATAAGGACTGTGCAACTCAGTAGCCAGGCAGTTCTAATAGAAATTTGCTTCAACAGTTATTTTGAAATGGTATCTTTGAGATCCAGTAAGTCAAGCTGCCAATTCTTTGAGATAAGGTAACACTTTTCAGTTGCCAACTTGCTGCACTTTGAACCACTCCTAGAATTCTGATACCAGCCACCAAAAAGTACTTGGAAATGTTTGCCATTTTTTTTTAACACAAAGATACTAATCTCCATGGATTTGTTTTGCCTGGTTTTGCTTTCCTGGACATTCCTTCCTTTTTTTTTTTTTTCTGTTTTTATTTTACAGTCCATATAATTTGACATAACCACTCTTTTTAAGCACCCATTTTAATACTAGATTTTGAATAATTTGAAAATATTGCTACTATATTCATAGTTTAGTGTCCTAACTAATAACCAATTAAAATACAAGTAATCATTTTCTATGCAGAAATGGTATTGCTATATGTAAGATGTGGCTTTTTTTTTTAACATTTTAAAAGAAAAAGTTTCAATCCCTTGATTCAGCCAACTTGTAGTCTACTAAATTGGCTATGCTATGGCACATGGGAAGTTTCTACTTAGGAGTGCTATATGGGGGTAGAGTGGGTGACTCAAAAATTAAAACAAACATAATATAGTAACAAGGTACAGGGTTTTCTTTAAAATCTTGAGATAAGACCAATCTACAACCTTACAATGTACAATCCACAATCTTACAATCTACAATTTATAATCTTACATTTATGTAGTTGGAAAGTCCAAATGGGTCTCACTGAGCTAAAATAAGATATGTTCTTTCTTGAAATTCTATGAGAGAGACATATCTCCTTCCTTTTGCAGTGTGTATGACTGCTCATGTCACATGACTCACAGTTCCTGTTCATCTTCAAAGCTATCTGTCAACCTCTTTGGTCAGTATTAGCAATTTCTTATTCTTTGACATAACTCTCCTATATTTTTCATAAAGGACATTCTCTATTCCACCCAATGTAAGCATCAAAACTAAGTATTGTAATGTAAAGGTAATATTTAAGTATTAAAGCATTAGCAAATTAAACTACATTACCACTTTAATCCCAGCACTCAGGAGGCAGATGCAGGTGGATCACTGTGAGTTAGAGGACAGCCGGTCTACAAAGCGAGTCCAGGACAGCCAGGGCTACACAGAGAAACCCTGTTTCAAAAAACAAAAAAAGTAAAAAAAAAAAAAAAAATAAATAAATAAAAATAAAACTCATGCCCAGCCTTTATTCCTTCTTGCCATATAGCCTATCATACTGTTTGGTTTCAGAAACCACAAAAAGAACACTTTGAGGAAAAGGTCATTAGTCTTCCTATTATTCCTTAGCCGGATAGTCAAGGCTGTCTATGATGCAATTCTAAACTTTCTTCCTGACTTTATTTTTCATCCTGGATAAAGATAGATAGATAGATAGATAGATACAGATGGATATATGTGTATATAGGCTACATAGTGTCATATAATGAATTACATTGAAATTTTGTTGCTTAGAATAGTACTTATTACCTCATTTTTTGTGAATAAGCAATCTAGGAATAATTTAACTTGGTCCTCTAGCTTAGAGTCTCACAGGCTAAATCAAGGTGGAAGCTTTGCCTTTCTTGAACGTTCCATTAAAGAAGACTCTAATTTCCAGATCATACATTTAGCTACTTGATGGTGGCAAGGCTTCCTCCTTTCCTGGTTATTTGTTGACAGAAATTACTCTGAGTTCTTACTGACCATGTGGTCTTCTCCATAAGAAAATGAATAGCTTAGCTATTGACTCATCAGCAAGGGGCAAGTTAATGTCAGAATGTAGCATTTTGTAACTGTATGACAGCACTTTATTTGTGTTATCACCATTAAATGGTAGCCAGTAGACAAGTGTATACCTAACAATTAGAAGGTGCAGGCAGGAGGACTGCTGATGTAGGCCTACTCTCATATTGAGTTCCTGACCAGCCTATCTTATGAGACCCTGTCTCCAAAACAAAAAAGTAAGATAATCCAAGATGCCAAATGACACTATAATTATCAATATGACAAGAGGGCACAAACACCAAGAGGTGGTTATGTGGGGGCAAGTTAGAAGTCATTAGTACTCTCACCTCAGATGCCATCAGATTCCACTGTCAACAAAAAGTATCATCCTGAGACATGTTGATTCTTAATGAAAAATGGACTAACAAAGATAAATAAATAACAACAGGCTTCATTTATAGACTCAAATAAACCTCCATAATATGTACATATACATACAAATAAAAATAAACAAAAAGAAAAATAACTAATCTTGTTAAGTGACACTATACTAATCAAAATCACATGAGGCACAAACACCAAGAGGTGGGTTCCTGGGGCCAAGTTGGAAGCTATTCATGTTCTCATCTCAGATGCCTCTGATAGATAGAGAGAGATAGAGATGATAGAGATAGAGGAGATAGAGAGAGATAGAGATAATGATAGATAATGATATAGTTAGATACACATTTTCTCAAGGGAGTTTATAATACATCAAATTCTCAATGTGTTTATGGTGTAAAAAGAATGAGAATTACTATTCTATATATAAGCTACTTTTAAGTTTGGTCTAGCGTCATTCGAAATTCCTCAATGCATTACTTGCATTTCACTGCCACGAACCATGTAGCAACTACAATTTTCAATGGATTCTGAATGTAATCTTTGAAATCACTAACTGCTCCTTCTTGGATATCAGAGTGCATAGAAACTTAGATCTGAAGATTTCTAAAATGTTCACAATGGAAGTAAAGTACATTACACATTAAATCACAGTCAAGGATTTGCTCTTATAAACCAATGAGGGAAAGTGGATATCTGGCTCTGAAAATCTCTTTGTTTGTCTAGAAGGTTCTGTTTCATGAACTCTCTTCTTCAAGTGTTCATTTCTTGCTATTTTACCTTTCCAAAATATAATCTCAGAGGACATGTTTCTCTAAGAATTATGTGTTGTGTTTGCAAATGTGAAGAGTGACTTTAAAAAAAATGTTACCATGAAAGGTTGGCTAAAATTGCCTTTCTATTTAATGACAACTTTTGGTGTGCTTGGCTGTGTGAGAACATAATCCCACTATACCTGTCCTCATACATATTTTCATACTTGGCCTTTTCTAGACAGTTGAGGTCAGAGACTGCAGATCTTTGCTTTCCCTTCAATTCTCAATGCATTGTCATGATAGGTTAAGGAACAGTGAAGAGTTATGTTGAATGGATAAGTGCCCAAAGAGCATCTTAATGAAGCATAAGACAGAAATCTGAGGGAGGAATGAAGACACATCCAAGAAATAGGCAACAAAGGTCTCATCCTTGATCTTAGAGGTCCTTAATGAGTGCTTACAGTTTTCTTAGTTTCAAAAGTATTATTTAAGAATAGTCTGTAGGAATGGAGTTTAGCCATTCCTGTTATGTATTAAAGCCTTTAAAATCCCAGCCTTCATTTAATAAGATTACTTTATTCACGGGTATCCTTTACAAACTTTCTGTTTCAAGTTACCTTTCTAAAACTTACTTGGGGAACCATTCATCATAAATGAAAGAACTGCCTGAGAGGTATTAGGAAGAAGTGAAATAGGAAACTAGCTGCATTCAGCAGGGTTTCAGGCATTGGCCTGACTGGAGGCTGTGAGGGAATGAAGAAATGACAAACACAAACCAATTTATTGCATGGAGCTGAGTCAAACTGTTTTAGCCACTCTTAATAGGAGCACCTTCCATAGTGGATTATTTTCAGGCCATAATTATCACAGAGGGTGTGGGCATCCACTGTGCACGCTTTCTGAAAATACTGTCAGCCTTTACATTTTGGCTGTTGAGGAAGGCTTCTCAGCCCTATGAGTATCACAAGGAGAAGACCTTGCCACTCCCACGGGGCTCAGGCATTGGACATGGCCACACTCATATCAACAGCTCACATTCACTCAAAGAGTCATTCACTCAGGCTTCCTCAACTCTCCACAGCAACTCGCAGAAACTCCCCAAGCCTGTCTCTAATGTGGGACTCTTGTTGTACTCTGTCTTAATTAACCATTGAATATTGAAGTATTTGGCTAGTTCTGGGGTTATACAAGGTCCTCTGCATTCAGAGGAGTGTCTTTCAATACTGAATAGTTCATTTCTGTGGTCAACAGCCTGGTCCTGGACCTGAAAAAGTATTCTTTGGGATAAAGAAAATATATGCCTCATACACAAACCAATACTGTTCTATACAAATCATTTTTAAAAAATAGGGGGAGTGGGACTGGAAGATGAGGAGGGATGGGGCTATGACCAGGATGATAAAATGTATAAATAAATAAATTAATATTAAAAATGCCCCTCACGGGAATAGCTTTCTTTTTTTAATGATTGAAGCTTCATTATGTCATGGTTGTGATTGTTGGGAATTGCAGTGTTTGATCAATCAGAGCATATCAGACCAACAGATATAGGAGAAGGCATGGAATGATTATGACTGTTTCTAAATCAATATGAAAGAAAAGCGTCTTCAGCATGCAGAAAAAGCTAGGAAAAAAACAATACAAGAAAATGAGGTGCTTTGATAGCCCCATGTATCTAGTAATGAGACAGCGTTTCAGGACCGTTGGCAATGTTCAAATATTTTTTGTCCTGTGTCAGTCTCTGCCAGGGGACATAGCTATAAACATTTAATTATAAAGCTACATGGAGCAGAAAGAGAGACAGCCTCTGGAATCTGCATAATGTTAGAGAGCTGTGGCATAGCCACTTGAAAAATAAAGAATGTTAAAGAATATTAGTAGTATTTCACTGTCGCTTTTAGAAAACGAGATTTAAGGCATTTGACAGGGTAGAGATTTTTCTGCATCTCTGAGTAAAGCATACGATAAATGGTAGGAATTACAAAAAGGAAGAATATTAGTCTAGGGGCTATACAGTTGTCAAGATGTTGCAAGGATATGCTGCGCTTGCAGTGGGCCTAGCTTTTATCCCAAGCACCCACATACTGCCTCAGAATCATAGGGAACTCTAGTTCCAACAGATCTGATACCTTCTTCTGCCCTCAGCAGGCACTGCACACACATGTGTACACTTGTAGGCCCGCTAAATACTCATATACATTAAATAAATAAATCTTTAAAAATCAGAAAAAGAACATTAGTCTATGACTTTCTCACGTACTCTGGTGCCTCATATTTGACCATGTCCCCTGGAGGGGGAGACCTAGTGGCACTCAGAGGAAGGACAGCAGGTCACCAAGAAGAGACTTGATACCCTATGAGCATATACAGGGGGAGGTAATCCCCCTCAGGAACAGTCATAGGGGAGGGGAATAAGGGGAAAATGGGAGGGAGGGAAGAATGGGAGGATACAAGGGATGGGATAACCATTGAGATGTAACAAGAATAAATTAATTAAATAAAAAATAAAAATAAAAATAAAAACACATCCACAACCTTTTGAGGGGGACAGGGCAAGTCATCCATATCTCTGACCATATTTAGATCTTAGTGAAATGGAAGTTTCTTTGAAGATTAGGTTTTGTTATATGGTGTGTTTCTAGGAGCTGTCTTGTGAGAAGGAATGTGATATTTTTCTGGAAGATGTCTTGTGAGAAGGAATGTGATATTTTTCTGGAAGATTTCTTGTGAAAGGGCATGTGATGTTTGGAAGGAGGAAATAGAACTCCATGGACAGTGGAACAATCCTTTTTGCATTGCTACACTGCTACTTGCCATATGACTCTTTGCTGGTCTTCGCTGGACTTCACTTCACAGAAAGAAATGTTCCAGAGAGCTTTTCATAGTACTCTCGCTGATTCTGAACACTTCCTTTGACTCATGCCAATTTGACCGAGCCTTACTTGTTTCTGCTAGATCATGCCATCTCTACAGATTGGCCCAGGGAACTAGATCTTAACAGGTCTACCACCTCTTTTTCCTATTAACATTCTTTGTCCCCTTCCTCTGGTACATGGGTTAGAAGTGAAGTTGAAGTGTTTAAGAACCTTAAAGTAGGTTGTGAAAAATCTAAGCCTAAATCTCAGAGTTGTTGTCTTTCTTAAATAACACACTTTGGTTAACTACATGAAATTAAAAAACAGTGGTTGAATACAGCAGCTAATACAGACAACACTGGACATTAGTCAGGAAATGAAACTGACTATTACATAAAAATGCTATCATTCACACTACTATGTCAAGAATAATGCCCAATTGATATTAAATATTTATCAACAGTATTTAGTAAGTATACCATTTTATAAGAAAATGCCTTTGTTTAACATGCAAAAAGTCCATCAGAAGACAATAAAGACCTATGTTGAGTTTTTATCTGCACAGTCTCTTGTACAGCCTCTTCAACAGCCCTAAAGTGATGCTAGATTTATGGATTTCTGCTTATATGTTCACATAGACACTTGTAGTTTTGTACTTTATACAGATTTTTTTTTTCAAAAATTGTTTAACTATTCCATTCCTGACACAACTCTCCTGGCACCACTGAAAGAGGATTATCATTGGGAAAGTCATGAGAATTTGAGGAATGAATTCACATATTCTAATGAGGGGTCATGGTTTGTTCGAGTTTAATGAGATATATCTCATAGCTCAGTAATTCCTACATAAGGCTGAATCATTGCTAGCCATCTTAGTATAGCAATGGATTTTTGTTTAGTTTTGTTTTTTTCCAAACAGGGTTTCTCTATATAGCTCTGGCATTCCTGGAACTTGCTCGATAGACCAGGCTCACCTTGACTGACAGAGATATACCTGACTTTGCCTCCCAAGTGCTGTGACTAAAGACATGCACCGTTATCACCCGGCTAACAATGGATTAAAAAAAAAACAGTTATGCCAATTAATCTGGCTTAATGTCATGTATTGAGACAAAGCCCAAGCAAAATTTGAACTTAAAATGCCTTTACAAAAATCAAAGGTTTGATATGGATTGGAATAGTTGAAATTCCTTCAAATTTTATAATTCAAACATGGAAAATATTTAATAGAAGTTTTCTCAGACTTGATAGAAATCTTGAAAATGCATGTAATGTTATCAATAAAGAACTATAAGATTGTGAAAAGGAGGAGGGTTCTTCTGTATGCCATACTGCAGGTTCCACTGTGTAGCTGAGTAGGCTTGAGTGGTTTGGTGTAGTGCACTCTGCGTGTGGTTTCTGGGTGCTGTGAGCTCAGCTACACAAGCTCCAAAAATTATTATTTACTTGGCTGGAATACAATCACAAGATTGCTTGTAAGTATAAGAAGGAGGTAAAAGACTCTGTCTCTTGAACTACTTTTTCTAACCAACAACTCTGGCTTATTTCCCAGGAGATACATTGGCAGTAGGGACCCCAGAGGCAAGGCTTGCACCCAAAACTTCAGATGGCACACAGACCACAAAAACCCCAGGGGGGATATCCTACTGGACTTGAAGTTTCACTAGTCACCATAACTACTCAGGCAAGAAGAGAGAAAACAGAAACTTGGGGGGAGGGGTGCTGGCAACCAAAAAAACACTCACCAAATAAAGATAAACTCATAAAGCAGCATCTAAACCTATAGTAACGAGAAAACGCAGATCCCTAAAGGCCAGGTTAAGAACAGAATCAGTAAGAGTCAGGGCTCTATGACACCAACAGAACCTAGCTATCCAACTACATCAGCCCTAGATATTCTAACACAGCCCAAACACAAGAAAATGACTTTAAATCCATTCTTACAATGATAATAGGGATGTTTAAGGAGGAAATGAATAAATTCCTTAAATAAATACAGAAAAATAAAATAAAACACATGGAGGAATTGAATAAAACTTGAAGCATTTTTCATTTTCCATGTTCAAGACCTGAAAAGGGAAATACAAGTAATAAAGAAAACACAATCTGAGAGGATTTTGGAAATAGAAAATGAGGGAAGAGAACAGGAACTACAGACACAATCATCACTAATAGAACACAAGAGATGGAAGAAATAATCTCAGGAGTAGAAGATACACTAGACAAAGTTGAGTCATTGATCAATGAACAATTATAAATCTAATAATTCCCCAACACAAAACATTCAAAAAAATGGAACCATATAAAAAAACCAAACCTAATAATAAAAGGAATAGAAGACTCCCAACTCAAAGGCCCAGAAAATATTTTAGGCAAAATCATAAAAGAATTTTTTTCCTAAACTAAAGGACATGCCTATAAAAGTACAAAAAGTTTACAGAACACCAAATAGATAGGAGTATAAAAGAAAGTACCCCCTTGCCACATAATAATCAAAACACTAATTATACAGAACAGAGAAAAAATATTAAGAGCTTTAAGGTTAAAAAAAAAAAAAGGCCAAGTAACCTATAAAGGCAGACCTATTTGAATTACACCTGACTTCTCAACAGAGACTCTAAAATCCAGAAGGGCTTGTGCAGATGTCCTGCAGTCTTTAAGAGACCATAGATGCAAGATCAGACTACTAAACCCAGCAAAACTTTTGATCACAATATATGGAGAAAACAAGACATTCCACAATGAAACCAAATTTAAGCAATTACTATTTATGAATCCATCCCTACAGAAGATACTAAAAGTAAAACCCCAAACAAAGGAGGTTAACTACACCTAAGAAAACACAGGAAATAAATATTTACACCAGCAAAACCAAAATAAGGAACACACACACACACACACACACACACACACACACACACACACACACATACCCCAACATCAAAATAAGAGGAATTAAAAATCACTGGTCTTTAGTATCTCTCCATATCAATGGACACAATTCACCAATAAAAAGACACAGATACATAAATAGGATCCATCATTCTGCTGCATACAAGAAACACACCTTCTTCCCTTAACTGGGCTGCCTTGTCTAGCCTCAATAGAAGATATACCTACTCTTACTGCAACTTGATATGCCAAGGCTAGTTGATATTCACAGGAGAGAAATATCCATAGGGGAAGGGGAGGAGGAGGTAAGAGGGACTGACTGGGGGGGGGTGGAATTTGTGATCAGGATGTAAACCAAAAAAACCTATAAAATTGAAACCTTTTAATTACTAACAATTAAGCAATATTTCAGTTAATTATATATACTTCACAAGATGCTAAACTCTAATTTTTCTGAAGACAGTGATTTAAAAATTATTGCCAAAAAATATTGGAGGATATAGAATAGGAGACCCACAAGTTAAGAAAAAACAATAGTTTCACAATTAACCCAAAATTTGAACATTATGTTTTAGTAGTATCTGATAGGTTTTTATAATTATAATTAATTGTTTATTTTAAATTTGTATCCCACTGGAGACTAATTTTGTACTTTTGACATTGTATTCATTTGTTAATGAAGACACTAAAATATGTAACCATGTCAGGCATTGTAACATGAATATAGATTTAACTAGAATTCTTATGTTCTTGCATAGTTGAAAATGAGTTACTGGTGAAGCACTAAAGGCTCTTTGGTGTCATTAAACAGAACTGATTTAAAAATGCTATTATCACAAACAGTTGTGGGTAGAGTCCCTAAACTATAGAATTCCCTTTGAGAAAATGAATTGATTAACTAATTTAAAACTTCATTAAAGTGATGTTAAGACTCAGAACATCACATTGTACAGTTTATCTCATAAAATATAGGCTTTACATTTAAAGTACAAATATACACTTGCCACTATCTAGGTTCCTACAAGATCTAATGAGTCCATAGATAACTGACCTAGCAGGTCATTCTTCAGTGACCAGTGGCAGGGTCCTGGAAGAGAGACACAGGAGATCAGAAGATAAAGGAGATAGATAAGTTTGAGACCAGGAGGTTTTGCACAAAGCTATAGGTCATTCCAAGAAAGCTTATTAAAAAGTACAGTACCTTAATACACTATTTGTGGCGGATAAGTGGGATGAAGTCAGTGGATCATACAATTGGGGCAAAGTCAGTGGGAGCTAATCAAGCAAAGTTTCACAAGGGGAACAGACTATTTCAAGAACATCACAGACTGAGCACACAGCCACTGTTGGACTGATAGTACAGCCCTGAAAGTGTGAAAGAGTTGGCTCCTCAGAACTAGAAGCTCCAACCCCACCCCCAAGGCCCTGGCCCCAGGACATTATATGTTCTTCCAGGCACACTTTTAGTTTTAGAGAACAAAATGTGTTCCTTCTAGATACCTCAAGGAAAGCTTTGGGTTAATCTAACCCTCAGCAGCAGAAGCTACAATACATGGTGGCTGCCATGGGTCATATTTCAGAATGGCAACATGGTAGCTGGTATGTAGGGGGTGCCTGCTGTTATAGATTAAATCAATGATTGCATGGACTGTTGCAGCACATTTTAAATTTCCAAAAAAAAAAAAAAATCCTCAAATTACCCAGGAAAAATTAGATGCTGTATATTTGTCTTGATTCGTTCCAATAACCAATGAGAAAGACTCAATATTGCAAAGTCTATAGGTTTTCTACTAGAGAGAAAACACACGCCATTAAACAATATATGTAACCCTTCTCTGCAAAGGCCACTTTAAAAAGATCTTATTTTATCCTAATAGGAAAATTGGTGCTGCAAAACATTTTAATTAATGCATATCTGTTATAAATGCCATGAGAGTTAATGGTAGCAGTGTACCCAAGAGGTAGATAATGAGTTTAGTATTACTCACATATGCCAGTATATTTATTGAGTTTAAATTTAAACTTGAGGACTATAAGTTTGAATACAAATTTTTTATTGTCTGAATTTTTCTCTTTACTTGGAAAAGCATTTATTCCAATTGACACAGAGTTCACGCCTACAGAAATTAAATCCAGCATCTAATATTGTCAGTTTCTGTGTGAAGATGACTGTTGTCCTTTACTAGACTCAAATGACCATTTACTTTCTACCAAAGAGCAGACCTTAATAGGATTGACTCATGCAGCCAACTGTGTTGAATCATTTTAAGGAATAAGACATCTGTGTAGGCGGACAAACAGGCTATTTTTTGGACCTTAATAATGCCTGATATCTTATAAATTATTCACCAAAAAGCTTAGATTTTGTGAAATAACAATGCACATTGATTTCATAGTTCTCATAAAAAGAAAAATAAAAACACAAATTTGTTTTCTAACAGAGGCCGTTAGGTATTTCTTTGAAAATACTTATTACAAATACTTGGAGGAAGAGTTAAATTTCAGGTTTCACAATAATTGCACACACTGGTAAGGAAATGGGTTTTGGCATGTTTAATCCTGCTCATATCATTGTTCCTTAGTTCTTTGAACTAAAAGAAAATTAGTATCAAATATATATCACAAGGTGGGCAATTCCAAAGACAAACTTCCTGCCAAGGGCCACCTTGTGCCACAGGCAATAGACCTCCTGCTCCTCTTGACATGAAGAAAGACCACAGAACCCAGAGTTGGGGTACTTCCACTGTGGCCTCCACTCAAATAATGTTCCCTCATTTGCCCTGCTAAGACCTAGATTTCTAGTCTGAGTCCTAGGAAGAAGCTAAAAACTCAAGATGCTCCTCATCTTGAAGTCTCTGTCTGGGTGCTGCTGCTCCAGTAGAGGAAACCAGCAGCTGATTCACCAAGGACTTGGATCTGAGTCTTTAACATCATTCTAGACCGCACTGCTGATATGTCAGATCCCCATCCCTGCAATTGTACCAGTACCAAGTCCCACCAGCCTCAAATGTGGACTGGAGACAGTGATAGCAAGCTCGGCAAAAAGAGCTCAACCAATGAAGCGAATGTCCCTGTAAAGTGCAAGCTCAGCCCTACTGAGTTGAGTTGTGGTGGAGCTGAGGGGTGGGGGAGGGGGGCGAAGAATCCACATATTTAGTAGTTCACTTCATGTTAAACAGAAAATGAAAGAGACCCAAAGGAAACATTCACTTCTCACTCACGAATTAAATGTTTTGTCTTATCCAAGAGCATAAATATGTCTATCCTCTATCAAGTGTTTACTTGAGCAAGTTGAAGAGATACTCCAGGCAAATTTTCCAAAAGTGACTGTCCATTAAGGACACAGGGCATAGAGAGACGCAACAGGACTAGATGGCCAGAGTTTCACTAGCTGGTTCTCAGCTTGTTGATGTCCTTTCCTCTTTCTCCCACCTTCCAACTTTCCTTCTCTTATCGCTGCACAAGTTTCAGCTATTTGTGACCCAGAGATTTTAATACCTTGGTCTGAATCTCTTTTCCTAAATATTTTACAAACATGAATTTTAATTACTTAACACGTATACTTCTGAAATCAAAGCAATAGACATCATGATTGTTTCATGCATCTTCAAGAATTTTTAACTGTAGTGGCCTGAAGACTAAGGAATGGATTTTATTCCTTTTTTTTTTTTTTTTTTTTTTTTTTTTGTGACAAGGATTCCAAACCTCTAATTCTGCCTATTTACATACTTTCTTTCATGAGAGTGTTAGTCTAAATCAGTGGTTTCAACTTGTGGGTTCTGACCTCATTGGGAATTAAATGATCTTTTCCCAGGAGTCGCATATCAGATATTTACATTATAATTCATAACAGTAGCAAAATTACCTTTAGAAAGTAACAACAAAATAATCCTTTTTAAAAATATTTTATGAATTTATTCATATTACATCTCAATTGTTATCCCATCCCTTGTATCCTCCCATTCCTCCCTCCCATTTTCTCCTTACTCCCCTCCCCTATGACTGTGACTGAGGGGGACCTCTTCCCCTTGTATATGCTCATAGGGTATCAAGTCTCTTCTTGGTAGCCTGCTATCCTTCCTCTGAGTGCCACCAGGCCTCCCCATCCAGGGGACGTGGTCAAATATGGGGCACCAGAGTTCATGTGAAAGTCAGTCCCCACTCTACACACAACTGTGGAGAATGTCCTGTCCATTGGCTAGATCTGGGTAGGGGTTCCAAAGTTTACTGCATGTATTATCCTTGGCTGTTACCATAGTTTGAACTAGAAATGATCATAATGAGTGAGTTAACCCAGAATCAGAAAGAGTCAAATGGTATATACTCACTTATATCTGGACACTAGCCCAAGGGGCATGTCCCATGAAAGTCTTCACTTACCAGGAAAGTGGGACAGAGGGGAGGACATCCTATTGGGACTCTAGATGAGAGAAGTATGGGAGAATTGGGAAATAGAAGAATCCAGAGGGTCCTAGAAACCTACAAGAACATTATGATGGGCAGATCTGGGCCCGGGGTCCTGTTCAAACTATGGCACCAGCCAAAAATCTTATGGTTGGTGGTCACCACAAATAGGAGGAACTGTATTTAAAGAGTTGAAGCTTTAGGAAAGTTGAGATTGACTGGTCTAAACTAAGTTATATAAAGAATAGGGACAGAGCATAATATATACCTTTAGGGTACAGATAGCATCATCAATTACAGGTTTAGGTTGACAGCATGGACAATGGTTTCTTGGTGCTACCAGTTTATAGAAGAAGTCATGTGTGTGAGTTGCAATCAAGCTCACCTGTGGAGTTTCTGAAATGACTCCACAAACTTTCCATTTCATCATCTGTCAATTATAAGAGACACGAATAAGGGCTATAGAGATAGCTAATTAGTTAAGAGTCCTACTACTCTTGCTGAACCCTGGAAAAGGTATTCTTCCCTCCATAGCATGTGTCCATTCTAAAACCCTATGTCTGTGATAATGCTAACCCAGTATGATGTCTATTCTTACCAACTTAGCTAAATATGAAATCAAATAAGAAGCAAGCCTCTTGGCACAGCTGACATATTTTTTGATTAGCTTACTTGAGACAGGAAGACACATTCTAAATGTGGGCAGCACCTTCCAGTGTCATCACAGATATTAGGAAGTCTAAAAGTTAAGCTGCTTTTATAGTTATGGTTTTGGGATTGGCTTGACAGGGACTGAAGACATGACAGACATGCATACAGAAATGCAGGGGCTAGGTGGGAGGTGGGATGTGTGCTATGATCAGGATGCTCCAGGGTTCCAAAATTCAGCTCACTTATCCTATACAGAAGAATAGAGAAGTGTGTTTACTGTATGGAGCTGAGGGAGGAGGTGAGCTAGCTCATCTCAGTAGGTCACGGTGGAGGAGCAGTCTCAAGCTACAGTCATCCAGGAGAGGGAAGTTTTGGTCTCTCTAGACATCTTGTCAATGTCCATTCTGGAACCACCAGAAACAGGGTATTGCCATTCTCCTGAGCCCGACCTGGGTAAGGCATTACAATTTACATGTCCCTGAGTTATTGACATACTTGATATGGCTGTGCTCATGTCAAAAAATACATATTCACTTAGACTTTCATTCATACCTCAGGAAAAGTTTTCTTATTTTTGTCTGCTTGCCTTTGAGGGTTCATCTCACTGATGGATTTATCTATCCTGGCGACAAGTTCATCTACCCTGTCACTACCACTGTTGCTGTGTCATCGCTGCTGTCATCATTCTTTGCACTAGAATAAACCAGCTGCTTTGGCCTTTGGATAAATGTGGCATGCACTTTCCATAAGCATGTTTTATTAGCTGTCATGTTGTGTATTAGTTAGCCAAACCATATACAAGGAAATTGTGACTGGAACATAAATCCCAATTGGGTCTTTGAATACAATGTAAAGAACTAAGGTCTTAAAGTGTCATTCACTAAATAGATTTTACAGAAGTAGAAGAGGACCGGAAAGATTTTAGAGGAAAAACTATTGAACAGGAGAAGAGGGTCAAATTCTTCTAATTGATTACAAAAGATATATTTTTAACTTTTACATGGGTTATAAGATTATATAAAATTGTTAAGCAATAATTATATATATGTACATATATATGTATATAATATGTATATATATTTCCACATATGTATATATACATGTATACAACACATGTATGCATATATGTATACAAAGTATATGTATACACATGTATACATATATATGTACATAATTATACATATATGTATAATTATATATACACATGTGGGATACAATAGGATTTTCAGCACATATTTACACAACAAGCATATCACAAAACACTTAGTCACTTATTTACACTAATGGTCCCACACCCGTTTATCTACTAAAAAGTTACCTGACACAGCGTTACTGACTTTAACATTTTTTTTTTGAGCATTAATGGTTTCTGAGCTCTGTGCAGTGCTACAAACACATGATCTCAATTCTTACAAATATTCAAGACACAAATACAATTAATGCTTTGTATCAAATCCTTATAGAGCTCATATTGTATTGATGGTCATGTCATTGAAACTAAAATGAGATGACACCAAAGCAATATATGACTTTCCCTACTCATAGTATAAGAGCTGAAGCTAAGAATCCACAAATAAAATAGGTGGGAAGATTCTATAACAAGAAAATAAACTGAACCATCATTCTACACATGCATAAACAATAAAAATGAGCACCCCATAGATCTGGTTACATAGCCATTTAGAACCTGTGTCTTAACTTCCTCCACTTCTTCATGCCAGTTTATTTTATTTATTTATTTATTTTAATTTTATTTATTCACTTTACATCCAAATCATAGCCCCCTTCCTCCTCTCCTCCTGTTCCCACCATCCTACCCTCTTCCCATTTCCCCTTTTCCATTCTCAGAGAAGTGGAGCTGTCCCTACCAACCTACCCTGGAACTTCAAGTGGCATCAGGACTAAGCACATCCTCTTCCAGGAAAGGTGTCCCAGCGAGCAGAAAGTGATCCAAAGGCAGGCAATAGGGTCCATGTCAGGCACATGCCTCACTCCACTTGCTAGGGGACCCAGATGAAGACCAAACTGTTCATCTGCTACATATATATATGAGGTCTAGGCCCAGTCCATGCATATTCTTTGGTCAGTGCTTCAGTCTCTGTGAGCCCCCATGGGCCTCAGTTAGTTGACTCTGTTGGTCTTTTTAGGAAGTTCCTGTCCCCTCCTAGATCCCTCTATCCTTCCCCAACACTCTTCCACAAGACTCCATGATTTCTGCCTAATGTGTTTCATGCCAGGTCTTTAATAACAAAAATCTTCTTCTCTAGGTTTTATGCTTTAGTTCTTACTGGTACATAGTACAATGGGTACTATTTTTATGTATATTTTATTTACTATGATATTCACATTACATCAGGATTGCTATCTCCTCCCTCTTATCTTCCCATTCCCACCCTCCCTCCTTTTCCTGCCTATTCCATTCCCCTAGACAACTGATGAGGGGGACCTTCCTACCCCAACTGTCTGGCAGCAGCCTATTAGGTGTCATCAGGATAGCCTGCATCCCCTGCCTCTCTCTGCCCACTAGGCCATCTTGACAAGGGGCAGTGACCAAATCATGGGTACCAGAGTGTATGTCAGATGTTTAGTAGCAGTCCCCCACCACCACCACATGGACAATCCGCTGTCCATCAGTTACATCTGAACAGGGGTCCTTGGTCCTCTGTATTCATTGTCCTTGGCTAGTGCATCAGTTTGTGCAGGCTACCTTTTGTCAAGATCTGCAGGCCTTGATGGCCTCCCTGTGGGAGCTTCTGCTCCTTCCCAGACCTTTCATCCCCCCAACTCTTCCCTACAACTTTCAGTGCTCACTCAAGAGTCCAGTTTCGAGTACCAGGATCTGTCCCAATCCCTGACTAGGTGAAGTTTCTCAGAGGACATCTCTGTTGGGCTAATAGCCACTTATAAACAAGTATATATCATGTGTATCTTTCTGGGTCTTGATTACCTCACTTAAGATCATCATTTCTACTTCCATCCATTTGCCTGCAAATTTCAAGATTTCTTTGTTTGTAATAGCTGAGTAGTAGTCCATTATGTAGATGTACCACAGTTTCTTTATTCATTCTTCGGCTGAGAGGCATCTAGGTAGTTTTCAGATTCTGGCTATTACAAATAAAGCTGCTATGAACATAACTAAGCAAATGTCCTTGTTGTATAGCTGGGTCTTGAGGTAGCACTATTCCCAATTTTCTGAGAAAGTGCCAGATTGATTTCCAAAGATGTTGTACAAGCTTGCACTCCCACCAGCAAGGAAAGAGTGTTCCCCTTTCTCCACATCCTCACCAGCATGTGCTGTCACTTGGATTTTTATCTTAGCCATTCTGATGGGTATAAGATGGAATCTTAGAGTTATTTTGATTTGCATTTCCTTGATGACTAGGGATGTTGGGCATTTCTTTAAGTGTTTTCCTCAGCCATTCGATGTCCCTCTGTTAAGAATTCTCTGTTTAGCTCTGTATTTCAGTTTTTAATTGGATTATTTGGTTTGGTGTTGTTTATTTCTTGAGTTCTTTATATATTTTAGATATTAGCGCTTTGTCAGATGTATGGTTGGTAAACATCTTTTCCCAATCTTTAGGCTGTCACTTTGTTCTGTTGACAGTGTCCTTTGCCTTACAGAAGATTTTCTGTTTCATGAGGTTCCTTTTATTAATTGTTGATCTTAGAGCCTGAGCTTTTGGTGTTCTATTCAGGAAGTTGTCTCCTGTAGCCAATGAGCTCGAGGCTCTTTCCCAATCAACATAGTAAAAGTGGCCATCTTACCAAAAGGAATCTGCAGATTCAATGCAATCCCTATCAAAATACATACACATTTTTTTACAGACCTTAAAAGATCGATTCTAAACTTCATATAGAAAAAATTCCCTTAATAGCTAAAACAATCCTGTACAATAAAAGATCTTCCAGAGGAATCTCCTTCCCTGATCTCAAGTTGTACTATAGAGCAACAGTAATGAAAATGGCATGATACTGGCATAGGCCAATTAATCAATGAAATCAAATTGAAGACCCAGAAATAAATCCACATACTTATGGACACTTGATTTTTTATAAAGAACTCATAACCAGACAATGGAAAAAAAGACAGTATTTTCAAAAAATGGTGCAGGTCCAACTGCATGTCTATGTGCAGAAAAATACAAATAGATCCATATTTATCACCCTGCACAAATCCAAGTGGATTTAAGAGCGCAACATAAAACCAGACATACAATGGATACTATTGAGTGTGATTCAAAGTAAAAGTCACAAGCACTTCTTCCTCTTTTATCATTGAAAACTAGAGTGTCACAATAATTCATGTAGATCACACAATTTGAGTCACTCTGAAAGCATCATCTTGTCCAGAAAATGGCTTGTTCTATTTGGACTATCTGAGGTCTTGTCTTTCTCAGCTTGAATCTTTATATCTGTCTACTATCTTACAAGAAGTTGAAAATATAGAGATAAAAGATGACATCCCAAAACAAAATATAGCAATCAGTAACAAAAAAGGAAAAGTCTGTTAATCAGAAAAAACATAATTTCCAAGTGTTCAGTAACAGATGATCATGGCTAGTATTTCATTAGTTATATATATTTTTATCACCTAATTATGTGTGGTGGTGTGGTGGTGGTGGTAGTGGTGTGTGGGTGTGTGTTTGCATGTGCACTAACATATGAAAACACTTTAATGTTATGTGAAAAATATATGATTTGCATCAGGGGTCTTTCATGACTCTTATACTTTCTATAAATAAGAGGAAGCCTGTGAGCAACTATAGCTTTAAAGCATTTTCTCAGAAAATTAAATTGATATAAATGTTCTAAGATTCAAAAAAAAATCTATGTGAACAGAGATTCTATTTTATTTACCTTTAGCTTTCTAATACCTGACACAGAATTGAACTATGTTGGAATCATCATCTTGAATAGATATAATAATATATAAACTAAATATATAGCATGGATTTATGTATTAGATAAATATAAAGACAGCATATATGCATATGGGAAAGTGAATTCAAAATTCTAATAATTAACAATATTCCTCATAATTCATCCTCCAAAATATGACAGACAGAATTCTAGCCCTAAAAATTGAGTCGTAGCCAGATTTTTAAAAAACCCTTACTTTTATAGAACTTGCATAGCACTGAGGAGACAAAAGGCAATGAATAATTAAATATCCTAATGTCAGATAGTATTCCATGCTTGAAGAAACACAAAGCAGAAAAGAAACATACACAAAGATGGGAGTAATGCTGGCTTCAGGAAAGCATACAAAGGTTGCTTCTTACAAAGGGATTTTTAAAGATAATTTTTTCTTGTCCATGAAGAAACAAGGCAGGAAACTTTGCAAGTCATGTTGTGTTTCAGAAGTTCTACAAAAATGAGAGCCACAGTGCAGCTAGACCATATCTAAATTGTTCAAATTTTCACACTCTTGGTTCTTTTGTAATTACTGATAAAAGTTGTCAAAAGCAGATGTATTATAGTTATACAATGAAGAAAATTTATTGTCAGAGAAATTCAAAGTGAAGGAAACAATGAAAATGGTGTCCAAAAGCTAATGATCCTTACAGTGCCATGCTGATTGTAGCTCCATCCTACTGCGGAGAGTAGTCTGGGATGTCACTTAGGCAGTGTAACTGGGACAGCTAGGATTCCCAAGGCCACAGTGCCTTGGAGCATTCAGTATAGATGAAAATATATGTCCCTGCTTCATTGTTATTCATAACAGCCCCCAACAGGCACTTATAAAGCCAAACATCATTCACTAAACTCAATATCCATGAGCTTAAAATACGATCTTCACTCATGTGTCACTAATTACTACTCAACTAACTCAAATGTATTTATAACCCATTATCCCATAGAGGTTACCTCAGGCTACATGAAGAGACAATGTTATAAAATTTTAAAGACAAACCAAATTCCAAATAACAAATAATTTTCCTCATTAAAATGTCATGGAAAACCCTAAGTGTGGGGAAAAGAGCTAAATCTTTTAAAACTTCTATCAGTTTCTTGCCAAAGATTTTAAAACTATTTAAATAAAAACAAACACATTAGATAAAATAAATATATATGTAATGGCCTGTTGGAATTAATTTATCTCTGCAGTTCTGTGATCTAAATAACAAAACACAAAATTAAATATAAATTTTCACTAAAAAGGGCCAAGTAGTAAATAGAACATTTCCCTCATGGGTGCAATCCTCAATCCTCAACACTTGGAGAAAGAAAGAAAAAGAAAAAGAAAGAAAAGAAGATATAACTAAGAAATACTTGATGTGTTGGTGGAAAGGAATACATTTTTCAAGTTCTATCTTTAGAATGGAGAAGTTGCTTAAAATCATAAACATTCACTATATAAGCCATCCGAATAAAATAATTGAAAAGATGGTACAACACAAAACTCTGTAATTCAGTCTCATTTTATTGAAAACATCAACTGCACAGATAAACAGAAATGGAGATATTAGTAATATAATGGGAGATAAAGACAAAAATTATCTATTCTCCTTATATTATGGGAATTATTAGTCTGAATTATATGTATTGCATAATGTATAATAATGTATTTTGTCTACAATAATATATAAATTTCTCATTACTTTATGTAATTATATACATATGCATTATATATAATATATATTCACTTACAAAAATGCATACACACATATCTCAGAAAAAGTTAGTCAGTTACGCTCTTTAGGCATATGAATATATAGCCTTTTGTTATATAGTAGGTATAGGTCGAATAATGTCATAATAAGGACTTAATAATTCTGTAGTTAGAAAGAAGGTTCATCAGTTAGGAGTCATTCCTGCTCTTCCCCAGGACCAGATATTTATTCCGAGCACCCATGTTGGGTAGCACACGAAAGCATATAACTCCAGCTCTTCTGATTGCTGCATGCACACACACACACACACATACACAATTTTTTTTTAAAAAATAAATATTTTCAACTCTCATCGCAGTTCTTCATGTCTCCTTAGTGCTCTCCTCATTTAAGATACAACCATTTAAGAATGTCAGAGCCAACAGTGTTTATTTAATTTATCCACCTTCATGAACTAACTTTAACCTTAAGATGGAATGGTTTCCTTGAAAATATCATATGTACCACATTTACTAAACTCATAATTCTGTATTTGTATTCTGTGCTCTGGATATTTATGAAGAAAATATAATGACCTCTACCAGGAAACAAGAAAGGGTTGTGCTCACTTTCATTGAAAGTTACTATAAATAATGTAGGAAACATGGGAAAAGAATTTATATGAGCCATATGGGTTCTAGAATTTTCCTTCTGGGAAACCTCACAAAGGATTTTAGAAACACCTGGAGGCAGAGACAAACAATAACCTGTACAGTGGCATAAAATTATATACGTGTTCTATACTGCAAGAGTTTTATAGAGGAAAATGAATTTGGAGCCAACCAAAAGAAGAAGCAAGATGGTGTAATGTAAACATGGGAATGGGGAGTAATTCAAGGGAATAAAAGCTAGGTATATTCACTAGGGTAAGTACTAGATGCCTACAGAGACCTTATCAGCACAGAATAGCAAACAAGCAGCCCCTCCATGGAACTGATTTTGCAATCCAGGCCTGTATTTGACTATTGATAATGTGCATCTGTTGAACGTGTTTGCAATTCTAGAAGATTTTGCAAAGAAAGTTCAAGCTCAACATCAAAATTTGAAAATGAAAGAATGTAAGTATTAAAGATATACTGTAAAAATCTAATCTAAGGGTCAGTTTAGAACATCAAGGACCAACACAAATAAAAACTCGATAATTTCCATATTCGTTTTGAGGTCTGTGTTTCTAGGATGATCTTTTCTGGACAACAAGCCAGTGATAAAATTTACTAATAGCTACCAATTATTGGGCGTTTATAGAGTAGTTTTCTATGCTGCTTAAAATAATGAATATTGTCAAATGCCAGCCAATTCAGTGATTACAACTTTTATTCAAGAGTCCTAATAGCAACATTCTCATCCTTGTTCTACAATTTGATTGCTCTGTGATCATGAGTATTACATAACTACTCTTAATTACAGTTTTCACCTACAACTGTAACAATGTAGCAGTCTCCTTTAAAGGTTTCTCACAAAGATGAAAGGGAACATTATAGGACATAATTGGTTGTAGGAAGAGTGAGCACAAAAGTTGATCACAATTATTACTGATGATTTTTACAACATTTTTTAAAAACATGTTTCACAACTTGTCTAAAATAAAGTTATACAAATCATGTCTGGCAAAAATAAATGAATATAAATAAGGTTTATATTAAACATGACACCACAAAAAGTATTGTTTTGTTTTTGTTGTTGTTGTTGTTTGTTTTTGGTTTTGTTTTTTGTTTGTCACAGGACTGTCAATGGAATTTTATGGTAAACTTTGAAGATTTTAATTAATTTTCATTTTTTGCCCCTACAGAGTAATTATAGTATGAAAATGATAAATAAAACTCCATACAGGTATTAGGGCTTTCAGAAAATTCATCCTAATATCATATGTTAATGATTATTAAAAAGTAAATTTATATGCAAAAAGAAGAATGCCTAAAGAGACAGTAATATTGCTGTGGAAAAATGTCTGAAATTATTTACTAGTTTGGGTGCTGGATATATAATTGATCTTTTAAATTTTCTAACCAGTTTTGCAAACCAATAAACACCTCTGTTCAAATTTAACTATATATTTCCCTCCAAGAAAAGTTTGCAAAATAGTTCCTAAAACTGAAAGTATTTATGTCATTGTGGCAAAAACTTTAAGGGCACTTTTAATATAAGATCCAAATTCTTTCATATTTAAATTCAGTTTGCTAGTTTCCCACAGAGGGTTAATCTATTGTGCTATACTGGCCTGCAATCAAGCAAGGGGCTTTTCAGGAAGTGTATGTGAGTTTCCCCTCTGATTGGCACTGGGAGAACACGATAGAAGGCCTGAAACAATATGTGGTTTGCTTTTCACAAAACATTTATTTAGTGAAGAAGTATGACGTTTTCCTCAAAAACAAATTAATGTAAGTCAACCATTGCAAGAACTCTGACCTTTGAAATTATACTTGCATAGTCAGATTTCCCTTAGACACTGCATGTTTACAGTATATTTTATTTAAATCGATATCCTTTATGCATGAGTAGAGAAAGGGAAAGATAAAGGCCAACAGCAAATAAAGAAAATCCAAATGATTTAGCTCAGCAAAGTGGAATAATGAGCCAAGCTCTCCCCAGCGTCCAAGCCACTCTGATATTTAGTTAGGCACTTACAGATCTACATTAGCTCTTGGAGGACATTAAGATGCCATCTTGTGCATTTCCATAGTCAACTTACTCCATGCAGTATTCAAGTTGCTACTGCGGAATGGCTGCAGCCGTGAGGTGAGTAAATTGCATGATTAATTTATGGCTTGATCTCAGTGTTAGTTAATGCGCTCACTTAATTTTCAGGGACGGAACAGTTATCAGATGTCCACTGGCCTGAAACAAACTGACAGCACCCAACAGTAGCAAATCTTCGCATCTTACAAACAAAATAGCAAATACAGAATGGTCTACAAATTATACCAGCTTATGTCACCATTCCTTGGGCATCACCCATAAAGACCTTGAAATATTAAATTCTTCTCAGCTTTAACAACAAATCAAAAGGTAAGGCAAATACCATCTGTATCTCAAATACTTTTTTAAACCACGAATTGCTGACTTTCACATATGAAACTTTATAGTCAATTCAGTTGTATTTTCAAATGTACTGTGGACTTCTACCTTGTTCTTGATTATCGAAAATTAAGTCCTAAGAAAAGGATGAGTAAATGGTGAGGTGAGAAAAAGATGAATTCATTTTACAGAGAGTAAACTAGGCACTGTCAAAAATGTTCTTAAAGCTTCATTTATTATTTATGTAGTGTTCCATTCAAACTTGAGCTAGAAGACGGCACCACATCTCATTGTAGATGGTTGTGAGCAAAAAAAAATATTCTTAATATGTAATATTATATTATTAAAATATCCTTTTATGTAATAGAACTTCACCAAGCAAATGAATCATAATAATCAATGGTCAAGATGCATGTCAAATATGTTCTGTGCATTTTGACTATAGTTGTAACTTCATTTTCTCAGTCTTACAAACAAAAAAGAAAAACGAAGCAAGGAGAAATTGAGTAATTTACTCACTGTTTAAAAAGGCTGGGAATATAATAGGAACACAAATTCAGGCATGTTGTCAGGTCACTATCCTGCCATAGCCTCATTGTCTTTGCAGTTCTTTCAGTAAACACCTCATGGAATTCTGAGAAGATATGTTTTTTTTTCACATGAGAGCATACATGAAAAGTTCATATTTGAACATTTGAATTGGATAAAGTACAAGGCTACTTCTTGCCTGAGGTCTTATTCTGGAGTTGTCACTTGTCTGCTCAAGAGAAATGAGAGGCTCAATTCTTCAGCAATACTATGCCACGTCAGGTATATAAATGTGCCTTAGCAAAACAGCTGAAAAGTTCTAATGTAATTCTCCTTGGAGACTGTAAAGACATTTCTTTTAAGGCAAAGACAGGGTCTAAAATGTGCCATTAAAATTACTAGCAATCGGAAAAGTAAAAACTACTGGTATAACCAGACAAATAATGGAGAGTGTGAGCTTATATGAGGCTAAGATCAATGTGCTCATGCATTAGCTACCACAGTATCTTATTCAAGCAGCACGCATTTGCTAACACTTAACCACACATACCTATACAATGCACAATAAGCTCGTTTCCATTAATGCTTTAGCAGACTTTGAAGAATGTTTCTGTGTAATAAGAGACAAGCTTTGGTAGGTGCCCTGCTGATCGGAGTGATCAGTGCAATCTTGTATAAATAATCTGCAACTTTACAGGTAGATCACAGATGGCATTAAAATATCCTTTGTGCACACTTGATATAAATTTTTAACTTAGTCAGTCAATAATATCAAATGATACCCTTGCGGGTGCCATTGTATAGTGCTGCTCTAACATATATTAAAGTTGTTTTTTTTTTCTATATCTTTTTCTGAGCTGCTAAAGTTATTCTGTGTTTTAATGACCCATCAATGTTAAGAAACAGAAAATGTTGTTGTGCTAAAACTATTTTTTTTGCATGCAGTCTTGCTTCAAAGAGTTGGCAATAATCTACAACTTTTAAGTGGACTGTGGACAAAGATGCTTGATCATGATTCAAGTTCCCAGTTAATAAGAAGAATTCCTCATTTATAATAAGAAATGCCATTTGCTTAGAAATCTTTGAAAACATACATTCTAGAAATTTTAGCCCCAAGAGGGACTATAGCACTTACTTTTATTATTTTTACTTCAATAAATGCAATTGTACATCCAATAAAAGCAATTACACATTGATTTTGCAAGTTAATTTAAATCTGTATTAAAGTTTTAAGCAGCATTGCATAATTAGAATTCCTGGATTTGTTTCTTTGTACATTTAGTATATTTGAGCATCTGTAAAATAGTATTTTAAGGTATGAAAAATGCAAGGAGGAACAGCACTTATCCGGTCTTCAGGGAGCTTACAGTATAATGGGGAAAGAGATGTATAATTAGTGAAGAAAAGATGTGGTTCTGATAAAGATGAAGTAGATATTATATGTATAAGTTCCATAGTAATGTACATTATTTACTTGCATTTACTGAAAATCAAAATGAAACTAATAAACAACAGTTTTCACAAAACAAATAGCATGTGAAATCTACCCCAGTGCAAGAAAGGGAGAAATTGGAGTCCAACAAGAACCACAAGTTGATTATTGAGATCCATTCCTTCTTTCCCCTGCCTGTCAGTTACACCATCCAATACCCTGCAAGGACCCTGCACCATGAGGGTCCATCTTGACTTCAAAAACCATTTGCACTACCTGGCAAGCCCTCTAGAAACTAATAATCAGCAGAAGGAATCTTCTAAGCCTACATGTCCTAATTAGGGTTACTATTGCTATGATAAAACACCATCATCAAAAGCAAGTTGGAGGAGAAAGGGTTTACTTGGCGTACACTTCCACATCACCATTCATCATTAAAGGAAGTCAGTACAGAAACTCAAAACAGGGCAGAAACTTGAAGGCAGGATCTGACGCAGAGGCCATGGAGTTGTGCTGCTTACTGGCTTGCTTCCCTGTGGCTTGCTAGCCTGCTTTCCATAGAACCCAGGACCACCAGCCCAGGGATAGCACCACCCATAACAGGCCACGCCCTCTCCCTTCAATCACTGATTAAGAAAATTCTTTACAGGTTTGCCTACCTCGTGATCTTAAAGAAGCATTTATTCTATTGAGGCTCACTCCTTTCTCATGACTCTGGCTAATGCCAAGTAGGCATAAAACCAGTACAAAAGGTTTATTTCTAGTCTCAGAAGCTACACCTCTTCCTAGCTGAGTTAAGACAACTTCTAACATACAATTGACTATCAATAAAGTTTATCCTCCAGGCCAGACACAAAGCACAAGTCAGCTGATCCACAAACTGACATGTTGGAGTAATAAGGGAGCAAAGCAGCCAGAAGAAACACTGTCGAAGACCCAACTTCAGATGCCTAGGTCCCATGTCAAAAACTAAAACAACATGAATAATCAAAAACTATGTCTCTCCAGAAATTAGCACTCCATTGTATTATCTGAGAAAAAAAGCAAGATATCTAACAAGCATAGGACAATCATCCAAAACAGCAAGTATAAATCAGTTCAAGGAACTCAAAAGCCTGAATGAGTACCATAAAAACAAAGCAACCAGTTGAATTAAATAACCAAAATAATTCAAGATATGAAACTGGAATATAGAAGAATCTCTAGGAAAAATAAAAAAGAAAGATAACTTAAAGTTAAAAATCTAGAACTCCAAAGAGCTCAGGAAAGTGTCACTAAGCATATTGAATCTAGTGGAAGAAAGAATATCAGATGTCTAAGACAAAAAAAAAAAAAGGAAAGATAGGTCACTTGATTTAAAAAAAAAGCTAAATCTAAAGAAAAATCAGGAATTGAATGTGCAAAAAAACTTGGGACACTATAGAACAAACAACAAGATGTAAATAAACAAACCTTAACAATGGTGGTTATAAAAAAAAAAGAAGAAACTCAAAGAGAAAATATTTTTGACAAAATCATAGGAAACATTTCCCCTAATCTAAAGAAAGAGATGACAATTGAATCAAGAAGCATACAGAATACAAAATAAATATGACCAGAAAAGGAACTGCCCATGTCATATAATAACCAAAATAGTATATGTACAGACAAAAAAGGACACTGAGACTGGCAAGAGAGAAAAAGCAAATCATATTTGAAGGTATGTCATTCAGAATAGCATCTTACTATTAATTTTCCAAAATATAAATAGACCTCTCTAACTTTTTTCTTTGTATTTTCATGAAAGGTTTTTCCCTTTTATTAAAAATAGTTTTTTTTCCCTCACATAATATGTCCTGATCAGCCAGGTTTGATGGTGCACACCTTTAATCCCAGTACTCAGAAGACAGAGGCAGATGGGTCTCTATGACTTTAAGGCCAGCCTGGTCTACAAAGTGAGTCCAGGACAGCCAACACTACATAAAGAAATCCTGTCTCAAAAACCTAAAACAAAACAAGAATGAAAACAAAACAAACAAGAAAAAACAAACAAACAAAATTTGTCCTGATTTGGACTTCCCCTCCCTAACTCCTCCCAATTATTCTGCACCTCTCCTTTCATTGAGATCCACTCCTTGGTTCATGCTTGCTCTGACTTCACAAAGAGCCATTGTGGTGTGGATGGCACTGTATAGGTCTGGCTTTTGACCTTCTAGCTCAGAGAGCTAATGTGTGAGGATCTGTGGGACTTGGATATTGGTGAAGTTTTAGACATGGATGCTGGTGACGACTGTAGCTTTTCATCTTAAATCTATTGCTTTGTTTTTTGTTATTTTTTTTAAATTCTTATATGTAATAAATGTTCTTTGTTAATTATCTTTCATTTTTTTCTAACTACTCATTTTCCTTGTCTTTATTTCTTTTGGGTTTGTCTGGTTCTTGTTTTCCTATGACTTTAACATATATCTTTAGGTTATTTGTGATATCTATCTTTTTTACTGCAGGAATTTTTAGCAATATTTCTCCTAGACCTGCTTTTAATTCTTTTTCTTGCATCACTAGTTGGCTTTGATACTGAGCATTTACATCCACAAAAGTGAGGAGGTGGGATGCGGTTCAAGACCTAAGGTCCAGTTCCTTTGATGAAGATACTTTAACAGAACATTATAAAATCTTAAGAACATTTGGCCATGGAGGATTTGGGGAAATAAAACTGGCTAGGCATCTCCTCACCCAGACAAGGATAGCAGTAAAAATTCTCCCCAAAGGTAGGAGGTGTACCCTTGTCAAATCAAAAATTGAAATAATGAAATCTCTAGACCACCTAATATTATTAAGATTTTGCACATAATAGACACCATAAAACACATTTACATGATTATGGGTCATGCCCCAGGAGGAGAACTGCTGGGCAGGATTGTAGAATTTGGCTACCTCCCCGAGGAGGAGTCCCATAGTCTATTTAAATAGATGGTATGTGCCCTGCAGTATTGTCACCAGAAAGGAATTGTACCCAGGAGCCTAAAGCCCAAAAATATATTATTGAATAGCAAAGAAAATACAAAACTTAGCAATTTTTAGCTGGGCACCAAGCTTACTATGGGACAGAATCTGTCAACATTTTGTGGGATCCTCCCTTATTGTGGTCCAGAATTCCTGGAGGGTAGAGACTAAGATGGGCTTGCAATTGATGTCTGGAGCTTGGGGGTTGTACTGTACTTTATGAATACAACAACGGGGGTGCCTGTCTTTCCAGGGACATATGTATCAAGGACTAAAGCAGGTATTGTCAGGAAAGTTCTCCATGAAATTCAAGCTGTCTCTAGAGCTTTGGCAGATGATTATTAAGTTGTTAACTGTAAACCCTGGACAAACACCAAGGATAGGTGACATCCTGAACTTTCAGTGGCTAAAGCATGGTGGTGAAGGTTCTCCCAGTTGCTTTAGAGAGACCACTGACAGCAACCCAGACCCTACTGTAATAGTCATCATGAGGGTCTTGGGACACAAGCAACGAGAGATAAAGGAGTCTTTACAGGAGAAAAAGTTTGACCAGGTGATGGCTACATATCTTATTCTTAGGCAACAGTTACCCTGGGTAGACAATTTTATCACAAAACTCAAGCCCAGGCAATCAGACCAAACCTTGAACCTTACAGAGCCAACTGTGAAAGCACAAGAGACTGTAAAGAGGGCATCCAGTGCCCCTTTCCTCCCAATCTTCATTTTACCTACTCCAGAGAATGACAAAAACCATAGAATGAGGAACAGTATGTTGCCCACCCCAAATTGCTCCTGCTTAGACAAAATAAACGCCCCTGTTCTTGCCACCTGCACCCAGTGAGTCCATGAGGCCCATTTCATGAGCAACACCTGGGAGGAAACAGAGAACAGTGACGTCTCAGATGAAAGAGGTACCAAAATGTCTTCAGAGGGCATACAACTGGAAACCTACTCCAGCCAGTCATCCTTAGGTGTGGCCAAAGCTGGCTCTACCAATCCAAAGAACAAGGTGTCCTCACAGGATGTTTTATCTCATCATGCCTCTGTGCAGGAAGCCCAGTATAAGAACATCAACACACTCAGTGGAAATATCAGCTCATTTCTCCCTCAAGCCTCACCTCAGGAGGACCTCATCGAACAGTCCTACAAAGTGACTAAGCTGGTTCAAAGAACAACATGACCTCACGGACAGATCACCTTCATTCTCCAGGGAGGAGGCCCAGAGTAAGAGTCTCACTGTACAAGAAAAAGAGCCTGGCCTATCCTCCCCAGATATATGCCAGAGATACCTAAGTGGCCGATGCCAGATTGAACCCAGAGGCCTCTTAAGAAAGCAGATCTGAGGCCAGGCGTGGTGGTGCATGCCTTTAATCCCAACACTCTGGAGGCAGAGGCAGGTGGATTGCTGTGAGTTCGAGGCCAGCCTGGTCTACAAAGCGAGTCCAGGACAGCCAAGGCTACACAGAGAAACCCTGTCTCAAAAAACAAAAAACAAAAAACAAAAACAAAAACAAAAAAAAGAAAGCATATCTGGAAGACCATGAGGAGAGGCTTTATGAAAGGCCTGAGGAGTTTATGTTACTGTTTGTCAATGCAAAAGAGTGCCTAGCCAAAACCAAAGCGGAAAGGGCCTTGGAAGCAGCCGTGGTACCAGGTAGATTCATGATGGCTGATGGTACCACAGTTTTGTCAGCCAACTGAAGCACTCCGTAGGCCTCAGAAAGTTTGTAAACATTAATCCACAAGGAGTGCTGGTGATCATCAGGAAAACAGGCCTCAGATGCCCTTCCATTCATAGAGCCATGGGAAGCCAGCACTGGCCAAGGTGCACATTTTGCCCCAGAGCATCCCGACTGGTAAGGGAATGTTGCTGTTGCTGAGGCTTTGTGTCCTTAGGCAGCGGGCTTGGAATGACTGGTGTCCTTGCTGCCTGTGTGACACTATGCTAGGGCTACCCAAAAGACTCCTGGGACCACACTCAAAAAGGGACAAAGTCGGATGACAGTTTCACCTGCATGCTGAATAGAGCAGGAGACGCCTCTCAAGCCCTAACACACTGGTGGATGAGGGACACACAGGGCTCCTTTAAGAAAATACGTGTTCTGATCGTGGAGCACCCAGCATCTTTGTGTCTTAGCAGGAGCCAAATGATGAGAGTACAGTGCTTCTCAAATCCCCTCCAGCCACCACCTCCACTGCTGTGTGCATGAGGTCAAGGACAGTCAGCTGGTGTTACTGCCCTCTTAGTCACCTAGACAAAGATACCATTTGCCCAAGAAGAAGACTTAAAAAAGACTGTTGGCTACAAGGGCCAGACATACAGAACGCTGACAGTCACTTGGTGGGGGGGGGAGATATTTTATACTGGGTCCTCTCTAAAGCAGTGAAATCAATAAAATTCCTACTGCACTGAACCATGAAGACAGCCCCTAGAAGAGGTCTAGATATTGAAAACTGAGTGACTGCTCATTTTAGGCATTGCATGTCACAGTGAAGACTATTGAAGATTTGTGTGGAGAGCAGGGACTGTCCCTGACATGAACTTTGGTGCCTCCAATGTGATCACTTCTCTTTGGTGGGGAGGAAGGGGAAGCAGGTTATCTTGATGAGACATGATAGGCTGTGGTCATATAGTAGGGGTGGAGGTGCCTTTCTGTCACAAACCTAGAGGAGTGGAATAGGGCAAAAGAGGGAGGGATGGAGGATGGGAAGATACCAGTGAGGAGATAACAATCAGGATGTAATCTGAAATGTATATATTTGCTCTGTAGTAGTGTTACCAAGAAAGTCACACACACACACACACACACACACACACACACACACACACACACACAAACATACACCTGGACAAAGGCACTTGGACAAAAATACATGGCACAACTAAGTCTGAGTAGAGAGAGCATTCATTATAATAAACTTCTTTGTGTATTTGAGAAAAAAATAAGTATCCTATAAAAACTCTAAACTGGAAGCCATAATATATACCTGAAGGACCCGGTGTAGACATATGCAGCTTCTGTGCATGGTGCATCAGTCTCTGTGAGTTCATGTTTACTTACTTTGATCATGTTGGTATCTATCAATCAATCAATCAATCAATAAATAAATAAATAAATAAATAAAGATGGAAGGAGGGAAGGAATGAAAGAAAAAGAAAGAACGAAAGAAAGAAACAAAGAAAGAAAGAAAAAGACAGAGATTCCTGACATGACATAATGAGACAAGGGACCTCCAAAGATGCTGCTGAGTTTGTTTTGTGTTAGCCATCTACTGCCTGGCTAGTAGATTCCCAAATGAGACTCCCCTGGAGAGGACTAAATTTTCATTTAAAATTGATTATCAACTGATGATAACATCAGAGTTAGGTGTGGGAGCATGCAATCCATTTCTCTCAGCTCTAGGATCCCATCTGGTGCAGATCTGTGAAAGCTCTGAACATGCTGCCTCCATATCTGAGGGTTCATATGTGTGTTGTTCCTATTGTATATGTATCTGTGTCTCTTGTTCTTTTTCTCTGGCCTTGTCCTTTTGTTTCTTTGCTTTGTTGTATTCCGAATGTAGATTTTTAAAAGTTAGTTATATAATTTTAAGGAAAGAAAGGACTCATATTTGGTCAGATTTCTAAAAGTTAGTTATATAATTTTAAGGAAAGAAAGAGGTCAGATGAGGAGAGGAAGGAAAAATCAGAATTAAGATAGATTGTATAAAAATTATTTTTAAAAACATAAATCTATGAATAATCTCATAATATTACATACTCCCTTGCAACTCTTCAAAACTATAAATATTAAATTTTCTAGTAAACTAAATATTAATTTCACATGATTGTACTTTCTCAGTAACAATTTTTCTATCAATTCAGACTCAAGCACCATATCAAATTATATAAACCACTCCAATATTTCTAAGAAACTGTGCATTTTTGCTGTACTGGCAGCCAATATTGTAGACTTGCTGGTAGTCCCTCAGAGACTAGAGGATCTATAGTATTATGTAGAATCAGTTTAACTAAATAAAAAAATCATACTGGGTAACTCTAAGAGTCACAAAAGCTCTGAAATATACACAAGTGAAATAAAGAGTTTTAAAATCCTAGGTATACAACAACTCCCTAAACTGATTCTGAACTCTCAGCCTCAGAATAATAACTCTTATTCTGTTCTACTACCTTTCCCAGCTACTGTGGGTGTTCTCTTGGGGACCATAAAAGCTATATTTCCTGATTTATTTAAAGGTGTTTCCCATATCTGTGAATGTAAGCTTATATAAAGTTTAAAAAACTCTGAATCAATAATTTGGTACAATACTTTACTTATTCATACTCTTACATAGATTATTTTAAAAGAAAAATAAATCTACATGAGTTCATTAAGGCTATAAAGCATACTGTAACTATAGAATTACTCAAGAGCTTCCTTTGAACACCTGCAAGTCTTTGAAAGTAACATTCATATATATATAAGCACTCCACTGCATATGCATATGTATCTGGACTCACACACACACATACACACACACATACACACACACACACACGCTGTTTATAAACATCACTTCTGAAAATGTCTAAAAGAACAGTTCAGAATTTGAGGAGTTAAATCAATAAGATTCAGAATAATAAGTACAATAATATCAAAAAGTAAGTTTTCTCATTGCAACTTCTGGATGTCTAAACAAAGAAGTGGAGGACACAGAACAGATTTAAAAGTACAAAGGCTGCCATCAAAAATCAAAAGCTAGCTAAACACAGTGATAAAAATTTAGAATCTAAGCAGTCAGAGACTAAAACAAGAGAATTGTGAATTTAAGGATAGCTCACCAGCTATTAATAAAATAATCCTTTGCTAAATTATTCAAGATATAATTCATATAGGCCTGGACTGAAAGAGGCAGAGGAGAAATTCTAAGTGTACTATACTGATATAGTCACATAGAGTTGGGATACAGAGAAAGGATGGAAGTCAAGGTAGACCAGATGACCACATCATCAGTCTTTCAAATAACAACAGAAAACAAGAACAACAACAATCACACACACAAAAAAACCTATGATATCATTCTCCAGTTGGGATAAGTAGAAATCAAAACATAGTAACAAGTTGAAATGTTTACTAACAAACAGAGTGTGAGAAAGAGAAGAAAAACTTTGGATAAATAAGTAATTAGTCAATAAAGATAAACACTAAAACCAAATATTCTAATATTCTTGATTGTCAACTCCACTATTACTGATAAGACTTACAAATAATTTTCCAATCATGTAGATCATAAAGATAAGGTAGTTTTGATAACAAACAAAAACTTTCATTGCAAATATATCACATGTGATGATTAATGCAATTACATTGTGCCTCCTATCAAAAAAAATCAAAGACTATCTGGATAAGGTAAATAAATAAAGAGGTTTAAGATGTTTAATCTAGATACAGATGAGATTAATCTTCGTATAAAGTTGTAACAACCAGGACTGGGGAAATGCTTCGGTGAATAAACTTTTTGCCTGGCATGAGGAACTGAGTTTGATCTCAAGAAACACATAAATGGAAGAAAAGAAGGGGTTGGGGGACAGAAGATGACATCCTGACACTAGGTTTCATCCCAGTTCTAGTGAGCCACATGCATTCCTGGAGGTCACTAGCCAGGCAGCATATACTACTTGGCAAATACAGGGGCAATTAAAAACTCTGTCTCAAAAACAAATTGATCAGGACATAGGAATGATAGCTGGGACTTTTTCTTGCATTTGCAACTGCATTCACAAATGTACACACACACACACACACACACACACACACACACACACACACACATTCACTCACAAAATGATTATAACAAGGAGATGAAGAGATGGTTCAGTGGTTAAAACACTGGCTGTTCTTTCAGAAAACCTGGGGTTCAGTTCCCAGCACTCACATGTCAGCTCACACCTGTTTGTAACTCCAGTTCCAGGGGATCTGATACCCTGGCACTGATATATATGCAGGCAAAAAACAATGCACAGAAAATAAAAATAAACACAAAACAGATTGTAAGAAACAAATAATTAGTTTTTCACATTTTGTATGATGAGCATTGTGGAGCTTCCACGATTATTGCTCTGTTCGTGGTCTTAACATTTATGAACTTAGTCTAACTTGCATATGACATTCATTTTCTTCAAAATTTGTTTCCATTTATCCCTGAATTTTTCATTCCTCAAAGACAATGATCTGGGTTTCAGTCATTCACTGAAGAGTGGGCATAATAAAGGTGCTATGTTGCCCTATAGCGTGTCCTTTTCCCAAATTTTCCTGAAAATGCCGAAACTTACGGATGTCGAAGAGCCCCTATTCTTTCACTTGCTGAAAATGTAGCAAAACACTTTTTATTAAGCATAACAGTTTAGATAGTTTTTGAGTCATAAATAGTTGCTGTCCTACATTTGCATCTCCAAAACCTTATTACCTACCCACTCAAGTCTTCTGCCCCGTGGACCACCATTTAGCAGTCTAGCTGCACAGACTCTGATATTTCATTTTTCTACCCCTAGGAGCTATATAAATGCAAAGGAGCTAGAGATTTTTCTTTCCCACAAATATAAATGACGTTTCCACCTGTGCTAAGACCCTCCTCTAGTTGTTCAAGAACAATTTCAATCTATTCAGGTTTCCAATTATACTGCCTTTTCCATTGTAAAAAAACAAAAGAAACACAAAACTGTTGCTCTCCGTGCATCGCATTGTAACATTCCAATCTAGGTAGATGGAAACAAAGAGAAAAAAATGTTTCAAATATCACTTGCCCAGAAGATTAAATAGATCTCTAATGTATTTTTCTAGCTTTTAAATAAAAAGAATCTTGATACTTCTTCAAACTAAAACCATATACTTGCAAAGTACTTAAAAGTAAATTTTTTTGTAAAATATTATTTTAAAATTAAAATATTGGGTTTCTCTGCAGTGCTATAAAAAATTAAAACAGAATTAGTTTAACATTATAATGTGATTAAAAATATGAATTAATACTATTCCCATTATCATGAACACTTGTATACATATAAGTATACATACACACACACACAAATATATATATATACACACATACATACATATAAGAAAACATGGTTAAAAACATAAGATAATATTCTCTATTAGTGGAATATATTATAGTTGTTATATAAATATTTGGGGGGGAAACAATAGTTAAAATACAGCAGTACTGTCATATACTGTCTCAATCTTTTTGAATTTTAAATTATAGTTGTCCTCTATTGTGAAAAGGTTTTAATAAGAAGTGTGTGGATTCACCTGCTTTTTGTGTCCCTTAGAAAACAAACAGACACCAAATGGATAATATTACAATAAATATAATGTACTAAGATATCAGGATAAAACAAAGCAAACAAACAGAAGGAAAACTGTGAAAGAACGACCACAAAAAATCCACACATAGATGGAGAGATATACATATTTGAATCCACAGAAATTCCATAAAACCAAAGAACCAGAAGTCATAATAAATAGGCAAAGGATCTGCTAGGGTAAAGAAAACAAACAAGCTCCCAAAGCACCATTGGATTTATTTTCCACTGTCTATATATTTTCGGGCATCAAGCCAGACCTTAAGAGTGGTTTGTACCCCAGTGAGATTCTTGGAGAGAACAAATTTTTCATTTGCAAGTGGTTATCAATGGAACATAGTATCTGGCTTAGGGATGGGGCCATGTGTCCACATCTTCCTGTGCTGGGACCTCATCTGCCCAGACCTATGCATGTTGCCACAATCTCTGTGAGCTCATACGTGCATATGGTCATTCTGTGTTCGGAAGGTCTTCTTTCATTGGTGTCTTCCATCCCCTCTGGCTCTTATAACCTTTCTGTCTTCTTTTCCACAGAGTCTCCTGAACCCTGAAGGGAAGGGTTTGATGAAGACATCCCGTTCAGGACACAGTGTTCCAAGGTTTGTCACTCTCTGCACATGGTCTGGCTGTGGATCATTGTATCAGAGTGACTTTGGCCTTCTAAAAAGAATTGAAAATGTTCCTTCTGTTTCTTTTTTGTTGAAGAGGAAAATCTGAGTGTTCCACCAGGATCTGTGTAGACCCTTGGGAAAGGGACAGTGAAGACAGAGAGACAGCCGCAGAGGTCCAACTATAAGGCTGTGGATAAAACTGGGGGTTGGAATCACAATACAGTACATGGTAAAAATCTCCTTCCTGATTCCCCTTTGGCCCAGAATAATTTTATAAATATCTACTCACATACTTCAGCTAAGAGGACAAAGATTATTTTGTAAAAATGGTGAACATTAATGGCCTCACTATAAGAACTGAGAGTATATAATGCAACACACTCAGCCCAGTGTCAAAGTGACACAAATTCAAAAATTAATAAGATACAATTGATCTATCAAAGTGCCCTGAATTTGATGTATACTTTTATTACTTTGTTTGGAGACATATTCCAATCTTGGTATTGATGCTAGGAAGCAGCTACTGTTCAACACTGCGGATGAAATTCTTAATACGTATAATTTTCCACAATGAAATATTCCAAGCTTTAAAGCCTTATCTGGCTTATGTATAATCCCAATTATAAGGACACTGAGGCAAGAGAATCATAAGTGCATTTGGAGAGGATTTCTAGAACAGAGCTGAGTTAGGGAAAAGGGAGGGAGAGAGACACAGAACACTAAAAAGGTAGTTTATTATATAGGCTTTTGTCATAGTGTTTGGGCAATCCAACAATGGCCTTCTGCATGCTAAAAGAGAGAAGGCTCATTAAGTACTCAGCTGAGAAGCTACTCAGATCAAAGAGTCTACTGCGTCAGCTGTCGCCTCTTGGTCTGAAATCTCAGAAATTCCCTGGAGAGTTTTGATTACTACAGCCATGGAAGAGGCTGAAGCAGCTAGAATTCTGGGGTCAGGGAGGATGGCAGGGGCCACACCGGTGATGACATACTTGCTCAGAATGAAACCTCAAAGGCAGCAAGCACATCATATTTTCCTTTAGATCTCTTCATGTCTCACTACCCATTGGAGCTCACTGTGCACTTTGAGAGTGGGTCTTCTCAGTGAACTTTTGGAAACATCCTCACAGGCATGTCAGCAGATTTGTCTTCTCACTGATTGAGAGTCAAGACCAACCATTAAAATTTGTGACCAGTTCGGACTAGAATAGGCAGGCCTTGTTTGACACAAGTGAAAGAAAGAAAAATATCCAAGGAAGGAAAGAAAGAGAGAGAAACAAACAAACAAACAAACAAACAAAACAAAAAACAAAAAGGAAAACAGAAAAGTAAATGTGTTATGTATTGCTTTGCAGAGTCCTACTCCATAATTCCACTCTAAAGCACTAACAATTGAAAGTAAAATGAGTTTCTTTGCATTCTATTTTTACAAATAATCATTATATATAATCCCAAACAAGGAATTGTTTAAGTAAATAAATAATGGTAGAGTAAGAATATACAGCAGGAAAGGATATTAAGAATATTGAGTGTTAACAAACAAAAGACAAATTATTTGCTATATAATCAGAGTTCTCAAACCTAAATCAGTTTACTAAGGCTATCTGCATAGTGCCTGCCCTTGGAAAAGAGAGAAATGATTGACTACTCATTCAATGTGGCAAGTTCACAGAGGTAACAACAACAACAACAACAACAACAACAAACAACAACAACAAAAAGATTTACTGACAGCTTTTCTGTTGCTCCTAATTTTCAGACAATGGGATCCTGCTAGCCTGAACTCTGAGCAGACCCTCAAGCCCTCTCTACCTCCTCCCAGGTGTGGCTGGCACATCTATTCTTGTTGCTAACGTGCAGGAAAAAGTATGGTGTATGGCGTATAGTGCTTATGTCCATGAGACTGTGGGTGCTATTGTTACCAGTTTTGATCTGAACATTGGGTAAAAAGGAGAACTTACAAAGAGTCCATTTACTGTCCAAATTCAGAGTCTGATGTGATGCTACTTGCTGAATTGAATTACAGGCTGTTTTGCTGACACCTTTGGCGCTCTCCCCTAGCCAAGCCTATCCTAAAACTCAACTCTCTTCTAGGTCTATTTCAGCACATGTGTGCTTCCCTGCTTAAGTTACCTAGTGTGCTTCATTCTTGACTCTAATTGTTACTACAGTAACAGCATCCTCAAGCCTTTAAAAATGAGTATGACTGAGCAAAAGATAGAAAGATCTGAAGAGAGGGCAAAGCTGGGTGCTCAGCAACATGCTGCCTACTAACATGAGTGAAGCCCATGAGTTTGTCCCCAGCATGCAAGCCCAGACTTCAAAAGACTGTCAGAGGAAATCAAAAGTTTGAGAAATCATATATCGAACCCCTGTCTAAAACAAACAGGCAGGACTGGGGATGTGGCTCAATGCGTAAGAGCACTAGCTGCTTTTGCAGAGGTCCAAGGCTCATGTCCTAAGACCCACATGACAACTAACAGCACCTTTATTTCCAGTTCCACAAAATACAGTGCCATCTTTTTACCTCCATGGGCACTCTGTGTATATGGTTCACATACAGGTTATTCAATAGTGAGTCAAGAGTCATTCTGGAGTCATAAATAAGTCATTTTTGAAAAATGAAAACAAACAAAACCATAAGAGACAACAGCTCTTAACATTTAAGGTGTTGTCACTGCCTACTGTCTAATTAAACTCCCCATTTCATAACATCCCAAATCATGGGACAGAATACAGAGTATAAACAATACCCTGTAAATCCTTTCTGAGGTGTTATTACTTCCATGCATAAGAGACACACATTGCCTCAACCTCTCTTACCTTTTTACACATATACAGCAATATGTTAAGAATTGACTATTTCCAATAAAAGTAAAGACAGCAAAGTGTTTTATGTGGGGTTAAAAGTCTTTGCTTTTTAGTTCTGGATGTGTTTTGACTCTTATATTTGAAAATGAGTGATCCTGAGATTCACTTCAAACCAAAGCACTGTAGCAGGAATCAAAACACTCGGGAACTACTCTTGATTTGCTATTGAATAACCTGTGTGTTTATATCCACCCTCCCCGCCCCCCCCCCCATCTTCTGTTTTCTCTAAAGGAAAACAAAGGATAAGATCAGAGGCATCTTGGGATCCTTAGAGCATTACAAGTCAAAGTATCTCAGACTGTATTTAAATAGCAAAGTCATGCTGTGAAGAATTGCTGTCTAATTCCCAGAGCACAGCTTTGCCTTAGAACTCACTCCAAACAGCTCTTCTCTCATATGTTCGTAAGAAACTCAGCCCAAAGCAGAAATCTCTTGTCTCATTGGCATTTGTTAAACTTCCATCTTCAATATATTTCTATGGAAATGAACGCTATGCATGATATAAAATAATAATAACATGAGCCAGCCATCTTTAGTAAAGCTTTAATAGAAGCGATGGGCTACTCTGCCCCTGACTCCCAGGTAGTGACTCTCCAGTCACTACGATTTCTAACTGGTTCAGTGCTGTTTCCATTTCCTTCCCTGCAAGTCCAGTAAGAGGTAGCTGCATGTGTCAAAATCCACAGCTTGCTCTATGGACAGGATTTGGGAAGGCAGCTCTTGCTACTCAAAAACAAGAGAGCAGAGGCCCAGAGCCAACTCTAAGAATTGTAGGCTCATTTCCAGGCAATTAGTGATTGCGCTTAAGAACAAACACATCCGAGCAACTTGATTGGAGCTTTTTGCTGTGTGTATGATCCCTCTTGGTTGATTAATGAGAGAATGTGCCCTCATTTATCCTCTTTGAGGATGCAGCTGTGAGCAAGAAATATCCTGTTAGCAGGCTGCTCTCTCTCTCTCTCTCCTCAGCTGCTTTCCTGTTCCAGTACTAACAGTCCGGTGGGAGGGCTGGTGCCTAACTTCCCAGTCCATTGGAGAACAAGGTTAAAGGACTCCATTTAACTCTTATTTTGCTTAATGTCACCCCACAGTTGGAAATAGTCCAGAAGCACACTTCTCAAAAGGGCAACTGTTTCTCAGTAGCATGCCTGTTTAACAAGATGTAGTTTTCTTTGGCTGCTGTTTCAGAACCTCTGCCCAGGATTCATGCCTGAGGTCACTTGTTTTTGGATGCCATACAAATGGCCTCCTGGCTGAGGTATTTGGGAGAGCATCTCCTGAGTCACTAGGTATTAATAATGTTAGGCTAAATATACTAAACTGGATATTTCGAAGTAAAATAAGTGTTTTTAAGTGCATACGCCCAACGAGCAACATGTTTCCAAGACAAGGTCAAATTTAGTCACAGGTGTGATGGCATTGAGACACACCCTTAGTGGGAGTGTCTATACTACTAAAAAAGTAAATTCCCTCTAAACAGCTCTGCTTGTCGTATGTATAAATAGCTCCTATTTAACAGATCGCAAAATAGCAACTTAGCAGTAAAAAGACACAGTCTGTGGGTATTGCCAATGATTAGTTGGAAATATTTTTTCTTACTCATCAATTGCTCATTTCATGTGTTCCAAGGTTTATTTCCAGCCGGACCTGACCTGGAAGCCTCCTCCCTAAGGAATAGTTCTCGTAGTATTGGAAGGCGCTATGTAAGCTGCCAAGGGAGGAAAGCAATCAATAGTTCTACCCAGCCATAAAGCCTGCTAACCACAACAGTGACCAGCTCAGCAAGAGAATTATATTTTCTTTAACTTAGAGAGAGAGAGAGAAAGAGAGAGAGAGAGAGAGAGAGAGAGAGAGAGAGAGAGAGAACTATCATCATCTTGAGATTGTATTATGTCACTTAAGAAGTACTTGTGAAGGACAGCAGGTCACTGAGAAGAGACTTGATACCCTATGAGCATATACAGGGGGAGGTAATCCCCCTCAGGAACAGTCATAGGGGAGGGGAATAAGGGGAAAATGGGAGAGAGGGAAGAATGGGAGGATACAAGGGATGGGATAATCATTGAGATGTAACAAGAATAAATTAATAAAAAAAAAAAAACAGAATTGAGAACCGTGAATTAAAATAAGAAAAATGGAGTGTTAGAGCTCACATGCTGGTGTTCATCTGAGAAATGCTCTCATGCCAAAGCCTGAAAACACCTATTCCAAAATAGGATTTCCATTCACACCTAGGACCGCAGACATGTTGTATCACATCACATACTGAATCTGACTTATTAGTGTGTGATTATCACAGTCTTCGAAAGCTAAAGAAAGGAAATTACAGAACCAAACATCACTTGACCTTTTCGGAAGGAAAGTTTCAGACAGGTTCATCCTATTAGTAATGATTTTTTACTGTTCTACGAGGCAGAAACAGTGACCACATAACCTACACAAGAGAGGCAAAAAGAAGCCCTGTAAGAATTTCAAAGCAGCTTGAAAACGCAAGTAAATCCAATATACTGCTAAAACCACAACAATTGAAAGTGTTAATAATATAATTCTCTTAAAACTGTTGTTGTCGTTGGTGTTCTATCTGTTTACTGAAAGCTTCATAGGATATGCCCATCATCATTTCCCCAATTTGTTTAGTTTGCCAATTGAACAGTGGGCAGTAAAGACAATAGCAAATGTTGGGGAAATGCAAAGGGATGACACTCCTCGTGGAAAATATAGCATTGATTTTGCTCACAAAGCATAGTGCATGTAACAGCGCATCAGGATCACCTGGTCACTATCCTAGACCAATGAATCAGAAACTGGAAACAGAACTCAATAAACCGTATGTTGACAAGACATCCAGGTGTCCATGTTCCACATGGAATCCAGTAACCACTTATCAATAGGAAGTGTCAGATGCTTTTTCACTGAATAGTAAAGTATTCCACAGATCCTAAATATACTCATTAAATGTGATCCCACTTATTTTAGGAATAGTCACTATAAACATCAAAGGAAATTACCTCTAAAGTTATTCACTCCTAATTTATGGATAACATCAATACTACCACATGTCACACTAAAGTATACAGTCAACTCATTGGGCAGAAAAAAAAAACTGTCAATAAAAGTTTCCGTATTTATTGAGCACAACCCAGGCATAATTATCATTCTGTTTTCACCGCTGTGATGCCCAATATCAGTGTCAACATGATGAGATCCAGAAATACCTGAGAAACATGACTTTGGAGTATGCCATGGAAGGGTTATGTCAAGTGAATTCATTTAATGAGAAGACTTTTTTTTAATGTGTGTTATTAGTCCCTCTCACGGGATTGTGAACTTTGGAAATGTTGTGGAAAAGAGAGCAGAAAAAATTCTAAGAGCCAGTGGATCAAGGAGTTTGATATGAGATTGTACATTCTAATTATATCAGAAGTTACGTTCCTACAGTCTCACCATTCAGACTTCCTAAACACGATCAGAACAAAAGCAACACCAATGGACATGCCAAAGTGGACAAGGGAAAGCCTATGAGGCCTCAACCCTACACAATAAACTATAGGCTACTGAGGAATGCTAGGAGTGGGATAAGTGATATTCTCCAGCTAAGAGCGCATTTATTGGTTGTCCAGTGTTAAATGGCCAACCCTAAAGCATATATACACTATGTACATATGTATGCACGTATATGTATGTATGTGAGTATATATGAGTCTGTGTCTCAGAAGCATAGACTTTAGATATTTAAACACCTGAAATTACTAAAGACTATAAGGATTTTGAAGTTGGATATATTTTTCATTATTACAACAATGAACAAAAGACTTTAGGTGCAAGGGACAGAAATGTATTACTTAAAGTAATGTGTTTGTATGTAAATTTGACAAATGGTAGATTTGTGATAATTATCTCAATTGTCAGCTTAATGTACTCTAGAATCACCGGGGATATGGACTTCAGGGCTTGCATCTAAGGAGTTATCTTGACCAGGTTAATTGAGGTGGAAAAGCATGATGCCCCTTACCGATGACACCACTACCTCAATACTATTCTGAATTGTATAAAAACGAGAAAGTAAGCTTTGAACAAACCATTTGGGTTCCTGATCCTGGGTACAATACACAGGCTGCTTCAACTTATTGCTACTGTGATTTATGTTTCCTCTCCCATGCTGCACTGTAGTGGATGTAAACATGGCTTTGTTTTGATCCCAAGTGTGGCATGTGAAACAGACTTGTGTAAGGGTATGTGGTGTTTTTCCATTGAAAACTGACTTGTGAAAGACAGGTAATGTTTGCCCACTGGAAAAGGAACTCTTGTGAGGGCATGGTCTTTGCCAACTGATAAACATCCCAGTATGCATATATATCTATATGCTCAAAACAAAATGTGAGGCTTTTTGGTCTTGGCTGTTCATCACTCCACTTCAAGAGGCTCCTAGAGAGACCTGCTCCAGCAAACACTCCAAGGATCCTGGTTCCAGCTGTTGCTCTGGGCTCCAGCAGCTGTGGTTGCAACCACTTTTGTTGAATTCCTGCTTTGCTGTGTAACAGGTCTGTTGGAATCCTGCTGACTACACCAGTGGCATCGCTCCAAGGAACTGAGACTATAAAGGTCTACTTCTCCTCTTTCCATTAACCTCTTTCCTCTCCTATCTAGGGTATATGGATTGGAAGGGAGGTATAAACATTAAAGAACGCCAAATAAAGTAGGCTTGAAAAAGTTCAAAGCCTACATTAAAAATGTAGTCCACAAGCAAAAATAAATGCATTTTCTTAAGAGATTTGGGGTAATTTGTTTGTTGGTTTGTTCATTTGTTTGATAATTTCATATATGCATAAAATGCATTTTAATCAAATCCACTCCTTCCTTTCCTTCTACTTCCTCCCTTATTTCCTCACCACTTATCCCTTCCATCTTAATTTTATTTTCTTATTTAACCTACAGAGTTGTTTAGTGTTGCTGTGTGTGCATTGATATAGGACCATCCTCTATTGCATGGCTTTCCTCTAAGCGGCCTTTAAAACCAAGCAAAAAGTGGTTAGTTGCTGCCATAACATTCATGCCATGAATTCACCAGTGGGCATACACTGTTAGGCTTGCTGCTTGTGAAACTTCCAAGGTTCACAGCTGGTGAGACTCTTGATTATTTTTCTCCCCTGCCAGTATGCATAATACTTTCTATCATTATAAAAGCCTGATAGCAGAAACAAAGCTTCTGGATCAGTACCAGATTCGTTATTTAATGTCCTATGGCTTAAATAATGTGATGCCCTTAGCAAGAAGGTCTTACTATCAAGCTCTGGAAAGCAACCAACAGCAGTAACAGTTTGTAATGTTCACTGGGGATGTTCTAGTCTCCTTTTCTGCTGTGACAAGACATCAACCAAAAATGACTTTGGAAGGAAAGAGTTTATTTGACTTACATGTCTTGATCAAGATCCATCATTAATGGAGAGCAAATAGCTCGAAGAAGGAACCTGGAGGCAGAAATTGAAGCAAAGGAAGAACAGCACTTACTGTTTTGCTCATCAAGACATCCTCAGCTTACTTTTTGTATCACTCAGGGCTACCCATTCAGGGATGGCACTGCCCATAGTGCACTGGACATACCCAAAATTAAGCAAGGAAATGCCCCCACAAACTTGCCTATAAGAAATATTATGGATACAAACCGCACATTAAATTTCATTTTGCCACGATAACAAGAAACTGGTTACCACAGGACCTATTGGACCACACTGACCAATGACACAAAAAGAGGTAACTCTTGCCTACCTATCACTAGATGTTTTATTGATAGCCTAAGGCAGGTAGAATAGGCATTGCCCATATAACAATGTTACATATATGTTAGGAATTTTCTATAGTATGTTTCTATATTGAATTTTCAAAGGTTATTTTTACCCATACCCCTTCTAATCTATCCTCTTGTCTTAGTTACTTTTGTACCATTGTGATAAAGAACACTACAAAACAGAACTTGGGGAAGAAATAGTTTGTTTAGTTTACACTTTCACATCACAATCTGTCATTGAGGGAAGACAGCACAGGAACTCAAACAGGAAGTTCAAGTCAGGAACTGAAGCTAGACCATGGAGGAGGGCCGCCTACTAGGATGCTGCCCTGGATTTTTCATCCTCATTTCTTATATCACTGAGGACCATCTGCTCAGGACTAACACTGCTCAAAAGGACTGTGCCCTTCAATATCAATTGTTAATCAAGAAAATCCATGACAGACTTAACTACAGGCAATCTGATAGAGGCATTTTCTCAACTGAATTTCTTCTTTACAGATAACTATAACTTGTGTTGAACTGGTAAAAATCTAACCATTCTCAATTTGATAACCAATCCATTACCAATAAATCATAACCTTTCCTTTATATTTATCCCCAATATTAGATATTAAAATAAATAACACAACATAAAACATAAATAACATTAAAAGTCCCAATAGTACTTAAAGTTCCAACATTTTAAGAGCCCTAAATCTTTTTTAAAAAACATTAAGAGTCTCTTTAAAAATTCAATTGTGAGCCACTGGAAAATGAAAAATAATTTACATGTTTTCTTGCCTCTAGATGGAATAAAAAGGGCCCAGTAACAATTTAATAAAAACAAAAACAAAATTCAACTGTAAAATGTTTTAGTGTTTGATATTTGGTCATGGATGATTTGTACTGCTTGGAATATTCTTATCATTTATAATCTCATGTAAAAAATTATAAGCCCATATGTAGGTCCTACCTTCTTTCATGCTTCCAGATTTAGGAGAGCAAAAAAGCAAAAACCACAAAAGACTTTGGCAGCTAGCTTCACTTCTCTGGATCTGACAACCACAGCACACAAAGATTGTCTCCTAGCCTCAGGCTGGCTACACTCTACAACTGCTGTTTCCTGATACCCATCTTAAAGCACTGGCATCACCACTGAAGAGTCAGCACTAGAGCTGAGTGTATACCTTCATAAACAGCCATTCAGGGACTCCATCTTTGTGAGGCCATCTCTGTCACACAATGTCCATGACTCCTTCATAGCTTCAAAACAAGGACCATAAAGATGGCTCTTGTGGGTCAGCTATCAGAATGAGATGTAGCCTAGGTCTTCTCTGTATCATCACTTATGTGTGCTGACTTAAGGAATGAATCAGAAGATTTCTTCTCAGCGATTCTGCTCTCTTCTTAGTCACAGGTGATTTCTCTACTTCAGCTACCAGTAGCAATTGTCCCAGTAAAGCAAGATTTCCCTTTAGTGGTGCTGGTTTCTTATTAATCACAGCTGATTCTTTAGCACCAACTGAACCAAAACACATATTCTTAAATGCAAATATCACAGAAAGGCCCCTGGTAAAGTCTTTTTTTTTTTTCCTTGTGAAATTTCACAAAGAGAGGACTCCACTGTCCACATAGCTCCTGACATTTCTATCTCCTAAGAAGCTATACAACAATCTACTGAGTCTGAGAATGCAACGGTTTCTCCAGGACACAGTTCATATGACGTCACAATCCTGTCCCCCAAAAAAATATGGTCAGGTCTGTCACATCAGTACCTCACTCATTCCATGTACCAATCTCTGTCTAAGTTCATTTGCTATTGCTGTGATACAGACCATGACCAAAAGAGACTTTGAGTGAAGATGCTTCATTTGACATACAACTCCATATCACAGCCGGTCACTGAGGAAAGTCAGTGCAAGAACTCAAGCAAAAACCTGGAGTCAAGAACTAAGTGGACCCTGTAGGAGTGCTGCTTTCTGACTTGCTTTCCTGGGTATCTCAGCCTTCTTTATTATACCATCCAGAACCACATGCTTAGGAGTAGTACTCTCTACAATGGGTGAGCCCTCCCGTATGAATACTTAACCAAGAAAATTCCCTATACACTTGCCTTCAGGCAATCTGATGGAGGCAATTTTTTTTCAATTGAGTTTCCTCTACCCAGAAATTCTAGATTGTGTCAGCAAGACACCTCCCATCCTCAGGCAATTTAACTCTTCATGTTTTGTTGCTACTCTTTTCCATTCGGGCCATCTGTATTCTATTTTCCTTTCTTTGAAATACTCCCCCAAATCCTTTACTCATTTCCTGCCTTCCCTGGGTACTTAAAAATATATGTGAAGAGTGAAACATAGTATGCAGCGTTTGTCCTTCTAGGTTACTCGGAATGAATATATGAGTCAAAGGAGAGTACATATTTTCATGTTTTTATTGTGGTCTCTGGAATGCTCTCTCCAATGCTTTTTGACACTCAAGATGCCAGGTTGGCACTTCAGATTCTAATTACTAAAGAACATGTTCTACTATACAAGTGACTCCAAGAACACTATACACGTTATGGCCAAGCTCCAGATCAATTAAGCAAAATGTATTACTCAGCAAGCCATATGATATTTGTTTCCCAGTAAGAGATGCTGCAGCATCTGTGGATGTTGGGATGAAGATGTCTTCAGTTTTTCCTGCTATTCAAGGAGTTGGCTTCATGGCTTTGTAGTTGGCTTCTTGTAGGTAGATGACAATAGAAGCAAACATCCGTACTTGCTCTGGGAAATGCCAATGACTATATAATGAAGTGGATGAAACTTCCATGTCAGTAACAGTTTGATTTCTCCATATCCTATGATTCAAATAAGTGGTATCTTCAGCAATATGGCTTTACCATCAAGTTCTGGAAGGTAACCAAGAGCAGTGTATTTAGGCCTTTAAAATGTTTCAGGTTCTCAGACCCTTGGAGTACTGAACGTTTGGTCTTGATTATGTTTGTGAGCCTGATACAACTCATTGTATCCCTGAGTCTTGCCAAAAGACACCAGGTTGCTAGAACGCCACTACAAGATATGCCTGTCCTGAGCCTACTATCTAATGCTAAAAGCAAGAAAGATAGGGGAGAGGGATAAGATGGGGAAAGTCTCATAAAGAAATGGCTTTGAGTGGGCACAAAACACTCTCATTTGCAAATTTTCCAAACCAATCATTCTAGTGTATGTAATGTTGACTTTTTCCTTTGAGAAAAAAATATTTAAATTTAGCAATTTCCCTCCCACATTCATACTTCTTATGTTTACTAACACTTTTTAAATATTTGATTTTACAATACTGCATCAGTTAAAGGGGTAGTTCTTTTTTCTTTCTCTTTTTCTTTTATGATTCAAAACAACCATAAAGATAAAAAAATAATATACAATTAATACATTTCATCCTAAATCCCTGAGAACTAGTTTTTGGGGCTATTTTGATTCTTGATGGAGGCTCATGACATATAATTCTCAGAGTACTCACTTTCCATCTGCCAGCAGCCATCTGTTTTTATTTTATTTTATTTTATTAATTTATTCATATTACATCTCAATGGTTATCCTATCCCTTGTATCCTCCCATTCCTCCCTCCCTCCCATTTTCCCCTTACTCCCCTCCCCTATGACTGTGACTGAGGGGGACTTCCTCCCCCTGTATATTCACTTCCTTTCTAGCGAAGAAGCCTTACACTGTAGCTGCATGTTTGTGTTTCCTATCTGGGCATTTGTGGGTATGTTCATTCCTATATGATGCCACCCTTATTCTAAGAAAAAGGCTTTCAGCTAAATATTTAAGACAAAAACCTCAGAAGGTAGTGGGAGGACACAAAAGGCATGCTCTAAAAGAATGAAGTTAGTGGAGTGAGTTTTTAAAAACATCACTGCACAACATAGAATTTAGAAGAAGAATGAAACCACGGCCTGGCTGGGATTTAATTTGTGAAGGTTAATAGCTTTGGGACAACTAGGAACCCATGTCTTAGAAACACTGGCTGAAATCGGCACTGCACTGGAATTATCTGTTCTAAGCCCTTGTAAACATAATACTGTTTCTTGGAGGAAAATTGATAATGGATGCTCTATACCTCTCAATGAAATATTCTTATGAACTGAAAGCTCATATAAAATTTTTCACAAGTACATACATAGGTTCTACTTTCTCTCATACTTCCAGATTTGGGAGAGGAAAAAGTCCACACCGAAGAGCAAATATATAACACTTTCTAGTTTCTGGCTGTGGAGTGAGTGCTAGGGAAGAAGAATAAATAATAAATACTCTGTGAAGCATTTCTGAAAGTGGTAATGGTATGGGCACGGAGAATCTTTGGCTCCATAAAATAGACTTACTCACACAGAAAATCACTTTTCCTTGTCATTTGGAGAAAGAAAATGTGATTAAGCTTTTCATAGCATTTCTTTGAGCTAAGGTACTATACATTCAACAGCTCTATAAGTAAGCTATGAAGAGACTTCAAGAGTGAGAAAAAGAAACATGGTCATTATTGAAATCATTCCCCAGACATTTGCACACACAAATGAAATAAAGGTATGATTTGTTCTTCCATTCAAAAAAAAAACATGTCTTTATCACTTCACCAGTAACTAACTACTGAGCGACAACTAGATAGTGAGTAATTTCCTAGGGGCTGAGGTACTTGCTGGTAAGTAAAATAACTCTACACTGTTTCCTTCAAAGAGTGTATATCCAACAAGGGAAGTTATCAGTAATTAAAATGCTGAACAAAGAAGTTATAAAAAAATATAAAGAATACAATACAAGGAATTGGGGTAATGGATATCTAATGGGACATTCTTCACGGATGACAATGAAGGGGATAGATGGAAAATCTGGAAAGGCCCCAAGAAAAGATTATTCTAGGAAAGTGCAAAGGTTCAATTGCAGGTGGCTGAGAAATAAGGACAATCTGGAAGCCCACATGGAGAGTACAGTAAGGGAGAGAGTTACAAACTCTAACATCTAACCCTGCTGTTCTGTCTTCCCTTCCATGAGAGACTGTAGTCCTTTGAACTGTGATTCAAGATAAAGCCTTCTTCCAGACAGTTGTTCTCGTCAAGTATTTGGTCATAGAAACAAGAAAGGGATTGATGCGTAGTTTTTAAACAAGCTTTGGATATTGACTCACATTCATAATGAAATAGATATATGATTAATTGTGCTACAAGAGAGTAACTGTTCTCCTTTGTGTGTCATCATGTTACAAACTCTGTACAAACTTTATAAGATCTTCTAGCTACATCACATCTGTGAGTAGTCTGAGTAGTTGAAAAGTAGAGGGGTTAAGTCCAACACCTCACAGCAAGGTACAGCAATGCCAGCCTTCAAACCCAACTGTCCTGGATTCCAGGTACTAAGACACTCCCCATGGGCTTACCTGGGTTAGGAGAACACAGTGGCAAGATTCCTTTTCATTGGCTGAAGGTAAAGAAAGCTATACAGAATACTCTCAGTTGCGCTGTGATGTGAGAGATGAGTAACTCCTTTGGGAAAGAATTAGGGCTAGTTGTTTCACATAATGAGAACCATGATACAGGAAGATATTTTATATGGCCACAGCTCAGAATTATAGCACCTACCATAAGGCTAAAGGATTGTTTTAAACTAGTCAGAATCAAAATAGAAGATGTTTCTTTTCATAGAGATAAATTTCCTATAAATAATCAAAGGTAAGAAGAATATTGTGATTCCTAATAGACAATGACTATGTGTTTAACTATATGGTTAATAGCAAACCTCTCCCATAAACACCAAGCTGGTTTTGTTTACCATTGTTTTCCAGTTCCTAACACTGTGCCTGCAGTAAGTGCCCAGAGACTTAACACAATAATTAATAGTCTTCATATGAAAGTGTATTTTCATGAGCAATATGAACTCCTCTGTCATAAGCTCATATCTAAACATATGTGGAAATGGCAGTTAAACAATTTAGAAGCCATGTCCTCTGCTTTTTTGAGGAAAGCACAGGCTCTCACAACTCATGTACCTTATGTCAATGACACAGCTGTGCTTCCTCAACCTAAGCATCAGCAATTCAGTACATACCTGGTTCCTGTTCTTGGAACTGACTTCCCATTGCTTCCCAGAGCTTTATCTAAAAAGGAAGAATCAACTCAAATAGCAAACAAACAGACCATGAGGTTATCAAGCTTTGTCAGGGTAAGGTAACTGGGACCCCGTTATCATCAGGCCTTGCTTATCTGGATAGCACCAGTGATGTCACAGAGGATGCAGTCTGGAGATGAAACAAGTTCCTGTTCCCACAGGCTTAACTTCTGAAGGAAAATAACAGACTCTGGAAAAGGAAGCTGTGTCTGATTAACCTAGAGTCATATGAAAGATTCAAGGGAACATGTGGAGCCCCTGAAATCCCAGCTGTCTCGGCAAAGGATGTAGACTTTTAAAAGAAAACCGTCAAGGCCTTTCTGCCAGGTTTCTTTCTTTTTAAATAAATCTTCCTGGAATGAAAAAGTCTAAATTTTCAGGGTAGAGACTAATAGAGAAACAGAAACCAAAGAACAGGACACTACGAAGGCAGGCCTTTCTACAGGACAATGTGTTACATGCTGCTTCACAGTACATCATCCTAGAAAAAGTCTTCCTATGTGTTTATTGTCTTATATTTACAGAATAACAATTCTTCATAGAAATGGACCTCTATGGTCCCTGAATCGCCTCTAATTTATATTCAATGTGCATTTGCATTGAAAGAAATCAATTAAACTTGTGGATCAGAGTACTTTTCTTTTTAATTTAAATATCCCAGAGTTCAGTTACAAACTTGGTGAACGTGAAACACCACTTAACATTTTTAAACTACTAGTTTCTTCCTCATGACTGGGTAGATACACGCATGCATGACTCATGTCAGATACTGAGTGTTGCTGAACACACTAGCTGCTCTGTAGAGATGGAGGACATTGTCATTGCAAAATTTTGTTGGCTAGTTCATTATTACAAAAACAAAGTAGAAACGCTTGTAGTAAAGTAGTAGTTTTCAAAGAGGGGTTACACAGCACCCAGTCTCCCAACCCGTTTCAAGACACCTGAGAGGCCAAACTCCTTCCATAACACACCAATGTTTATAGGTATTATTTTTCTTTGTGTCCTATTATGTTGATACTTGCATAGTGTAGCGAAGACAGCTTTAGCTAGAACTGATTATTGTCTTAAGGCATTGGCAACAAACTGGATTCATCATCATATTCTTCTACATATATTACTAGCTTAAAAACAAGAAGCCTGCGTCTGTTTTACTTAGACAATGAATCAAATGAGTCTTAGCCCGGCTTTCCCCTTGAGAATATATCCTTACAACGGTCTGTAAAACTGCATAGAAAGCAGGCAAAAACTGTTGCTGACAAATCTACATGCATCTTGACAATCTCCCGGGAAACAGTTTATGCTACTTTTTGTTGGACATAGTTTTGCTGTGGGCAAATGAGAGTAAGTTATGAATACCCTGACTCAACTATTCAGCATTTATGTTTTCAAAAAAATAAACAAACCTTTCTTTCAGAAAAACAACTTACTATATTTGCTTTAAATAATAAATGTCAAAATTTGAGTTTTTGGAAAGCTAAATCCATTACAATGTTAAAATAACTCCATAACATAAAGATATCTATGTTGGAATTAGAGGAGCTATCAGAGAATGTGATTTTTTTTTACATTAGTAGCTGTAATAACTCCTGGAAACCCTACAATAACCAGGAAACTGCCATTTTGCAAGTAACCAATGTGCAATGTTACAAAATCAAAGTAGTTCTGTAATGTCACAGATATATGCAACGTGCAAGGCATACTATGGACTTTAGTATAAAACTGTAAAGCACCATTTTCCAATGTAACTGAAGGTTCAGAATTTAGTACATAAATTTCTGGTGAGTTAACAGAAATAGTAATAGTAATAGTAATAGAAATAGTAATAAAATTCTCCTTTGCTTAACTGTTATCAATCTGTGAAGTCATGTTCTTTGGACACACTTTAACTGAAGAGCATATAAAGCAAGTTCCGTCCAGAGGCATTGTGGGTACCCGGACACCTTCTGAGGTACTATTAGACAGATGTGCACAATGTTAGTTACACCTTGTTCATATCACAGTCAGAACACCATGCTGTGACATGATTATATCAATGCTGTCCTAGCCCTTTTACAGTTATCTGTTGCAAATTTGTGACTGTCTCTGCTAACTTTCTTTTATGCAAGTAATTTGTACAAGTTTCTTAAATTTTTGCTTCATCTTATTTAATTTTTAATAAAAGCTAAATTCATATTAATAGAAAAAAGTTGTGCACAAAAATACAATGATATACTTCTCATCAATAAAAAGCCACTTCTGTGAAATTGCCTTGTTTTGTAAAATAATGTTACTTTATTAAAATGTTAATTTGGGATAAGTAAGTAAGAGTGGTATTTTTGCTTTTAATAAATAAGTTGAAGATACCATTTTATCTATAATTTGAAAAAATAGTAGATATCACCCATAGCAGAACCTCATTAGAGCCTTGAAAATTATTTGCGATAGGTAAGAAATTTTTTATGCACCACTTACTTCTAATACTGGAGATTGTAGTGTGTATCACCAGTATGCTGGCATCATGAACTTCTTCTGATAAACTTTGTCCTTCTCTATAAAGAATCACAAAATAGTCTAAGCTATATTAGGAAGTCTGACTGAGCTCTAAGAACACAGCTGGGAGGTGGCTCAGTAGGTGGAATGTTTGCTGTGTCTGCCTGATGAACTAACTGCCCTGAGATCCTCAGGACCCATATAATATACAAATGCAGTAGTGTGGGGTCTCTAACCCCAGCACACCCGATTGAGATGTGAAAGGCAAAGACAATAAAATCATTAGAAGCTCATGGGAGCTAGACTGAGGGTGGGAGTGGAAAATAAAAGAAACCTCATCTCAAACAAGGTGAAAAAATAAAGACAAACACTCACATCTGTCTTTGACAGTTGACATGGAGTGGCACACACATGGCTGCACTCACACTCATGAAAACATACATACACAACACATACATATACACTCAAAAGATACAACAATGAAATACTATGTTTTTGTTAGAAAAGTATTATGACTATTATTCTTGTTCACAGAAGGAAACTAGAATAATCAGGGCATATCAGCTAAGTGATCATAATAATAAAGATTCTAATATAATATGCTGCTTAACCATAAGTATTTTAAACAAATTCCCTCAGCTACCCTTCAATTTGAGTCTCTGGATTATATTGCTCATGTTATCACTATTACTTATTATGATTAACCTGTGTGACAATGAGATGAAAAAGAAGAACAGCTGAATCACAAAGCTGGTGAAGAGGTTGCACTGAGACAACCTAAGCTCAGAGGTTTACAAAGCCACACTCCCCATTTGTGGAAACATAGAAAAGTTGTACTCATCAGTTAGAGGAATTTATTGCATCTACACCCCAATTTTATAGTGCGTGTGTGTGTGTGTGTGTGTGTGTGTGTGTGTGTGTGTGTGTTTTGTTGCTTGAAGACTATATAGATGTTCTATTATATGGACTGATCAAGTTATATTTAGGAATATATGTACATACATATGCATATTTGCATGCAATAACAATTAGTGAAGAAAATGTGTTGTGAATTCGAAAAAGGGTGTGAAAGGGTTTATGTGGAGGGAGGAAAGGGAAGGGGTAAATGCTGTAAGTATAATCTCAGTAAAGAATATATTGTAGTGCAGAGACTTCTCCAACTGCAATGTAAACTCTTCAAGGTGAAGGACTGTGTCTTCATGGACACTGTATGCCTATAATTTGTCTAAATTTAGTTATGAAATGAAACTCTGAATTTTAAGCGAAATATTTACATGAATTTATCTGTTACTTTTAACTGTAATATGTGTGTGAAAGAAAGAAATTAAAAATATATTATTTAATAGAATTCGCACACATTTTATATTTAAGAATCAAAGAGAGAGAGAGAGAGAGAGAGAGAGAGAGAGAGAGAGAGAGAGAGAGAGAGAGAGTTGTGCTGATGAGAATTTTTTTAAAGCCTAATCTGTTTTGTAAACTTTACTAGGGACTTTTTAAGGACTTTTTCTCTTAGATGAATTCTTCTTTAATATTTTACATCATACCCACAGTTTCCCTTCATCCCTCCTCTCCCACCTCCTCACTCTTCTCTCTCCCAAATCCACTCTTCCTCCATTTCCCTTCAGAAAAGTGGCTCTAAATGCATTTTAGTGTGTATTATGCCTCAGATCTAAATGTCTAAAGAACAAGTTACCTGTTTTCATTGAGTTTGCTAACATTATATATTCAAGTTTCAAATGTCAAAAAAATAAATTAAAAAAAAGACTAGGCACATACCCTCATATCAAGGCTGGATGAGAAATCCCAATAGGAGGAGTGCTAAATGGGTGAGAATAAACAAATGGGGTAACAATCTGGAGTCACCCCAAGGCATGATTATTTATTTCTTTAACATGCCTAGCACTGTACCATTAAGTGCAATAGACACCATAGAATCACAGAAGAGACCTCAGGCATCACCCTCTGAACTCAGGCCTGATGTCTCTTACTTTCATCAAGAAGCCCTCCCAGTGTATCTTCAGTGATGTTTCAGTTTATAGTAAATAAACCCAATATCTCTGTGCAAGAAATGGCTCTCATCTTTCTCACTGATGAGAAGTCTCTTACAAGCTGAATGTGACTTTATGTAGCATGTTCTATAATTCTCATCTCAAGATGTTCTGAATCATCTGCTTTGCACACTGTCAGTCACATAGTAGTGCGAAAAGAGCCCAGAAGAAACATTGAAACCTCTTCTGTGTAGCCCTGACGCCTACCAGCCCCCTGCCCTCTCCCCGTGCCTCACATTTCAGGGCCTTAGAGAAATGCCCAAGTGCATGACCAAGTCTGATTTTAAAAGTACGTGTGGATCAAAGTGCTGCATGGCAGACTGTAAAGGTGGCACAAAGCAAATGAAAACTATTTCCAGGGGAAGGCACTGCAATCAGCATCTCTCCCTTGTATTACAGTAGATTTCGGTCTGCATGGCTAACATAAACCATGTGCTAAGAGATAATGAATTAGAAACTGGTGCATTCAGCTTTTAAGATGTTTTGTGTGATGTTAGAAAGCCAGTCCAATTTTTTGTTGGCTTATTTGGTTGAGTTATTAAGACACAGTCTTAGTCTATATCTCAGGGCCAGGAACAAAGTGGACATCCTCCTGCTGTAGTGTCTGGAGTGCTGGAATCATGGAAGCATGCCCCACTTGTGACATAGGCCATAATCTTTTTGCTCACATTTCTTTGTCTTTTGCGGAATCCCTCCTAGAGACAGCTCAAATTGCTTTTTAACTCATTTTTCATGAACAATTACATGTTTACTAATTAGTGTACTCGGAGGCTGGAAATGATCTTTAATAAAGAAGTGACTTCTCAATTCCAGCCCTGATTATTAGAAATGAGTCACGCTCAGTTAAATTAAAGCTATTCAATGTGCAAAACTTGGCAAAGGTATTTATGAGGCATACTTTATCCTTGCCAATCCCAGAATTTAATTTAAATGATTGCTGGTTGCCAATATAACTAGAGGAAGAGATTTCTGCCTCTAGACTTTGGGTTCTGCTGTGAGAGATAACTTACACAAATTGATAATTAGAGCTCCTCAAAGAACAGAACTGTTAAAGGTGTTATTAGTGTTGTGTGCCTGCTTGTAATTAGTGTAGTTACACTACACCTGTGGGGCAGAATTTGATTCGGTGGCATTATTATTCACTGAACATAGACTGATTATTGGTAAGTTAGTGGGCAAATACATACTTTGGATATGTCCTTTCTGATTTTCCAGTGGTGTATATTATTATTCAGAATGGCATTTTAGGCTTTATGTGGTCATGATTTATGTTTCATTTTGAGCATCTCCAATTAGATCATGTGTTAATTAAATGATCTATTTTACCTCAGGAAGATACAAACTTTAATGTAATCTCTTTACAAAGAAAATGTGGTCAAAGCTAAGTTAATATTTACTCTATTCTGCTGGTACCCATTTTAAAAAATCAGAGAAGACTAGTAATTATTCATCAATTATTATTAAGGACAAATATAAAGGAAAGTTATCAGATTGCTGTGAAAAAAAATAGATGAGCATAGAAAATTGATTTGGAAAGCTCAAACATCTGCGATGTTTACTGATTCAGGATCTAGATAACTCCTTTCTCCAATAACGTTGATTTGTGTGGATAAATAATATGTGTACTGTAACCATCCTTCCTACTTTCTTTTAAGTTATTAAAAAACAGTATGAATTTCCATGCATGAGGTTTTATTTTAGCATTTTTATAAATCTTTGGAGAATGTTATGCTATTTTAGTCATGAATCTAACTCAAGCTGCTTTTTTTTTTTTACTTTTTACAACTTTTTGAATCCAACTTTCCATATCATGGTATTTAGAATTTTATACAAAAATATGTATATTACAGCAATAATCCAATGTAGGTTCTTGAGTTGTACCTTGGACAATCATACGGTTGTCAAAAATTAATTTAAACATCCATATGTTTTATTTAAGATAAGAATTCAAGTTATATGATAAATATCACTGCAATTCAGAGATGTCAGCTTTATTGATTTTCCTTAAAACATTGTCTAATAATTCAAATTGTGTTGAAAGAAAAGTAAGCAAATTTAGAGATTGACTATGGATTTGCATATGCTTCTGAATCTCAAGAGTCAGCAAGGAGAACTGCCCTTGTGTTGTGAGTGCTCTTACCTGCCATTGCATAGATGACTTGAATGTCAGTTTTGTATGTACCTTGCTACAAGAGTAGCTGTCTTATGGCTTCCTTATCCTAATGCCTACCATAGAAAGCTTTATTAATGTTTGTGTCATATTGCTTCCTTTGCAGTGAAAATCTTACATATTGACAGATCGGGATAGCATGTATCTTTGGCTACTCAGGCTGCCATATACAAATAGCATTGGCTGGATAACTTGAGCAACATAAATTTATCTTGCACTTTAATAAAATATGGAAATTCAAAGATGGATGTGCTTTCACAGTGGAGTTTGTCCTTTTCTGGGTTTGTAGGCATCCAGCATCTCATTGCATACTCACAGTAAGAGCATCATTATTCATGAGTAGACAGAATAACTACCATCCTAAAGTTTCATCTTCAAAACCATCCCAGTGTGGTTTAGGGCTTTTCTAATGCATTTGAGGAAAACACAAGTCTTTATTCTATAAAAGTGCAATGCAAACACTATGTGCACTTTGATCTGACACACTTAGAAGGAATTCTGTATATTACTGGTAATGACAAACATGAAACTGTGTTTACATGAAAACTGTCTTTGATTGGTTTTAGATTTGACCGCACAAATTAGCATACTATTGAACTGAAAAAGTCAATTTCTAATGCTTAGAAATTATATGTATTATGAATAAATATATGACAGCATTTTACTTCTGGTTATTAAAACAGGTAATAGTGTTTGGTTCCTTTGCCCTGAAAGTGAATTTCATGACTGAAGATGCTTTAATCTTTGATCTCATAATGATAATTTCTGACAAAAGTATCCTGTGATTGTTGCAGCAAAAAAAGCTGAAAGTCAAATTCATAGTTTTCATAAATGTGTAGATTTGTTTAGAAAATAAACCTCATTGTGAAGTTGTTTCAAAATGACCACATGGTTATATAATGAAAACACATCTGCTAAACAAAAGTAAAAGACCAAATCTGAGAAAGAAATCAACAAGGAAGCATTAGTTTTAAAAGTTTTTTATAATTAAACGGCACTGCAAATGAAGTGGCTCTTTTTCCAACCATTCTATTCACAGCATCCACAACCATCAACTAGCAGGCACTCATTGCAATGGGAGCCAGAAGCAGATCAGCTTCCAGCAATTAAAGATACAGCAGGAGAAGGGATGAGGATGACTCAGTAGGATTCAGGATCCACCAACACAGTAACCTAACATCAAGGACCAAGAATTCGGTGCTTAGGTTGATGAACATGTGGACCATTAATATAATCATGTTTGTGTCTTTTACCAATAAGTGGAAGGGAAATTTGAAAAGTGTCTTTTATTTATGGCATTAATATAATTTCCTGCTCAAAAAATGATATTGTTGGTAGTGATTCTTCATACATAAATCTATAAAACGTAAACAAATACCCCAACACATTCACATATCAAGACCCCATCACTCACTTGCATTTTCATTTTCTTGCAGTCTTACATAGCAAATGTTATATTTCTTTGCATATAATATTATTATGTGTCTAACCCACTGAAAATATAGCACCCATAAGAACAAAATATTTATCTCTCCTGTTCTGTCATATCACTACAACCAATACCTGGAATACAGTTGGCACTTATAAATAAAATGAGCATATGAATCAATAAATGATGTGCCTATTTATCACTAAGAGAGGTAGCATAAAACTTTGTCCAAGATGTTTGGTGTATTGGAAAGAGAGCCTTTTTTTTTTTTTTTTTTTTTTTTTTTTTTTTTTTTTTTTTTTGGCTTTTTTTTTGTTGTTTTTCTGTTTTTTTATTAATTTATTATTGTTACATCTCAATGATTATCCTATCCCTTGTATCCTCCCATTCTTCCCTCCCATTTTCCCCTTATTCCTCTCCCCTATGACTGTTCCTGTCCGCTTCATGACAATTAATCCTGCTTCTTTATAATTCTCTATGACTTTTCTGATCTTAGGTTAGGAATGATTTTCTCTGGAAATTCATTCTTCCAAACTTTCGTTTAAGGGAAAGTCCATTGTTACATCTGATCTGGGAAGTTTTTGTTTGTTTATTTCCTTTTTTGAGTAATCATAAATTCATTCACCTTCCCTTTTCACAAATCTTGTCTTTCCAACTAGTCAGTGGCAGAAAGGGACACTTTGGCTCAAGAACAGTGCCTGCCATAGGAAATAAGAGCACACTGATAATTGCAGAATAAATGAAGACAGATCATTTTCAAACCATTTGACTTAATAGTTAATGGAAGTCAACAAGTCTTTTACATTGACCTTTTATTTAATGGAGCTTTAATTGCAGCATTTTAATTATAACATGTTTATGACTATTTCTTGTAAGTGCACATATAATTTATTAAAAAATAATAAATGTAAAAGCAAAGTCAACATTGAAAGGTATCAACATCAGGTCTTTTGATCTCTTCTATGTGCCTACAAGTCCACATGTTCGCAAGTACATTTCCACAGACAATTTTTTAAATTTGTTTTTATTAATTTATTCATATTACATCTCAATTGTTAGCCCTTCCCCTGTTTCCTCCCATTCCTCCCTCCCTCCCACTTTCCCCCTTCTCTTCTCCCATATGTCTGATTGAGGGAGACCTCCTCCCCCTATATATGCTCTTAGAATATCGAATCTCTTCTTGGTAACTTGCTATCCTTCCTCTGAGTGCCTCCACAGACAATTTAATGATAACATATTAGTAATAAAGAAATAGGTAAAAGTGGAAACAACTGACTAAGACTAAAATGGTCATTTCTAGAAAGTAAAATGTTTAATTTATTTACTTATTCATTTTGCATCCTGATCGTAGCCTCCCCTCCTCTGCTACAGTTCACTCATTCATATACCCCTACCTCCATTCTCTCCTCTCCTTCTCAGAGAAGGGGGCATTCCCCCTTGGATACCAATCCACCTTGGCACATTAAGTCACTGCAGGACTAGGTGCACTCTCTAGCGCTGAGGCCAGACAAGGCAGCCAGGTAAGGGAATGGGATCTAAAGGCAAGCATCAGAGTCAGGGCTCCAGTTCCAGTTGCTGGAGGATCCACATAAAGACCGAGCTGCTCATCTGCTACTTATGTGCACAGGTCCTAGGAACATATGCTCTTTGCTTGGTGTTTCTGTATCTGTGATCACTCATGGGCCCAGGTTAGTTGACTGTAGGTCTTCTTGTGGAGTCCTTGACCTCTCCAGCTCCCTCAATCATTCCCCCAACTCTTTCTTATGATTCTCTGAGTGGTGTCTAATGTTTGGCTCTGGGTCTCTGCATCTGTTTCCATCAGCTGCTGGGTGAAGCCTCTCAGAGGCATAGCAGAGACAATAGTAGTGTTCAGGATTGGTTCTCTCCCATGGGATGGGTTTCAAGTAGGGCTAGACTATGGTTGGCCAGTCCCTCATTCTTTGCTCCATCTTTGTGTCTGCACACCTTTAGTCAGAACAAATTTTAGGTCAAAAGTTTTGTGGTGGTGGGGGAGTGGGGTCCTTATCACTCCACTGGAAGTCCTTTCTTCCAGGAGGTGGCCACTTCAGGCTCTCTGTCTCCTGCTTCTAGGAATCTCAGCTCAGGTAGCCCCAATAGACTTTCTGTGGTCCCCCTGTCCCAGGTCTCTGGAACATTCCAGAGATGCCCTCACCACCTCTGAAAGCTAACCCTACATCTGACAGAGGGCTAATATCTAAAATATAAAGAACTCAAGAAATTAAATACCAACAAACCAAATAACTCAATTAAAAATGTGGTACAGAGTTCAACAGAGGAATCTCTAATGGCTGAGAAGCACTTAAAGAAATGTTCAACATCCTCAGCCTTCAGTGAAATGCAAATCAAAATGACTGAGATTCTGTCTTACACCAGTCAGAATGGCTAAGATAGCTGTCAAGCTGACAGCATGTGCTGGTGAGAATGCAGATCAAGGAGAACACTCCTCAATTGCTAGTGAGAGTGCTAACTCGTCCGACCACTTTGGAACTCAATCTGGTGCTTTCTCAGAAAACTGAGACTAGATTTACCTCAAGACCCAGCTATACCACTCCTGGGCATATACCCAAAAGATGTTCCACCATACCACAAGGACACTTGGTCAACTATGTTCACAGGAGCTTTATTTGTTTTTTTTGTTTTGTTTTGTTTGTTTGTTTGTTTGTTTGTTTTGGCTCAATATAGCTTTTTTTTATTATTAATTTATTCTTGTTACATCTCTATGGTTATCCCATCCCTTGTATCCTCCCATTCTCCCCTCCCTCCCATTTTCCCCTTATTTCCCTCCCCTATGACTGTTCCTCAGAGGGATTACCTCCCTCTGTATATGCTCATAGAGTATCAAGTCTCTTCTCGGTGACCTGCTGTCCTTCCTCTGAGTGCCACTAGGTCTCCCCCGCCAGGGGACATAGTCAAATGTGAGGCACATGAGAAAGTCATATCCCTCTTTCCACTCAAGTGTGGAGACTGTCCTGTCCATGGGCTAGATCAGGGTAGGGGTTTAAATTTTACCGCCTGTATTGTCCTTGGCTAGTGCCATAGTTTGAGTGGGACCCCTTAGCCCAAATCTGCCTATCATAATGTTCTACTTGTAGGTTTCTAGGACCCACTGGATCCTTCTACTTTGATATTCTCCCATTGTTCTCTCATCTAGAGTCCCAATAGGATGTCCTCCCCTCGGTCCCAGTTTCCTGGTAAGGGAAGGCTTTCGTGGGACATGCCCATTGGGCTAGTATGCAGATATAAGTGAGTATATACCATTTGAGTCTTTCTGCTTCTGGGTTAACTCACTCATTATGATAATCTCTAGCTCAATCCATTTGTCCACAAATTTCGGGAATTCCTTGTTTTTAATAGCTGAGTAGTATTCCATAGTGTATATGTACCACAGTTTCTTTATCCATTCTTCTACTGAGGAACATTTAGGCTGTTTCCATGATCTGGCTATTATGAACTCAACCATGTTCATAGCAGCCTTATTCATAATAGCCAGATCAGGAGCTTTATTTGTAATAACCAAATCTGG
>OU015758.1:26866712-26896829 GCA_907169655.1 Acomys percivali | reverse complement strand
ACACAATGATGCATGGAGTTCCTTAAAAGGGGTGGAGGGTGTCATTTTGTACCATTCTAATTCCTACACAAATCATCATTTGAGATGTGACACATAGTACTTTACCCTAAGACTTAACAAGTTCTCAAGGAGAATTCTGTTAGAGAATAAATTTCGACAGAATAGAGAAGCTTAGAGTACTATGTCCTGAAGGATGGGGCCAGAATAAAAATGTAAGACTTACAACACCCAAAGCATCCTTCACTGCTGTGCACTTCCTCATGGAGCTGCCCTGGGGCCTGGGGGAGAGGAAGCAATTGGCGAGGACATTCAGTCTCAAGTGCCACCAATCATAAAGGAACAACAACAAAAAATGCACAGTTATATTATTTCGTGTTGCAGATGGTGGAGAAAACTTTGTACATATCAAGATGGATGCTTATCCCCTACACATGCACAAACAGGACCCATGTAACCATAACACAGTGAGTGGTATTGGAAGGTAGCAGCCCTGCTTCTCCAGAAGCATACATAACATGTTTTCACATTGGGAGATTTGCCAGCGTGGATGTCGTTTCCCTATCAGTACCAGTTTCATTTCTCTATGTTTTAAGACTGTACTATGGCAATAGGGTCTGACCATAATGTGGAGGATAAACATCCTGTGATGTTTGCAGGTCTATGGGGCCACACTGGCCAACAACTTTTTTAAAATATATTTTATTAATTTATTCATATTACATCTCAATTGTTATCCCATCCCTTGTATCCTCCCATTCCTCCCTCCCTCCCATTTCCCCTTGCTCCCCTCTTCTATGACTGTGGCTGAGGGGGATCTCCTCCCCCTATATATGCTCATAGGACAATTTTTAAAGAAGTACCCTATTCCTAGTATTGGGATTTTTGTTATTCTGTAGTCTTTGATATGGGCATTGCCATCCTATTAAGAACTAACTGATTGAACTCTTCCTATGTGCAGGTATACTGACATGTGTTAGGAACCTCCTATGTGACTATATTACTAGAACTTTCTGTAAAGGTCTTAAGTCTTAGTTATCCCTCTCTCTATTCTTTCCTCCCCCTTCCCTTCCCTCGCCCACCACAATTTATCCATTCTTGTTTCATAGTTCTCTTTTCTCCCATCATACCATTGCATTCTATCTCATCTCCTTTGAAAGTCCCCACCATTCTCCTTCACTAAGTTCCTGATGCTAGGAGTATTCCAAATGAAACGCAAAGTATCTAAGGGTTCAGAGCTCACAGTCACATATGAGGGAAGCTGTGTGACTCTTATCTTCCTGGGTCAGTTACATCACTCAGAAAGATGGTCCCAGGGTTGTACTAGTTACCAATGTTTAATGTGATAAAACACCCTAACTACAGTAGCTTATAGAAGAAAAGGGTTTGTAGGACCTACGGTTCCAAATGGATAAATCGTCATCATAGTAGAAAAGCAGGCAGCAGGCAGCAGTCATGGAGGCAGGAGCAGGAAGATGAAAGCCCACACCTTAAAACTCAAATGTGAACCAGAAAACATGAACTAGAAACATCAGGAGAACTTAAACTCTCAAAATCCACCGCTGGTGACATCTCTTCTCCAGCAAGGCTGCTTCTCCCAAAACTCCCCAAACAGCCAAACGGACTGAGAACCATGTGTGCAAATACCAAACCTCTTGGGGTATGCCACTCATTTAAATCACTACATAATTAATCTGTTCACATATAAAATTAACAATTTTGTTTTTAACCGCTGACAAATATTCCATTGTACAAATATACTGCAATTTCACTATCCATTCAGTGAGTTGGATGGATATCTGGGCTACTTCTGTTTCCTGGGTATTGTGATTACAGCATCAATAAACATGGATGAGCCAATATCTCTGTAGTAGGATGTAAGTACCCAGGAATGATATAGCTGATCATATGGAATATCTGGTCCTAGCTTTTTGAGGAACCTCTACATGGCTTTCCATAGCAGCTGAATAAGTTTGCACTCCTGCTGAGAGGAACTAATATTCCATTTCTTGAGGTAGATTTGTTTTTGCTTTTGTTGTTGGCCTTGCTGAAAAGCAAACAGAAATGAATGGTACCTATAAGCACCTAAGTCAGCTTTTTAAAAGCCTTTTTCCTGAGCAGGATCTGTTAAATAACAGCCATTTCTGAGGATTTACACTGTGTGTCTTAAAGTGGCTGCTGGACTTTTGACACCTTCTAGGGTAGTGCACTAGTGTTTTTTGCCTGTTTGACAGTCCAAGGACCTTCTAAAGATTTTGAAATCCCAAGTGCTGCCAGGATTGACCCTCCTAGTTAGCATGGTGTCAAGAAATCAATATTAGACTGGATGAGGAAGGAAAAAAGTGCAAAGAAAGAAACAATAAGCACCGTCAAACCCAAGATCTGTGAACTCCAGCACACTGAAATGCGGTTCTTTATTGAGAGCTCTCTCTATTGGATGGCTTCTGTAAGGAGTTTCTCAATATTTAAGAGTGTAAAGAGTAGAAAGTCTCTACAATGCTCTGTGGAATTTAGTTCTCACACCTATACACACATACATACTTATCTGATGATCAAGACAGCAATTGTACGAGGACACCAAAAATCATTTAGCTCCCACTTACGTTTCTACATAGAAGTTAATTTTTAAAGCACTTAACTGAATAAATGTTACCTGAGCATATCTTCTGGTGACAATATTTCTTTACTTCCCTCAAGAAAATATAGTTAAGAAGTATCTTGTAGGCTTTGGACTTTTTAAAACCTACTTTATTTGGTTTTCTTTTTTAATGCTTATACCTGCCTTTTAACCCACCTACCTTAGATAGGAGAGAAAAGAGGTTCATGGAAACAGGAAAAGTAGACCGTTTTAGATTCAGTTCCTTGGGGTGGTTTCCCAGGTGCAGTTGACAGAATTCCATCAAACCAACAATTTAGCAAAGGTCACTACAATCGCAGCCACTGGATCCCGGAGCAGCAACTGGAACTGGAACCTCAAAGTGTTCTCTGGAGTCTCTCTAGGAGCCGCTTGAAGTGGAGTGATCAACAGCCAAGACCAAAAAGCATGTTTATCATTTACCAAAGACCACACTTCTGCAAGACGTAGTTTCTTTTCTAGTGGACAAACATCGCCTGTTCTCTCACAAGTCTGTTTTCATGGGAAAACACCCCACACCCTCACACAATCTGTTTCACATCCCACACTTGGGATCAAAACAAAAGCATGTTTACACCCGCTACAGTATCTACTATCTACTATATAACAAAAGAATGTTTACACCCGCTACAGTATCTACTATCTACTATAAAACAAAAGCATGTTTACACCTGCTACAGTATCTACTATCTACTATATAACAAAAGAATGTTGCTTGTAACTTAAAATGGGCATTCTCTGTTCTCTTTGACTATTTCAATATCGCTTTTACCCTTACATTTATAGAAGCATATATGCATATCTTTTGTTCCTTTAGTCAGGGACAGTATACGGCTTTACATTGTATCTTCTGGCTATGCTCATATGTGAAGTATAAACCTGTGAGAGCTTTAATCTTCATAACAATTCCTCTTTATTAAGCATGCACCTGGGCAGTTTGCAGGGCCGAGTGCAGCAAGGATGGACATTCCTGAACCCTAGATGTCTCCATTGCAGTTTTCTGTCGTGCTTTCTCCTCCTTTCTTGGTGTTCTACTTGAAAAAAACACTGGTAGAAAACTAGTCTTCTTTACATAAAACATAGAAAAGGTTTGGAAACAGCATAGATCTCCTATGGAGTAATCACGGTTTGCTCCAGGGCTATTTTTGAAAAGAATTTAAATTTTCATGATGTGAAACGTGGCAACTAAGATCTGCTGAGTTGCACACTATTCACGTCTCCATAGCCAGACTGCAGAGGCTGGGGTTCCTGGGTCCGGGCTCAGAGCCGTTCGGGCTGGCTGCCATGCCAGGCAGAATAAACCAGAGAGGTGGGGCTTCCAGGCAGGCTTTCTGTCTCTCGACAAGTCTGCAGCTGAACATGAAAAGAAGATTTCTTGTGAAATGTCATACTTAGTCACCAACCGTACTCTACAAAAAGCCACTTCTTAGTAACTCGAGGTGCCGCAGCACTAGGTGTTCTAGCTCCAATTCCCAGGGAACAAAAGACAAAGTAGAAATTACTACGTTTTCTATATTGTCTATAAAGTCCCGTTTTTGTGTGTGTTATAAAGGCATGACTTGGCAAACCCTCCAAAATGTCGCCTCATTCTCTACCAATTTCTGCCTCCCACCGCTGACTGGTTTTGTTAGTGAAGGAGGTTCTATGCCTCTAGCAGTATTTGCATAAAGCAGATTAGCTCCTGCAAGACTGACCCTTAATAGTGCCTCCAAATGTGTGCCCTTACTACAGAGTAAAACTTTGGCAACATCTGAGCTGGTAAGGTAATAGAAATCACCAAACTAGGTCATCAGGGTGCATCATATTCTAGTTGGAATTTGAATGATTTAATCTAATTGATCAAAATTATTCTCACTAGCTACCACTCAGTCTGGGCGACTTTTTTTTTTTTTTTAATCTATAAAAGTAAAACAGTAAAGTAAAACAGAGCACGGGAAATAGCAGATTGTAGGGAAATTAGGGAGTGTCACCCGAGTCTTCATATGCATACTTCACAGCGATGTAGCAGAAACGGGCCGTGCCCGCCCTTGCAGATGCTGTGCATGGCGCCGAGATCCCTGAGTCTCTACTGGAAGGCGTGTTTCATATTTTATGCCTCTTTAGCTGTTGAAAGAGAGGAAACCCCCTAATGTGATGGAACAGATGAAGAAGAACTGATTGTTTTTGAAAAACAGTTTGGTTCTTGGACATGATTTACTCTTGTGAAACAAGAATTAATTTTATGCCGTTACTTTATTTTTCCTTAACCCAAAGGAAAGTAGAACAGACTTTGAATGCTGAAACAAGTTATACATCTGTATCTATCAGTGTTCCATGAAAAGCACATGTAATCTATTGATAATTATTTTGTGTTCATATGTAATTCTCTTGACTGGAGAAAAGATGACCATAGACTCTAATTAAAATTCATACATTTTCCCCCTCTTACCAAACGGATGTTTAAAATTGTATCTTACCACTTTCCCTTGGTGTGGATGCCTGGTGGTATTCAGAGGAAGGGGAAGCAGGCTACCAGGATGAGACCTGATAGGTTGTGATCATATGGTAAGGGAGGAGGTCCCCTTCTGTCACACATTGGATAATTTAAATCTTTTCCACAGGAATTCTCCACTCAAGACTGCATCAGCTGTCATGGCCATAGATTTAGAAAAATGTGTCCTAAAGTTTGAATGTTAACAAAGTTATCCCTTAAAAGAAGAAGGCATCACTGATATATTCTGCACTGTTAGTTTTTCTGAAATCAGGGGTTTTAACACAGATTTTCTTTTCTCTTGATGGATGATAAATTTTTTAATTATTAAAAAATGTCAAAAGGATTTTATGCAAATATTCTATCATTGTATCTCAAACTTCTCCAAAATGTGATCTTTAACCTTCCATTAAAATGCATCCTAAATGCAGGAATGTATTAATAGTAAAGGAGGGGGTATTTTCTCAAGGAAATAGCATATAGATATTGAAAGAGGTTTTCAAATTTGTCTCTTTAACAAAGCATAGAAAAAGAAATAAGTAAAATAAGGGAAGGACATTTTTATTTTCAATGTACAACCTCCTCAACCTACTGCCAAAGATATAAAATTCTGTAAGATCTAATTTTCCTTTTTTAATTCTCTACTATTCTGTGACTTTGAAAAAAGCTCTTCCTTTCTCTCACCAAGCAGCTATCAGTTACCAATGCTCCTCAGCCAGGGGTTGAACTTCATGCTTACTTCCCCCTTCCATGCTGGGACTTTTGTCTGGCTTGAGCTTGTGTGGTCACTCTGCATACTGTTCCAACAGCAGAGTTCATATATTACACAGCTCATATATGCTGCTATACTGTTGGGTGAGAGCATTGTTTCCTGGTAGTCATCCACTTCCTGTGGCTCATATGGTCTTTCTGTCCCCACTTCTGAAGTAGTCCCAGAACTGTGGGAATAGACAAGAAACAGATGTTTTGCTTAAGAATGATTATTCCAGAGAATCTTATTCTCTGCACCTTAGCCAGTTGTGTTTCTCTGAGTTCATCGCCATCTCCTGTGAATAGAAGTTTTTCTGAGGGCTGAAAAAAAACACTAATCAATATGTTAATATAAATCTATAAGCTAGTTGACGTTAACAAAAAGTTATTAGCAATCAGTTTAATACTATGTCCATTTAGCAGAATAGTAGTAATAGGTTCTCCCTCTGACAGTTCTTGGCTTGAGTGCGGTAACTCAGACCCAGAAAGGCAAAACCCAGGCTTTTTTTAAACATTTGTAAATATTAGCTTTGAGTCTTCAGATATGAATGCTTCATATGATATGTCCAGTAAAGACTAGAAATTGGTAATGGTCCATGACGAGGGACTTTCAAGGTAAGAAAGACAGAATGCAGTGGAATAAAACCTTAAAGGGATTAATGTAAGAAAAGGGTAACTTGGGGCCCGGTATAGGAAGGCAGGTTGGACAAAGTATAAACAACTCTAAACACCATTCAAAAGGTCATATGGAAACCTCTCTACAGATATATAAATAGATGATTAGATAGATGGTAGACATACATATATATATATATATAGATAGATAGATAGATATGGAAAGAGATGATAGATAGAGATGATAAATAGATATATAATACATAGAAAGAGTTATGGAAAATGAGATGGTAATGCCTTTACTAGACACTACAGGTTAATGAATAAAAACCCCATGAGAGAAACAAGTTACCTCTTTTGGAGCTATATTCGGTGTTGTCTCATAGAACCTCAAATGTTTCAGGATATTGCCAAGGCTCTTGGTTACCTCCCAGAACTGGATGGTTAGATTTTACTGCTAAAGATATTACAAGCATAGAATGTTGAGTTACAAAACTGGTCTTGAAAGTTTCATCCCTGTTAGCAAGGTTTCTTAGTGTTAGGAGGTGCTATGTATGTTACTTGAAGAGAAAAGAAGTCATTAGCCTTACCAAGCTATGAACAACACTGATAATTGGCCAAGCAAAGCACACTTTCTTGTGCAATAGTGACATGAACAGCATGTAAGTAAAAAGCATTTCCTGATTGAATCTAAGCTCTGCTCCATCAGATGGCTGATGTTTTATAAATAAAAAGCAGTACAATAGTGATTTATATTTTGAGGCAATGAATACTAAGTATGTAATTTTAATGCTTTTAAAAGACTAGTTTAAAATTGATCTATTGCTGTACATTTTACATATTAATTTAAGCAGTTTACCTATAGAATAAGACCAAATAATGCCTCTCACTGGGAGTGGAGTTTACTAATATTTAACTTAGTCCCATTAGTAAAGAACATAATTTTTTAAATTTCTGGCAAACATTTCTATATACTTAACATATTTTAAAAAATTACATTGCTTACCTCAGAGAATATTCATCATTTATATAAACATTCCAAAATATTTTCACATATTTAGTTTTTTGTATTTTTTATAATTTTTAAATATAGTTCAATAAAAATTATAGAATTTTAGACTGTAGTCCTTCATTTTAATTAAAGTGGGTCAGAGGGGAGAAAATCCTATTGAGACTTTAGGGGTGAGAAGCTTGGAAGAATGAGGAAATAGAAGGATCCAGTGGGTCCTGGAAAAATACAGGCGGGTCTGGGCCTTCTAGTCCTCCTCAAACTATGGCACCAGCCAAGGAAAATATAGCAGTAAACTTCGAACCCCTACACAGTCCAGCCGATGGACAGGACATTCTCCACCGTTAAGTGGAGAAGGGGATCTGACTTTCACACAAACTCTGGTGCCCCATATCGGACCATGTCCCTTGGATGGGGAGGCCTGGTGGCACTCAGAGGAAAGATAATAAGTCACCAAGAAGAGAGTTGATACCCTAGGAGCATATACAGGGGAAGGAGGTCCCCCTCAGTCACAGACATAGGGGAAGGGAGTAGAGGGGGAAACGGGAGGGAGGAAAGAAAGGGAGGATACAAGGGATGGGCTAACAATTGAGATGTAATATGAATAAATTAATAAATAAATTAATTAATAAAAAAAGAAAAAAAATTTAATTTTATAAAATTATAAATTTTAAAATACAACCTGCAGCCATTAGATTTTTTATAATATATATTTTGAAAATATGATAAGGACAGTTTAATCTTAGCTTATACTTTCTGCTTTCATTTATTGTGATTTTAAAATCAACACAGTATTATAATTTGAATGTATTAGGTAGGTTTGTATAATGTTTATATTTACTCTTCTGTTTATCTTTGTTTTAAATAAATCACATAAATTTTGTTTTATTGACAGATATCATTCAATGACTGTTAACTATTAATGTGGAGAGTGCTAAGGAAGGGCAGGGAGATTTAGGACAGGGATGAACCAGTGCAACAACTTTTTAGAGAAACAACGAAAGGGAAGTTTTTACTTCCAAGGAAGCACGCTGTGAGAATGCAACTGTACTGGAAACAAACAGAGACAGCTTGCTTCGTAACGACCCATCAGAGCACCAACTGTCCAACTTCTTCTTCACAATGGTTTACTTGCTTTTCTGGTTGCTATGACAAACTTCCTCACCGGAACCACTTAGGAGAGAAACAGTTTAGTTTAGTTCACAGTTCACAGTTCTGCCCATCATGGCAGAGTAGCCAAGGCATCATAAATACGAAGCGGCTGGTGGCATAACTTCTGCAGCCAGAGAGAAAATCAAGTAATACATGGTGGGGCTCACCTACCTGCTCTACTTATGCAGTCCAGAAACCCCGTGACGAGAAGATACCTTAGTGGGTGCCTTTACCACCTCAACAAATACAATCAAGATAACCCTCCACAGGATTATCTTACCCGTCTCCCAGGTTATCCAGATGCTGTCAAGGTAACAATTATCACTAAAAACCAGGATGACCAATGATATTCTCCTAGAACGCAGATTCATGGGCCAGTCCACATTTCTGCAAAGCTTCTACTTTCAGTAAGATAAAATTCCTAAAAGCCTTCTTCTAGCAACTGTTCTCCGCTCAAAATACTCCACACCACAAGAAGGTGTAGGTTGAACATTTCATCCTTTACAAGCCTCCAAGGGAGGATTTGCTCCCATGTTCATAAGACTATTGACAAGACTCAGGTTCTCAGAAATAGATGCTCTCAGCATCAACTGGCACTTGCTTTCCTTGGTTCTTAGACCCCTTCTTCCATTCTCTTTGAAAGCAGTACTGAGGAAATGAATTATCACACTCACATCTCTTTGGCTTGAAGAAAAGTCTTGCATGATCCCAGGTGGCTAGATAAAACCGCTGTCCAGGAGGCACCTTCCCTGGAAAGAGTAACATAGTTACAGTTCTACTCAGCAGGAATGAGACATTTGAGGAGATGTCTTTTTGAGCTCATAACATTTTTATTAAAAATAAAAATTTGAGTGGAGAGTGGGGTCTGACTTTCACACGAACTCTGGTGCACCATATTTTACCACGTCCCCTGGATGGGGAGGCCTGGTGGCACTCAGAGGAAGGATAGCAGGTTACCAAGAAGAGACTCGATACCCTATGAGCATATACAGGGGGAGGGGGTTCCCCCTCAGTCAGAGTCATAGGGGAGGGGAGTAAGGGGAAAATGGGAGGGAGGGAGGAATGGGAAGATACAAGGGATAGGATAACCATTGAGATGTAATATGAATACATTAATAAAATATATTTTTAAAAAAATTTTTAAATAAAAATAAAAAAGTGGGAGAGCATATTTATTTGATCATAGATGGATTGTATGGGCCATTTTTAAAAATCATGTCAGCAAGCATTACAATCTGGTAAAAGATTTATTGTGCAAAAGTGACAAAAAAAAGCTACTTTTAAAAGATGAATTATAAGGGGGAAAAGAGGTACAAGTAAACAAACCTGTGATGTTCCCAGTACTGGGCACATCACAGGTTGAGGGAGAGGCTAGTTAGGGCTGTGGAAAGAACCTTTGCCGTAACTCCAAAATGGTGTCACTGACTGGAGGAAAACAGGACACTGTGGAAAGAAGGACAGGAGATGGCTTTGGGTACTGACTTACTGCTATTTCACCAGCACCTGATAGAGTACCTGTTAAGTAATAAGTAATGCAGTTTCCCATTCAAGTCACCCCATGTATCTCCTATGGCACTGCAGTGAAAAAGCACCCCTGTTTTGTTTGGAAATACTGTTTGAGCAAAATCGGAGGCTCAGTCTTTGGGTGCTGTGTGTGGGGGTGAAGGATGGTCTAGCAAGTCTCAACAAGTTGGATTTATACTCTGCCCTTGTCAACGGAGACCTTATCCTCTACAACCTTTTATTAGCTTCATCCTAGAAGGCTGCATCACCCTGAAGAAAGAGACAGAGAGAAGATGTTTTATCCCCCATGTCTGGAGTGCAGCATAAAAAGAGTATATTGTGTCCCCTACAATTATTCTCTCCTCTTTAAGAAAGCAAGCCACGTGCTTGTACCTTTATTGCTTATACTATTTTCTCTTTTTTATTCAGAGATTTACTCCTGAATTATTCCTATGTACTGACTATTTTTTCCTTATTGGCTTTTAAAAAGAATAGGTTCTGGCAATGTGTTCAATTTTGGTAATAGATTTTTAGTTGCTACTGTCTGTTTATGTCAAATTGAATTGTCTGGGTTTAATAGACATCCCATATCTACATGTATATATATGTATGTGTATATGTATGTATGTATGTATGTATGTATATATATATGTGTGTGTGTGTATGTATGTGTGTATGTATGTATGTATGTATGTATATGTATGTATGCCCAATGTATGAACACTAGAAATTATAATGAAGCCTCTGTTATTCTGAAAACCATTTCTGCAAGGTTAAAATATCATCTAGTTCTATAGAAGAGATTTTTCCTAGGATATTTTAGGTTCGTTTTTCCTCTATGAATTTCTTTTTGGTTTTACACTGAAATAGTCTAGCCTGGATTTCTCTATTAATCTTCAGGCCAAGGTTCCCCTCTAGTCTAACTGGTTTCTAATGGTATTCATATCAGTTTCAATCTACCATCATAAAACATTGTTCTTAAAACTTATTTGCCTTTTACTTATGTGTAGGTTAATGTCCTGTGTCTGCTGGGACCCAAGAAAGTCACAAACAACATCAAGTCCCTAGGAGTTGGAGGTACAGGTGAGGTGAGCCATCCAACATGGGTGCAGGGTACATACTGCAAGGGTTTTATATCACCAATTAATTTGTATTTGTAATTAATTTGTGTTTATTGTCTTTTTTAAAAAAGTTTTAGATAGAAGGTTTTTATAAGTTCATAGGTGGGAGGTTAGAGGGAGTAACAAAGTTCCCAATTTAGCAGGAATGGTCCCAGGAAATGAGTATTGTAAAAGGAGTGCTTGTTAGTCTGGAGCTTTAAGGAAAGAATTTACAGCGGAAACTGGGCTTAGTAGGGAGAACAGGAGTGACTGGTCTGTCAATTGGCCCAACCAACATCCAGCTCCCTCTTCTCAGCCTTGTGGGGAAATCATGCTTTTAGGCAGAGGTGCTCATTTACAACCTAACAAAGCCAGAAGTGAGACTTCTCCAGCATTTGTGGCCTCCACCAAGGACATTTTCAGTGTGCCTCTGTGCTGCTTTGATCAGTTTTTATCTCTTATTTTCATCATTCTTCCCAAGAAGACTTCTCTGAAGAAGTAACTAGAAAAGCATCAAAGAACCACCACGCCAGAGACCATTCACCTTTGCACAATGGCTCCTGACAACATCCTTTCTTCTTTTAACTCTTCTAATGTCCCTCATTCACTTCATGAGCTGCCTTAATTATACATGTTTAACTCTTTGTTTTTCTCATGGATCTTATTCTCCCATACTATGTTTTGGTTAATTTTAAATTAGCATAAAAATTGGGGCTTAGCGGTATGTTTTCATATGTACCTTGTTTCCTCTCTTCCTTCCCATATACTGGTTTCCTTTCCCTGCAACTTTCTTCCTGAATGTCACACATATTTGATTATTCCCTTCCCTTGTTCCTTGAGACCTTTATTTCCTTTTCATGGTCATTTTCTAGTTGCATTACCAACACAGAGAGAAAAAGAGAAGAGGGGGGCGGGTAGGGGGAGATTACAATCTATATCTGGCAGAAAACATGCAATAGGTCTCTTTCTGAGACTATATTATTTTATATAACTATCATTTCCAGTTTTATCCATCTTTCCGAAAATGTCATGATTAATGTTTTTCTTCAAATCTGAATAAAATTCCATTGTGTTGTATGTAATATATTGTCTTCATCCATTCATTTGTTGGTAGGCTTCTAGCTTGGTTTAATATTTTAACTATTGCAAATGGTGTGGACATAAATGTCGATCTGAAAATGTCTCTGCAAAAGAACTTAGAGTCCTTTGGGCTCCTGCCCAGGGTGGCATAAGTGGGGCACAGGGCAGGGAACTCACTATGGGGTTTCTCAGGGAACTAAGAATAGGACTCCTCTGTCATGTTTCCTTTGATTTGATTTCTTCTTCTTTCTTCTTCCCACCTGGGACAGCACTAAATGTACAATAAGAGCATAAAAGTGACATGTTATTTATGAAGTGACGACAACTAAGTTACTTCCAGATGACCCCGTTTGATATTTCATTGCAAATTAAAATTTGAATATAAAAACAAAAACATATACATTTAAACACTAAAACTGTAGAAAACATAAAACGAAAAAGTTAAATCGCTCCATAAATCCTCATTTCTCACACTGAGTTATCACTGTACTTCCTCATAAGTTAAATGAAAACATTTTTATTTATTTTTATGCCATACCAACAACTACTTTTTTTCAATAATTTCTTGACCAAAATTGTAGGAATCACATAATCCATACTGTTCCATACATTTTTCATGTTTATATTTCACAGTTATTTCTTATTTAAGTTGACAGTTTCCCATAATCCACTTGAGGTGTTCTTACCCTTTGTGCTCCTCACCTTCCTTGTTTGATAGAGACGACACAGGGTGCTGCCCAAACTTACTATGTTTTAAAGACTGTTTAACTCTTATCCCTTAAACTTACCCAATAAAGCCTTTAAAACTTAGAAACATTATTTTCAGGGTTTTTGTTTTGCTTTGTTTTTGCAATTGCAAGCAAGCATGCCATCAAATAAAATATTAAAATAAGATTTTCAGCAAAATTGAGTCTTCACAGTGCCTACCACTCAGACAAACTTGTCTGCATTTTTATGTTAAGTATCTGAGTACATCTCCTATCTCTACCAGTCAGGAATTTATATATCAAAAGAATAGTAAAAAAGAGAGTAAAAGGCTCTCAATTTTACTCCTGGCTAACAATAAGTGAATTAAGTTTCAGTAAAAGTTTACTTTGATAAGGTAAATAAATAACATTGCATTGAACTTGCTAGCCAAAAAATGAACATCATCAATGTTTCTGCATATTTTATGACAAAATTTTACTAGCAACTCTACTATGCCTAGGGTTGGATAAGTCAGGGAAGACTCTTCCTTCTAGCAGAGTGTTATCAACAAGGGCACAAAACAAATACAAAGACCTCAGGGTGTGGTGGCTGAGGCTGTAGCTAAGTGACACAGCACCTGACCAGCATTTTCAAGGCCCTCAGATCAATTCCCAATGTCACACAGAACAAAGAACAAAGCCTGGGGACAAAAAAAATCATGTGTTGAGGGAACCTGAAGATAACCTGAGTGGCAGTAAGGACTACGAAAGAGCAGAAGAGAAAGTAGTATACGTTAAAGTCAGGTAGGCTGTTCAGTACTTTGTATATCACTTTAAATGGTTTGCCTTTTCCCTGAAAATGAGAGGGCAAAACTTCACCGGGATTTAGAATGGCAACAGACCTAATTCCATTTCCATTTTAGTAAGCTTGTCTGATGTTCTGAGATTCTCTTGAAAGCGCACCGGCTAGCGGAGAGTTTGGTGACAGACGCAGTTATGGAAAAAGAGGTGCAGGAATGGATGGTTAAACCTAAAGAACCTGAGGGAAAAAGCCTAAGGATGAGAAGAAGAAACTTACCGAGGTCAGAAAAATTCAACAATGGAGTAGAGTTGGAGCATTAGAGAAGAGAGGAGAATGAAAGTTCCTGGACTGTGGCTAGGATTTTTGAGACTTACCTAATAAAAGATACACAATTATTGGTGACAAATCTGAGGGAGGACAGCTGAGACTGGACAAGATCAGAGGCATCGAGGGGGGAGAGGTTGAGGAACAAAGAGGGCAGGGCAGCAAAGTGCTGACTTACATGGACATTGACAGCCACCTTTGTTTTGATCAGAAAGAACTCAGTGTGCTCGTGAGCTAAAATATGCTATGAATGATGAAAGAGACTCAGATACTATAAAGAAAGGGAAACATTTCAGGAGTACAGTCTGAAACACTCATTAAACACTTGAGCAAATATTTTTTGAGACTTCCTTTATAATCTCAAGTAGGTGTAGAACACATAAGAAAAAGGTTGGTTCTCAGCACAGTTTAGGGTCATGGTTAGAAACATGAATTCCTGGAGCCAGCCATCCTGGGCTCAGATATCGGCTGCTGTTTATCAGTAAAGTGACCTCAAAAGGGAGGTAGCTCAATGTTTTATCTCACTGGTAAATTAGAGAGGATGGAGGTAGCCCCGTCACAAGGTTGCTCTGAGTCTTGATATAATATATGCAAAGTACTGCGTGAGTGCTTGCCATTAATAACGTCGCCTTCTTCACTTGTTTATCATAGGGCACATCAAGGAAACCGTCATCACATGCATTGCAAGTTTGCTGAGCAGAAGTTTTCAGAGAACAGTCACTCAAGGACTTTACGTAGCAATTCCATTGCTACGTGTTTATCTTTTACCTATACCGAGCCTTTTGTAAAATGACATATATACAAATTAGTCTTCATACATAATTTATAATAGAAAATAGTTTAGGGAAATTGTACATGATTTAAATGAATCCTGAAAAGTTTTTTAAAGGAATGAATTAGCTCCCTAGGTGTTAATGGAAAAATTTCTCAGAATATACTATTGAGTGAACAGAGCAGTTCATGATCATGTGTATACTTTACTGCACTTGACACAGACATATGTATTTTCCTCTGTGTGCTTGTAAATGAATATAGTATGTGTGACACATTCCACAGGAAGATCCTAGTAGCCTCGCCAATGGAAAACCAGATGACAGGGATAAATAAGCATTTATCCACCACCCAAACCACAAGAATGTTAGAACTAAAGCTACAAATGATTAAATTCATATCCTACTTTATAACTCATGTCTATCAGCTACATTCAGTCCATACATCTGTAAGTGCATAACATTATATTGAGTTTTAAAAGTGTAAAGTCCAACATGAAGCTGCACAGCTTGTGTTGCAAAGGCTGCTCTAACTGATTGGTGCAGAGATGCATATATTTTTGGTTAAAGTGTGTGTGTGTGTGTGTGTGTGTGTGTGTGTGTGTGTGTGTGTGTGTTTGTGTATGTGTGTGTTTGCGAGGTTTATTGTAATAAAGTTCATAAAAAGGAAAGCCTTAACTCTTGAAAGTTTATATATTGTTTTTTAAAAATATTTTGTGCTATGCTTATGCTTAAAAATGAAGGCTTTGGACTTAAACGTAGATATTAAGACTTCAATTTTATATTAAATACAAATCACTTCAGGAAATATCTCTATTTTTATCTTTATTGGTACATAACCTTTTATTTATTATTTCACAAATATATACACACACACACACACACACACACACACACACACACACACACACACACATACACACGTAATGTGCTTTGAGCACTTTTATCCCCATTATTTTTTATTCCTCCCATTCACCTCTTATCAATTCTTTCTTCAAGACACCTTTATATTGTGTGTGTGTGTGTGTGTGTGTGTGAGACAGTATTTAATTAGAGTTATACATGATAATGGATGGGGTTATTTCTTGAGCAGGCACAATTTACCAGTGTCTGCACCACTGGGAGATGACATCCCTTCCTCGCCGAGTGTGGACATCAACTGTGAGCAGTGGGAGAACGAGTGAGGAGTACAGCCCTATCCTGGGATGCTTCTGTAGTCACCAAGGGAAAGACGCTGTCTGCCAATGGACAACACTGTCATCAGTGCAAACCAAGGGCATCAAGGGTTCTAATGAGGCTGTGGTATTGACAACCTTATTCCTAGTGGAGACTTTGAGATAGGAAGTAAATCTTACTATATATTTGGTTTATTCAAGCTCTCTTGGGAAAAGGCGAAAGGGTCATTATCTATGCACTGTACACATGGTGCACTTAAAACAAGAAAATAAGTCTCAAAGTTATCCTTTACATCAACGCCAAAGTCACACACCTTTCTGACCTTATTTCAGCGATTTCTAGTGGCCTGCCGCTAAAATGTTCTCTTTATTTAAACCTAAATTTAGCATGTGACCAGGCAGCTCAGGACAAGGCAATAAAATACTAGTAACCGATGCTATGATCTAGGGCTGCTGATGAGACTGCAGGAGGTTAGTGTTTCCAAAATGTCTTAAGGCCATGACACACATGGAAAAGAAAATAGTGCCGGGGAAGGAGAAACTGGGTTTCTGGGAAAGGACATTGAGAATTACCTGTAAATAGAAGCAGGCCTTTCTTTGCTCGGTCCCTCTCTCTCTTGCCCTGAATCCCTTGTTCAGTGCTGGAAGAGCAGGCACGGTTTCTATGCCACAGGCTATAGCTGGTGTGTGACCAGAGACTGTTTTCCAATCCTGAACCAAAATATAAAATTAACTTGAAAATGACTTTCTGTTTCCGTTTGTTTGCTCACAAGTTACAAAGCACTGATAGACCTTTGAGGAAAACGAAATGAGTCGGCTCAACGTCGTTCCACGGTGAAGAATAGCCGCTTTGTGAAGCAGATATTTCTGAGAACCCTCTAACCTCAGCCCTCCCTGCTGAGCCCCACCTTCCCTCTGAAGTCTTGCAAAGAGCAAAGTGCTGGCTTGAGGAAGGCCAAGGCCGTGCCACACACAGGCTAGGGACCAAATGGAGGTTATTTCCATGCTACGTTCATTCAATGTATTCCAAAGGCGTACACTGAATTTCAAGCAACCCACGGAGTCTGACTTTCTCCAGAGTAGGGCATTGTGGTCTAGAAAGCCCTGGAGACCCACCCACCCCAGTAGTACGGAGACTGAAGGTTCACTCTGGGACAGGCACATAAAACTAGTACAACTAAATAGACTTCGGCTACCCAAATACAAATGCCATGCCATGAATATGGACAGTACTCCCCCAAGGAGCCGTGTATTAAAAGTCTTCCTACTTGGAAAGCCTCTGTTGGAAGGCAAAATCGAAAGGCATCTTTAAGCGGAAAATGATGAGCCAGTGAGGAAGGCTAGAACCACAGCCCCTTGCCTTCTGCTTCGGGGCTCATACAATAAGTTGTTTGTTCCATCACATACTCCCAGTATGACTCCCAGTATGATGCACCACCCTTAGCAGGGCCACAAGGCCATGGAACCATTTAATCTTGATCTGGAACTTCAGACCCATAAACTGAAATCAACCCCTTCTCTTTATAAGTTAACTATGTGCTTTAATTTGAATAAAATATTACCCCATTGGGTCACATGTTTGGATTCTCGGTTCCCGGTTGATGCAACTGTTGTGGAAAGTTGTGGAAACTTCAGGTGACTGAGCTTCAGAAAAAAGCGGGTTGTTTGCATGGAGAGCTTGAGATTTTTTTTTTAATTTTTTTTTATTAATTTGTTCTTGTTACATCTCAATGGTTATCCCATCCCTTGTATCCTCCCATTCTTCCCTCCCTCCCATTTTCCCCTTATTTCCCTCCCCTATGACTGTTCCTGAGAGGGATTACCTCCCCCTGTATATGCTCATAGGGTATCAAGTCTCTTCTCCGTGACCTCTGTCCTTCCTCTAAGTGCCACCAGGTCTCCCCCTCCAGGGGACATGGTCAAATGTGAGGCACCAGAGTACATGAGAAAGTCATATCCCACTCTCCACTCAAGTGTGGAGACTGTTCTGACCATTGGCTAGACTGGGTAGGGGTTTAAAGTTTACCGCCTGTCTTGTCCTTGGCTGGTGCCTTAGTTTGAGCGGGACCCCTTGGCCAAAATCTGCCTATCATAATGTTCTACTTGTAGGTTTCTAGGACCCACTGGATCCTTCTACATTGCTATTCTCCCATGGTTCTCTCATCTAGAGTCCCAATAGGGTGTCCTCCACTCTGCCCCAGTTTTCTGGTAAGTGAAGGCTTTTGTGGGACATGCCCCTTGGGCTAGTATGCAGATATAAGTGAGTATATACCATTTGAGTCTTTCTGCTTCTGGGTTAACTCACTCATTATGATCATTTCTAGCTCAATCCATTTATCCACAAATTTCGGGAATTCTTGAGATTTTAGAAGCTGGAGCATCTGGCTTTTTAACTTCAGGCCAAGTGTGATTGGCCGCCTCATGCTCCTACCGCTATGCTTTTTCTGCCCTGACAGACTGTCTTCTCAAACCCTTAGCCAAGTTAAATTCGCCACCCATTTAGCTGCTCATACAAGGCATTTTATTACAGCAACAAGAAAAATGGACAATACAGCTTCCCAAGTATATCCTTGTGGTGACAGAACACGAATACATTAGCCCTCAAGTTAAATCCCGACTTTCCTGGTTTCCAGGGGTAATTACAGGAATTCCCACTAATTACTGGACCAGGAAGATAGTCTTATGAGGTGTATGGGCTCTTATGGCAAGATAAGTCAGACCTGGTAATCATCTGAAAGCAAATCATAACCAGCCAAAGGAGGTGGAGATGACGCTGGGCAAATATCACCATTTTCTCAAATAGATTAAGCTTTTAGGACACCAATGAGAACGTGAAATTTCAGATTTCTGTCCACTCTCATATGGGTCTGACCTATCTAGTGAATCCTTTGCTGTAGTCTGGTTGTCATTCGCAACCTGTGTTAGAACTAGAATCTCAGTTGGACCCACCAAGTCACATATACCCTAGGGTTTACTTTATTTAAGGATATAAATTGGGGGATGGTAGCTAGGACCTTATAAACACAAGGCAAAACCCTACCACTGAGCTATATATCCCCAGGGTCAGGCTTTGCTTGTAATTTGGAGGCAAGATCTCATTTCTTTTCACAGGAGCCTAGAACTTGTAATCCTCCTTCCTTAGCAAACTAAGTACCTGGGATTACAAGCTAGAGAAACCAGGTCTTAGTTTTTCAAGGTTCTCAGAGCATATTTTGTGGGCAAAGCGCAGCTTCCTGAGCTCCTCATTGTGATTTACCTGTTGCTATTCGGTTCACCTGTCCTTTAATGATGGGCTATTTCAACTCTAATCTGAGTACATGAAAACAATTATGCTCTATAAAATTGACAGTGGAGGCAGCAGTCTTTACTTGATAGTAATCTGTTCCAAAGCCCTAGACCTGGCTTCTGAGAGCTCCACACACTGAGCTGAGCACCTAAAAAATACTCCTTAGAACACTTTGTTAAGTCTACTGGAGCTCAGACTTACAGGGAATTCAATTCTGAAGAGATGTCCAAACACTCGTGTGTGTGTGTGTGTGTGTGTGTGTGTGTGTGTGTGTATGTGTGTGTGTGTGTGTGTGTGTGTGTGTGTGTGTGTGTGTGTGTGTGTGTGTGTGTGTGTGTTGGCGGGGAACAACAGGATGACATTGGTGGGAAAGCATGTGACAAGATGACATCTCAGTGAGAGGTGCTACTCTACAGAAAGCCCTCAGCTTCTCTCTCTCCTTTGTGTATTAAGAGGAGTATTTCCTCACTCTCAGAAAGAAATATTTACAAAAGCAATTCTTTTCAGATACAGAAGCTAGAAGAGGAAAGCTCTCTGCCCTCTCCTCTGGTCCCACTTAAGTCGTGAGAGAAGGTACAGTGCCCAAGAAGCAAAAGCAGTTCTGCCCATATAACAGATTGTCAGCCCAGATGACAGCACAGTCATCTGAAAATATTGAGATAGAGGGGGAAAAAAAACAGGACTCAGGTGTCCTCTGTTATTAATATGCCTCTCAGAGGGACTTTGGGTTTAACACCTTGTTTGTTGTCTACAGAATCTTGCCAATTAAACAATCAAATGAAGAAACAGAAAGTGTCATGTCTGTCAGTAAACTCACCCTGAGGAGGAAGCTCCTTTGGGTATTGTGGGATTCATGTGCTGGGATCTCTGTCTTTGAGGCACTGAGAGTCTAGCTGGAAATGTGTATTTGCACCATGGAGATGCAAGGCCAAGGATATTCAATACTATTTCATTCGGTGCTATCAATTAACTGACGTGAGGAAGCAAGGGTCTGCCTGAGACGACTTTCCAGCAGGGAAGGATCCTATGTGGACTCAGAAGAACAGGCACAAAGATAATTGAAGAAGGCAGCAAAGGAACCACTGGGGTGGCGCAAACAACAGTCAGCTCTTAGAGTATGACAAAGCCATGCTGCCTTGAGCTGGCCATCTGGGCCATGCTAATAATTCTACTTATAAGACGATATGAAACTCACGGCAAAGGATATGTTGATCTAATGAATGTACAAATGCAAACTGTGATATGATTCATTTTTTTATTCTGATGTCCGTAATAGTTAACTTCAGAACTGGATTGTGGTTCTATGCATCAAACTAAAAGATGTTTAAAAGAAAGAATTAGGAATTTTATCTATTACTCTAGGTTCTCTTTGTTTTTATTTGACATAAACAAACTTTTGTGGTGCTGACCATGGTTGCTTAAATAGCTTCTTTTGTAATATTGAGAAATATTGTAACCATTGAGAAAAGTTGTAGTAATTTAGGGCAAATGTGCCCCCATGAACTTTCTGTTTCAACTACTGAGTTTTTAACCTGAAGATATAATCTAATTATTTTCCTGTTTAAAGCCGGTAAGGAGACCAGATGGCCAAAACCACAATATCAGCATCATATGGGATTCAGGGAGGGAAACAAAACAGACGGGAAGCATACGGAGGTTTTGTGCAATGAGTTGCATGCTCTACTTAAGACTATAACTTCAAGGAAGGTTGTCTATGGAACTCTGTCTCTGTTGATGAGGAACACGATCTCAAGAAAATATGGCTGGTGAACTGAAATCAACTATTTCTGATAAATGATAGACTGAAAACTTTGTGAGCACCTTTGGAACACATTGCATTTACTCTGTTGGAAGCATAGGATGAGATTTTTCTTTCAAAATGAGTGATGGCCCAAAAGACTTCTATTTTCCTCTAAAATTAATATTTCCTTCTTCAGAAAAAAAAACGCTTAATGTCTATAAAAATGTTAGGCAAAATTTGAAATTAATGAAGAAAGCATGTATATGAGTTTGGAGTAGTCCCTGGGGAGCAAAGACCATCTGGCTGTATAACTCGCAACTCACTGGACACGTGTTCCTTTAACTACACACTGTTCACTGGTTTTGTGCTTTTTTGATAAAGACCACATGAGAAATTAGCAGCCTTCTGCTCAGACTGCTACATTTGATCCCCCAATACCGCATATTCGAAAATCAGCTGTAACACATATCTCTTGTGATTTGACAAGTTAGTCTTCACAGAACTCGAAGACGAGCGGCTTCTCAGTAAGCATCTGTGAACAAATGCACCAGAGGATACAGTCTGAGCTTCGCAGATGATGGATGGTCTGACGAGATGACACTCTCCGTTGCCACCAAATAGATGTATCTTTGCTGAGCCTCTGAGAAAGCTAGAACAGACTCCCGTCAAAGCCGGTTCCTCTGAATTCAGAAGAAAGTCTCAATAGCAAAAAACAGTTTTAGAAGTCTGAAAAGCTTACAGAAGCTAGCGCACGTGACCCACATTTAGGAAGACAGTGAGCAAGGACTTCTTGTCATTTCACACAGAAGCACCAGGGTTGTAGGCCGAGTAGAGAAAAAGAAATGAGAATATGGCCGGGCAGTGGTGGCGCAAGCCTTTAATCCCAGCACTCGGGAGGCAGAGGCAGGTGGATGGCTGTGAGTTCGAAAAAACAAAACAAAAACAAAACAAAAAAAAAAACAAAAAGATAATCTGGAGAAATGAGTGGAGGCTGGACCAGACAAACTTGGGATGGTGGACTCACTTCCCGCCCTGGGCAAGTTAATTCATCTGACAAGACCTCATGGGAGCCATCGGTCAAACACAACGAGAGTTGCACAGCTCCAGGAAGTTGTGAGTGTTATGTATAACAGTTAGCAGAAATAATGCACAGAGAGCTTTCAAATCTCTAGCTACCACTGTGGGCTTAGCTACTTTCACATTAATATTGACCCAAAATGAAGATATTGCTAAGAAACAGGCAGTGTCCTCCTTCACCAAGCCTACCAGCCTCCAAGTTTTTAGAGTTGTAAATATCTCAGCAGGCTGTAGTAATACAGTTTATTTCTCCTTAGCTAGTAGTATACTGTTTGCTGAACCAGATCATAGTTTTTTTCTTTTTATGGAAACAAGTGCGGTACTAGGAGAGGACTTTCTCAGAACCAGGCCACCTAAGCATGAACTCTCTCTTCAATAGGAGACAAAACACCATGGTTCCGTCATTTTACCACAAGTTGGGCAACGTGCCGGAAAATGCTTTTTCCCACTTTTCACTCCCTGTCTAATCAATTTTCATTCTTGTCATAGTTATATGTAATAGTGTTGGAAGCGGCTAAAGTGAAAAAAAAATGTTTTCAATTGCATTACTAAGAGATAACTGCCTCCTTTCATAAATGAACAGCACTACCCTATTCATATAATGTATGAATCAAAATATCGTTTGGGGGAAGCATGAGTGTCAGGTTTGCATTTAAATGCCCACATTCCTTGTCAGCTGAGACAAATCCCACAAAGACTAACAGCTCTATAGTGAGGACATAGATGAGAGTATTCATGGTCCACTTCTTCAAGTGGATGTAAGATGTTTCCTGCAATTACTTCTTTCATAGCTTAACTGAAATTTCCTATGTCTTTTACTGAACATGCATACCGTATGTAACCCATATTTAATTTTTTGAGCCTTTAAAAATTCCATTTAATTCTATTATATTTCTTGATGTTTTTATTTGCTATTAAAGTAAAATTTTAAAATAAGATTTATTACACTGCACAAAACACAATGAAAAACATCTGATGTTAATGTTGCTAATATATGTCTCTATTTTTATGCAATTGAAAATTTTCCAAAATGGTGCATGTTAACAAGTGTCATTACCTTGCTATGTTCTCATACTGTTGTTGTGTGCCTGCATGTGGGTGTCTGTCTACAGGACATGAAAGAAGAGAAGGTAAAAAGTAGTGGAGGGGGAAAGGTGTGACATGATACCACAAAAGGTTAGTTAGAAAGGTTGTCAAATAAACGCAACTGAGTGTGTCTTACTTCTCATTCATTTATTTAATCAGTGTTTCTAGTTCCTGTTATGGGCTGAGCATGTAGTCCAGTGTATATGTATTAAGCCTACAAACCACACAGCCCTTGTCCTCAGGGACCATTCTAGGGGAAGAAGAACTTAAAGGCTATAGATCAATGTATGAACTATAAGGTCAGAATGAGATAAAGATTTTAATAGAATAATATTCAATATATATAAATGTGCTGGAGGAGACCTAGAACGCAGGAAAATGTAATGTGGAAACTGCTTTTATAAAGTGTGTCTGTTTGTGTGTGTGTGTGTGTGTGTGTGCCTGTGTGTGAGTGTTTAATCAGTTTAATAAATAAGTAATATCCAAAGGTGGATAGGGATAAAATGGGATTTTAGGAGCAGAAAACCTCTTGCTGAAGAAATTCAGTGAAGTGTAATACTTTTCAGGGAATTATCAATGATTTGTCTGTTGTCTATGAATAGGGTGAGAGTCGGCTACAGATATAGATGGGGAAAGCATCTCTTTGGAGTACAGCAAAAAAACAAGAAATGTGCAAACAAATCTAAGGGTTTTTTAAAAATACATTTTTTAGTAGTGTAGCTAAACTATAATTAGTTCACAAAAAACTTACAGAGTAAAGACAAATCAGTAACTCATAGACAGGGAATCTGAAATCCAACTGTGAACAGAGGTTAGTGGCAGAACAGCCATGTGCAGGTGACCTGGAAACAGTCATAATGACACAGAAGAATATAGCTCTTATTTAATGGGAGACACTAGTAGGTCTAAACCAATTGTTACCTTGAATACTACCCCAAGGTCACCTGAATTCTTAACTCATTTGAAGCAAGAATTCCACATTTCTGTGTGTAGTCTCTCAGTTTAAAATGTTTCCAACTAATATCTGGGGGGAGAGGGCGGGGCATGTGCGTGTGTGCATGCACACAGATACATAAACCTAGACAACTACTGCAAATTACATCTGGCCTATGGTTTTCTATTCTGTGCCAAGCTTTATTCCAAGATTGCATACAAATAAATCTCAGTGGACAGAATGTTTTGGACTATTTTTCTATTGTAATGAGGTACTTTCAATTTATATATTTTTTTAATTTTAATTTTATTAATTGATTCAGATTACAACTCAATTGTTATCCCATCATTTGTATCCTCCCGTTCCTCCCTCCCTCCCGCTTTTACCCTATTCACCTCCCCTAGGTCTAAGACTGAGGGGGACCTCCTCCCCCACTATATGGTCACAGGCTATCAAGTCTCATCTTGGTAGCCTGCTTACTCTTTCTTTGAGTGCCACCAGGCCCCTCCAACAAGGGGAGGTGGTTAAATATGGGGCACCAGAGTTCATATCAGAGTCAGTCCCCAATATCTACATAACTGTGGAGAATGATCTGTCCATTGGGTAGATCAGAGCAGGGGTTAGATGTTTACTACTTGTATTGTCCTTGGTTAGTGCAATAGTTTGAGCAGACTCCTCTGGGTTCCGATCCACCCATCAAGAAGTTCTTCTTGTAGGTTTCTAGGACCCTCTGGGTCCTTCTATTTCCCCGTCTCCTATATTTCTCTTTCCAAGAACTCAGTAGGCTATCCTCACATCTATCCCAATCTCCTGGTAATTGAAGACTTTCATGGGACATGCCTTTTGGACTAGTGCCCAATTATAAGTGAATATAAAGAAACTGTGGTGCATTTACACTATGGAATACTACTCAGCTATTAAAAACAAGGAAATCCCCAATTTTGTGTACAAATGGATGAAACTAGAAATGATGATAATGAGTGAGTTAACCTAGAAGCAGAAAAACTCAATTTCATATTTTACAAATAATAGAACTCCCTCTCTCTCAATATGAGTACCAAAGTCTAAGTTCAAGGACCTGGTGGTTTCAGTGTCTGGTAAGTGTTGCTGTTTGTGCCTCAGGGATGACATTACTGTTATATACTCATATGTAAGAGCAGAAGCCACATCCTCACACAGCTAATGGCAAGAGAATTGTACTCCCTGTTACACCCTTTCCAACGCACGGTAGTCCCACCCTGCTGGCTCAGTCATTTTCAGAAGATCCCACCTCAAACACAGGTGTACTGGAAATAAGTTTCAATATAACTCTGGAGGGATAGTGACAGTTAACCTGTAATGCAGATTAATGCATACTCATACAAGATAAGATTTGACTCTGTCCCCCGCCCTCACTGATATCTATAATGAAAGCATTACAATCCTAGCAGGTTACTAGCAATGATGGCCAGAAATAGTCAGGGGAATCATCACAAGATTAGCTATAATGAGTTTTTCTCCCACAGGGAGACTGCCCGATAATATCATGCCATTGTTAGAATTGTGAATTATATGCTGTTCATAACGGTCATTGAAATGCTCTTTTGAAATCCAAAGAAAAGAAGCTCTTCTCATTCCCCTTAATTGTCAGCGGTTCTTCCCTTTCAGATGCCTCTGCTAGAAAATCTGAACCATGGCAGTGGTTCCATGTAGTTGCCACTCTGACTGCCGAGGTGCTGGAAACAGAGATGAGGGTCAACTTCTCCATTATATCTTAAAGCTCTCCAAAGCAGGTCCTCAGAGGACTCTGTCCTTAGCTGACATTTCCCAGCAAATGATCATTTTGCTTTGTAAATTAAATTCAAACATTCAAAACTCAGAACAGAAGGTATGTCAAAGTGTTCAGTGTTTTACACACACAGACACACACACACACACACAGACTAATAGCTACAATGATAAAAGCATTCTGAATAATACGTGTGCAAAAAAGACTCATAGACAAAAGCATGTGTCCAGGCAGAATATAGTGATAGGTGTCTATGACTAACATTTCCTTTATCTTTCTGTATTTTCTTTTGCAACTATTGTACTTTTAGAAAACCATACAATGTAGGAGTTATTATAGGTAACATTCACAACGAATTTGTGTTACTCTCTCTTTTGATAATACTAGGGATCGAATTTAGAGCCTCAAACATTCCCTGTGAGCTCTCTGCCATTAAGCTACAAACTCAGCCCTGAATATGCTAACATTTGTACCATGGTAAAACAAAATGGAAAAAAGAGAAGTGGTTTGCACAGTGAATGTTGATGTATGGCATGGAAATACAAAATGGCTGTTCTCAAGAATGAAGCTAATAGAAATGTAAACAATCTGCTATCTTCTTTCCTTGAATGGGAGTACAGATACCCATATGTGTAACTCTATTTAAATACACTTTAATGCATTATATTTGCTATTTCCTTTCAGTTACTCTATATAGAGTGGCTGTAATACACACACACACACACACACACACACACACACACACAGAGTCTTGTCTTCATGGTAAGCAAGTAAAGACTATGCAGACTTCAAGGAAGTAAACCTCTAGACATCAAACCAAAACAATGCCAGGTAATATAGAGAAAGAACACTGAAAGTTATACATTAGTGACATTTTCATGATATGTGTGACAGGTTAGATTTTTAATTTAAGCTACACCAAGTGTGAGTATATTATACTGAAATAAGCAAATAATTTAGAGAAGACCAGAAATTAATGTTCAAGCCAACATTATGAGACTGCCATGATTCACAATGATACCAATACTAAAAACAATGGCAACAGTAGAAAGAAATATGGGAGAATAACTAAATAAAGTCTGTCTCACTCAGCAAATCTATAAAATTAGGATGTCTAGAAATAGACAAAATGTTGGTCCCATTGGACAGCCTGGATATTGGTTGTTAATACTTAGTGTTCCTTTGAGAAGGTGAATAGCTCATTAATGCTACAGAGAATCTCAGCATGGAATTTCAAGGTTTGAGAATATGCTTAATTTCTGTAGAAACCAAAAGCAATGGTCACGGTGTTTCCACTAGCTAAATGTGCCTTTAGTGTGCACAGAGAGGGATAAATAATGTTAAGTATGCTATCACCTCAGTGTTCCTGCTGCCATTAATATAACTCTCTAGGGAGAAAGGAAGATATCATGGAACCCCCTGGTACCTAAAATTGGACATTAAATTGAGCCAGATCTTCTCAACTGCCGAAACTACTCTTTTTAAAGAACAGCATCTGAGACATCATAGTAATAAAAAGGGAAATTTGATACTCCAGGGCTTGCTACTCTAGCTACCTGAATGAATTAAGGGAATCATTTAAATAACAGGAGAATCTGGCTTATTAAGGGAACTACTTGTTACAATAACAAACACCATGTGTGAACTAATTAGTCAGCAAGTCCTTTAATTTCTCCAGTGTGGGAAGAAAAGAGAGTATGCTGGCTATTTTTCTCCTTCTTCCTTATATTTGTGACATCAACTCAGTACCATTTTGCCATGCAATTAGTATGTTCTTCATTCCATTTTCCAACTAACCAATTTTTTGTATTTAAACTAACAGAAATTAGACATAGGCTCATATCCAACTAGAGAGCAGATAGTCTGTTCTACCAGTTAACATTTACTATTTCCTTTATTAGGATCCTAGACATAAGTGCAGCCAGGTTCATCCATGAATCTAAAGGTCAGAAAATACATATTCTTTCATTGTGATGCTGAGGGAATTAAGAGCAAGCTAGGCTTAGTGATCTTACAAGGTTCACTTACTGCTCCGAATATTTGTTGCAGCATCCTACAGCAGCCATTAGCCCCTCTTGCAGATACCCAATTTGCATTCTGAACATACCAGTGCTTGCACAACAAGACTGGGAGGAGAAATATTTAAGAAGGCAAAATTTCAAAAAAATCTACTAATGAATCAATGACAATGGACTATGTCTGAGTGACGAATGTATGTACTCAGCTGCCTTGATGGCTCAGCAAGGTACACAGAATCAACAAAAGTGCATCCAGACAATAGAAAAGAAGATGGCTATATTGGAGGGTAGCTAGCCCTTTCAAGTGTATTTGACTCCCAAAGAGTTCAAAAGAAAAATAACAGAAGAAGCTAGGTATGGGGGTATGGGCCTTTGCTCAGCATTCTGGAGCCAGAGGCAGGTGATCTCAGTGAGCTGGATCCTGCCCAGTGAGACCCTGTCCAAACAAGAGTGAGGAGGGAGGGAAGGAGGCAGAGGAAGACAGAAGGAGCAACAGCAGCAGGTCCTTGAGCTACAAACCAGTTCCACGCAGAAGTCATGCAGGATTAACTGCATTATCCTGTAAAATTGACGGCTTAGATATACTGGAAGAGAAGGTGTATGGGTTAGATATTTCTTCCTATCAAATAAAAAAAGAAAAATCTCAAAATGTTGTCAGGATAAAAGCACTTAAGTCAACAGAATACATGAAGTTTCTACTTTGATGTGCTCCTTGTTATCCAGACATATGGGAATAAAACATACAAAAGCAAAGGGGAAGGGACAAAGAAGAGATAAAACACCAAATAAAGCAGAAAAGATATTCAATATGTTCCTGAAATATATCCTAAAATGGTCACTTGATCATCTAAGAACAGGAAATAACTACCATTCATCTACTCAGAGCAAGAGAAACACACACACACACACACACACACACACACACACACCACAGCACACCATACCACATACATGCATACATCAAATGCACAAATACATATATACCATCCACACACAGCACCACACCACACACATACCACACAAGTACACACATGTCACACCACATTATATATATACACACACACAGATACACATGCACACACTACAAATATACCACACCACACTGTACACACTATGCACACACACACACACACAAACACACACACACACACACACACACAAGGGTGCTCCATGTGAGTCAGATACTAATGTTTGCAGGTACACACAGAAAAAGAGTTGTCTGTGATCAATACTCTTTCTTGAAAAATGTTTATCAGCTTCTTTCTTCTGGCTATTTCTGTGGTTACTATATCTAGGGAAGAGCAGAGCTCAGCAGATCCCACTCTGTGGGATCACATATCAACCCAAGAGACCTAAAGAATCAGCCCTCAGAATTTCACTATCCTTCATTATCACTGTAGGAAGAAGCTTTGAGGCATATTTAGTCATAAGACCTAGCTTTAAATTGCATTTTAGGGAAAACAACCTTACACATGCATACCAGACAGAAGCTGGAGCTGGAGAAGGCAGACATCTCAAAGCTGTTAAATTGCGAACCAGGGACAAATGGCTGAGGCACCTACTTAACATATCAAAGGAGACTTGCCCCCCCCCCCCCAGTTCTCCCAGCATCCTTTAGTCCCTATTTCTTACAGGATAAGATTGGCATCCCCCACCCCACCCCCTCCGCCCTCAGCATCCTAACTCTGAACTTCTCTAACTCAGAAGCTGGATTGCCCTTTCCCAGCTGCCCTTCCCTGTAGGTTACCCTCCTCTCCTTTGAGCCTCCTGGCTGCTACACCTGCCCCCGCCCTCCACCGTATCCTAGCATAACTCCGGATATGACCACTCTGGACTTTCCCAGATGTGTCTGCCTCTGGCTATGCTCTCCCACACATCTGCAGTAAACTTTCTCTTCCATTATACTTGGAGCAGTCATATTCTTCCTTTTTTCCTTTTTTTAATTTTTTTCATTCCAATGGTGTAGAAACCCAGGACCAGTCATGTTATTTCCTTTATTTTTAAATTTATTTTTCATTCCAAACATTTTTAAAGATGATGGGGAATAAGTACACACACACACACACACACACACACACACACACACACACACATACATATACATATATATATGAACTTGTACATGTGAGCGTACACACA
>OU015758.1:26819190-26864492 GCA_907169655.1 Acomys percivali | reverse complement strand
ATAGAATGTCACTGGAAAGTTTTCAGCAAAAGTGTGATATAGTTTGATTTGTGGCTTTAATAGAATCAGTTTCTGAGTTGAAAATAGCTCAAAGGACACTAAGCCAGAAGGAAAGTGTCGTGAAATTAAAAGATTGGCCAGGAGAGAAGAATGCAGCAGGAAGTGTTTCCCCGAGTGACTGCAAGACAAGAGTGGAATTTTCTATATAAAGGCATTTCTCCTTTTAATATTTAAAAGCAACTACTGTGCTAATTTTCTGAGCCACATTCTTTTTTAATCCATTGAACTATAACTGTATAAGCCTAATTAGGCAATTAAAATTCCTTTCTAGCTTAGAGATGTACTTGTCCATAAGAAATTAAGAATAACTTAATTTTAATTATGCTTAGTTAGAATATTTTAATTGACAACTCATAACAAGTATTTCAATTTTGGTGTCTTCTAATATATCATGAAGTTAATAAGATGTATGCTATTTTTAGTAATACATCTGGACTCTTCTACTCAGACAAAGCCTTTATCTAGCACTTAGTAAAGTAAGACCATAGAAAGATGGCATTGGCATCTCAACCACTGCTCCCAGGAATCTTTTTTTTCTCAGTCTCATATGGATGAAATTTACATGTCTTAAAAAAGAATTCTAGAAGCTGGATAGGTGGCTCAGTGGTTAAGAGTAATACTGCTCTTCTAGAGGACCCAGGTTCAATTCTCACCTCCCACAAGGCAGTTCACAAATGTCTATAACTCCAGTTCCAGAGGATCTGACATCCAATGCAGGCAAAACATCAAAGCATATAAAAATAAAACTAACTCTTAAACAAAGAATTCTAGCTGCTTTGCTGACATGACTAACCATTTGTGTCATATATTAATGAATGTGTTATAAATTCAAAGCACATGGAAGGCAGGAGACCTCTCATGTTAAACATTGAGTAAAATTTTGTAATAAGATCAGTGCATTACATACTTTGCTGTCATTCATCCCTGTCTGGTGATATGAGGAGGAACATTTCTGTCCTGTTATCATCATTCTTGGCCACTTTCCCTGAGAACATTCATGGTTGAAATAATACCCATGAAAACAGTCCATTTTCAACAGCTAGATAAAATCATGAATTAAAAAAAAAAAACATTAAACTTTGTCAAAATTCCAAGCAATATATGTCTGTTTTAACTCTCCATGCGTCATCTAGGCATTCATGCACCCATGTGTATGTCTACTTGTTTAACCATCATGGCTATTTTATGTATTCAATATCTATTCTGGGATAAAAAGAAACATATGGGAAATGTAATAACTGCAAATACTAATTTCTGAACAAAAAATTCTACATAACAAGAAACAGTACATTATGTGGTAAAATTTTCTAAGAGAATATGAGAAAGGAAACACTTCTTTGGTTATTGGAAAGTGATTATTTAATGACATAGTTAAGGATAAAAAAACTTTTTTGAAAAAGAGAACAGATTATAACACAGGAGAGAGATTATCATCAATTCCAGAGCACAAGCCCATCCCATGTCTGATCCATGATGTATATGTAAACACATATCCCACTTTATGGTCTTCATATTTTGTTACTATCTACGTAAAAATTTTAAGTAACATAGTAACTTAAATTAAGTAACTCTTTACTTGTTAAATAAATGATGCTCAAGATAAATAAGAGATTATTTAGAAAAAATCTCACAGTCCCACTTCGTTTAGAGGCATGGAAGAGTAAAATTATAGCAAATTTAATGATGGGTCCCTCCACCTCAAGGATTCCAGAAAAGGACTAAGTTTGAAGTTGTAGGCAAGGAAGGTATGATTATTAAACAGATTCACATCCTTTGAGAAAAGATACAGCAGAGTGCCCTAGTCACACATTAAAGTAAATAGGGAAGCCCTCAGAGGCTACAGCAGCTATAGTCCAAGGTCATTATGACACTGCCTGAGCTTAAAGCAGGCCATAGATTCAGTATGAAACTATTTTGTAGGAACATGAAATGGAAGAGTGACAGGGTAGGGATAGTTACACAAGATTCCAAAGACCATATTTAACCAACAAGAAATATATAGGTGACTCAGATAATCTGTTGGCAGCCCGTTAAAAGACAATATATAATAAAGCTTTTCAGATGAAAACTAGGTTGCCATGGAGCGCTCAGGATATGAGAAATATCAAAAACTTGAAATGAAATGTAACCCGAGCAATGCTATGGGCAAGAAAAAGAGAAGCCGCTCACAGGAAACCAGAGGGACAGTGATGTCCAGTACCGCTTAAGGTCACATTCAGACAGCTCATGTCCTAGTGACCATGAATAGATCCACAGATTTTGAAGTTTGCCTACTGAGTTTCAGACTTGCTTTGATCTCATCCTTTTTTTTTTTTTTTTCTATGTCTTCGGTATTCTACTTTATCATAGAAATGTTTAGTCATTGTCCTTGCTTATCGGATGTATTTAATTTTAAAAATAGTACATTTATTGCCAAGAGTTTGCCTGTAGTCCCAGAGATAGATTGAATTTGGATCTTGGAACTATGTTGGAACTCTTAACATCGCAGGGATTCACAGGGAGAGGATGACTTGTGTTGTGAGATGACCATGACACGCCTTTTGGGAGTCAACGGGGCTTGATATTATAGTAATATATACTTGGGTTTCGAGTTCACAAGCAGTAGACCGTTGATGCTTAACCTTCATCCTCAATGTGGTTAGATTTTATGTAACCCAGGAGATGGGAGAGGCACATATCTGTGTCCGTGTGGGCATTTTAAGAGCGGAAAGCCGAGGAAGGAAGATGAGACACCGTGAGGTAAGCAGCTCCGTTCACAAACTGTGGGCCTGGACGTAACTGCTCAGAAGCAGGAGAAAAGCAGCTGAGAGTCAGCACTGTATTTGTTTCCTCCCTACCATGCCCGTACTTCATCGGTGGATTGAAGCCTCTGAAACCATGAAGAAAATAAATCGTTGTTCTGTTAAGTAGTCTGTTGGGTTTTTAAAAAATCAAATATGTGAGGAAGATAACATAATAGTTATAGTAATGAGACACTTGCTGTAGATGAATAATTGATTAGAAATTGTTTCAGATTTTTTTTTTGGAAAATATTGAATAAAAATTCTCTATAAGTATTGGAGGTGGTGGTTGTATGGGTACACGTAATGACCCAAAGTCAACTAATATTTTATTTTAATTAGATATTAATAGTAAATAGTAGAAAAGTATGCACTGTATGTCCTCAAAGCTCTTCATTTGTGGTATTAGCAGGTTCTAGAAAACAAGTACCTCACACACTACCAGAAGTGTTTCTTTCTGTGAGACCATCTAACAAATGTTAATATCTTTGATGCACTAGATCTCAGAACTGATACAATGGATTAGTGCCTCCAAATCAGTAGCTATCCCTAACTCTCTAACAATTAAAAAAAAAAAAAAAAAGGAAAAAATAATCCTTGATACTTACTGAATATCTGAATTGACTTCATTACGTTTGAATGAATACAAAATAAAGGTTCTTTCTGTATAATTTTGAAATTAATTTAAAAGGGAAATCTTGAAAGGTGAGGAGGACTTAGAAGATACATCTGTCTTCTGAACACTTCTCTGTTTGTCAATCAGCCAGTTTTGGAGTTATTCTGAACTCTCTGAACCATACTGTGACTTGCCTGTCTTCTCTGTAGCAGCACACTGAGCATTCTACCCTGAACACTTAAATATTTATTGTAAAAAAGGAGGGGAAGAAAATATATAATAAATTGCATTTTGAATGTGTCTGATATGCCACACATGAAAATTGTAAACTCAGAAGACCAAAGGCAAGGGAAATCCCCCCCCCTAAAAAAAGATGCTGACAATATGATCAGGACCATTGAAATTTAAGGGTCCTTTGGAACGTGGAGAATTCTATTGCTGTCACACCTTAGTCACCTCCAAACATTTTACTCTTCTGGAGCATCTTACATTTGTCTCAGACAAAAAGCTTGATTTAGACCCCATTGTTTTCAGGAAAGCCAGTAAGAAACCACATCAAATATAAGATTTAATGTAGGCTCATTCAAAAAAAATCAGTCAATCTGCTCAGTTAAATTTCTTCAAATAGCTTTAAAACAGTTCTAAAAACATTATGGCCTAGGAATGAAAAGCACTACCAGTGCCAATTTTTTGCACATGCTACAAAATTTGATAGTATGCACTATATTTTCCTACAAACAAAAATGAAGTACTTTTATCAACTGAGTGATTTTTATTTCTATTTCTATCTCTACGATTTTGTATTTCCCCCTACTTATTGAGTTGATAAAGACAAAAACAAATGAGCACACAATTATAACTTGAGCTTTGTATCACGAGTCAAAAGATAGCAATCTTAGACAAGTTTTCTCTATAGACTAGCAACTCAGGAGCTAATGCTTTCATCACATTTATTTTTAAAATGCCAGTCCATGGTGAGTTTGTATCACAAGACTGAAGAGATGAAGTTCAGAAATTATCTAGCTTACCTTTATGACAGAAGAGCAATCCCTTCCATGAATGGATACTTATACTTCTAGATGGATAACATTTATGCCCCCTGGGGAAGATCAGTTTAGTGTTGGAACATTTACATTTTATTTAAATGTGGTCTTCTGGGCTATTCATAGAACACTATGCTCACACCATGCCTCATACAGACTTTGCTCTTGTGCAGTGTTCTAACCACTATACCATGTGCCTCAGGGGTTTTGCTTACATATTCTAGAATGTTATTTAACCTAAAGATAAATAAAAAAAATTTAAAACAGAATACAGAGGCTGCATTCTGAAGCTCAGCTCCTACTTTGTACTTGGGTGCAACTCAACCCACAGAAAGATTATTCACGGCCATTCCTAGGTCCCACTACACCCCAACCACCAGGTATGTGGGCACCCCAAATAGCGCCTTTGTGGATCAGGAAAGCCTGCGTTGGAGGAACAGTATGTTCAGTCATTCTGCAACCACTGGGAAAAATGGTCACTTTGAGTCCAAGTTTTAGAATGCCAGTACCTCTTCCATGAGTATGGACAAAGACAAAATATCGTGTAAAGAAATGTCATGCTTTCAAAGTTGTAACTTTTATTAGAGTATAAAAATTTCAAAATAATGATGTTCATTATGATCTTTACATAGATATAAATAATATAGTTTTATCATGCTGACCTCAATTAACCTTTCTTGTTTCTATTAAACAATTGCTCCCCTGTTTCTCAACCACTTCATGTATTTTTCACATCTTGTCTTTCAGAGTCTAATTTCCCTTGACTTATAATCATAAGTTCCACCATCTCTCTAAATCATCAAATCTTTCTTTTCTTAAAGGCTATATAGTATTCTATTATGTATATATAGCATGTTTCTTTGTTGTTCTTTATCATTCACTGATGTAAACTCCACAGCATGGTAATAGTGATGAGTGTCATGACAGCCAACAATGAGCAGGCATCTCTGTGGAATGCTGACCTTAGTTCTTTTAGCTGTGTACTGATGAAAGGGAAATATAGGTGATAGGGAATAGAATTTAGAACCCACAGTTTTACTTTATTAAGCACAAGTTAATATTTCCACACATTCCCACAGAAATAATTTCCTGCCAATTTGGACAGTGGATTCAGTAAATAAATTCCCCCAACACATACAAAAGGGTTAATGCATTTCTGAACTTTAAAAGTGTATCTATAAATTACATTGGGAACCAGCTTTACAACTACAGGATTAAAAACTTTGAAAATGTTTTTATTTCAACATATGGTTTAAATGGAATATCCTGTAGAAAGAAAATTATTGGATACTGTTTCTAACTCTTAAGTTAGAAGTGCTGTGATGTGTGAGCTGACAGGAAGGAAGAAGGACCACAGAACATAATGTTAAGTTGGGTTTCCTAACTCTGCATTACTGACATTTGGAACTGGATAATTTTCCTTTTGATGGCTCCCTTGTATATATTTTAGTACTCTTAGTAGAGCCCCTAGCCATTTTGTTTTTAAATACATCTTTATACTTTTCATATAATTCATTCACATATACATTTAATATAATAGATTCTGATCACAGTTCCCCTCTCCCAACTCCTACCAGATGCTCTCCATCTTCCTGTCCAACCAGCTCCACCCAATTCTTCATTTCTCTCTTTAGAAAAGAAAACAAACAGGCAGATAAAATAAACAACAAAAAACACAAGAAACATAAACATATAAACACATACTAATAAAAATACAAAATAAAAAACCATAATACACAATAAAAAGAACAGCAAGACAAAAAATCCCCAAGCAAATCAATATAAGTTGAAAAATGCATACAAACATCATTGAGATCATTTTGTGTTGGCCACCATGATGGAGCCTACCACTAAGTGTAGTTAATATACCCAGTGAGACTCCGTTGGAGAAAACTATGCTTCCTCTGCTTGTAGACTTCCGTTGGAGATAGCTTCTTGGTTAAGGATGAGAACTGTGTCTGCTTCCCACTCTCAGTACAAGGACCTCCTGATGTTTGAAATTGTGCAGTGTCCCAAACCAAGAGAACTTTTTGGTTTAGAATGTTAAATATCATAAGCAGTTCCCTGGCGACATGATCAATACATTATCAGGTAAGTAGAGTCCAATTTTCCTAGGTAAAGAATTCTTGTACAGAAGTCTCCATATTGTCCATTTTTCTGATTAATAATCTATTTTGAGGAGACATGTTCTTAGCTTCCCATTTAATTTGTAAGGAAATAGTGAACCTTCCATACATTTTGAGACTTACCCAAATATTTCATAAAAGTAACAACATAAAAGTTGTAAAATCCATCTATGATTAATTCATATCAATGTGATTTACTAATTATTTTCCTTTCTAAAACAAAGGAAAAGTAATCAACTTACAACACTGCATCCTAAGTGCTTTCCCATAAGCATCTGAGTTTGGGATACATCATTACAATTCACTTGTTGCTGTCCATTTGTTCCTGGGCTTATGATTAACATGTGTAAGACCCAGAATCCAGAAGTGTTTTCAGTTCCTTGCTTTTCCTTTGTCTACTACAAAGGCTAATACAATTCAAAGAAAATAATACACATGTACTACAGCAAAAGACTAAAGGCCCATAAGATGCTTGCTTTTTTTCCTGTCTAACTGACTGTGACAGCAGGAGTATCTTAACACAGAAGTGAAGTCAGAAGAGTGGGGCCTGATTCCCTGGATCATTTGTGACTTTAAAATGGAAGAGACTTTCCTTTGGGAGGAGGATAAACAATTGGGATGGGGAGGGAATCAAAGGAGGCACTAACAGAGGGAAATATATTACAGCATATAATTACACACATCTATGAAATTTTTATAATGAAACTCACTACTTTATATGATAATTAATAAAAGGGGGAATAACAATTAGCTCTGAATAAAGAAAAAATCATGATCTTTGAAAGTAAATAAATGGAACAAGAAAATATCCTACTGACTAAGATAATCCAGACACAGAAAGATACATACCACATGTTCTTTCACATAGAAGGCTCCTACCTCTAAATTTTTAGATGTACGTACACATCCTGAAGTAACTGTAGAAATAAGGAAAGTAAAATATGAGCTATTAACCAGATAAAGTTGTAGGGGATCAGCAAAGAGGGGAATAGCAGAGTACAAGTGATGTAATTGGTAAAGTGAGAAAAAAGGAAAAAGAGAGAGGCTCTAATAAGGGAGGGGGAAATAAATACAGAAACAGAGATGAGAATAAAATAACAGTATGGATGACTGGAAAAATCATGAGGAATTATACTTCTAGCTAGCTAACTTAAAAAGGAACACACACACACACACACACACACACACACACACACACACACACACATAATTTAGACCAAATTTTGTCAACTGGATTAACAGTGCTCTCTCAAAGAGCTAAAGAACATCTAACAAAAAAAAACCAAGAATCAGAAATAAAAAGACCTCTTTTGAATTGTTGGTCAGAGTTGTCCAAGAAACTGCAAACACTACAGACTATTATTATTACCCTTGGTCATAATGAGAGGTGAGAAGTAAGTCCCTATTGCTGAATACACCATGCACCTCAGAAAGAGTCTTAAGGCCTTTGAGTTAGACCTAACCTGACTATCTCTTTTCTGAGGAATAGCTTTCATGTAACCAGAAAGCTATTCCTACAAACATCCAGAGACAGAACGCAGTAAACAGCCCTATGCACTATGGCACCTGTGAACCATAATGGCCACCGTGGCATAATAACCCTAGGGGTGCAGTAGTGGCACACATGCCTCAGCAGTAACCAACCACTCTCTAACAGCACTTAAAACCCACTCAACAAACGGGAAACCATGCCGAGGTCTGGAAACACAGCCAAGCCCCCAGAGCATCTTGGAGAAAAATATACAACTACCACTTTATTAAGCTACCATAGTCCCTAACTACGTTCTAATTACTTGTTCTTATCCCCAGAGATAAGTGTAGTCATCACTCCTAAGCAAGGAAATGTTTCTTTGCAATAGATTGACAAAGTACCACTTGAAAGCCAGTTGTCAGCATTTTTCTCACTCTTTTCTCTTGTAACAATCTTCTCGGGAGTGTCTCCTGTCCATAGAGAAAATTCATCAATACCCAGACACTACAGAAACCATCATGATAACAAGCCCACTACTTCCTTTAGTTTAAAAAAAAAAGAATAAATTTTCTAAATGTATTCTTCCTATCTGAGTAGTAGGAAAACAAAGATCAACTTTCAGCCTGCGTTCAAGAGACAGAAAGTGTGAGGAGACACAGAACAGACACATCACTCATGCTCATTAATGGCAGAACCACTAGATACATATGAACACAGCAAAACTTGGTTTGTTTCTGCACACAAACTATAGGACAATGCAGCTGTCTGCAGTCACATTCGTGCCATCTTTATTGCCGTGTTTTCACTGCATTTTTGTTGTTTGGATGAACATCAATCCTATAATTTTTACCATGAAAACCTGGTAATTGATGTCTTAGGGGCAGTACATGCTTTACTGAAAATGAAAGTAAAGACAATCTAATAATAAGCACTGGTGAAAAGAGATGATGGTTGGAATTACCTGAAATCAGAGTAAATTATTTAGAAGCCATATTAATTTGTAACCTGAGGAAAGAATTGTGCCTTGCACATACCTCAAGAATGAGTAAGAAACAAAAGTGACTGGATTTTAAAAACTTGACCATCTATTCCAAACACCAATTAGTCAATTGTGAATTTAGGAGTGCTTACTTTGATGCTGTTGTGAAGACCCACCAGGAATGCTCATATATACGGCTCTGTAAAATAAAACCTGTTATTTAAATAGTCATGCCTTTTTTCTATAAACATTTTCAATGTCCTTTCTTGCCATTTCTACTAGACAAAGTAAATACAACTTAGTTTTGTATGGCTGAAAAAAGGAAAAGATGCTGTTTCTAGCTCTATTTTGGCAGACTAGTGTGCACCGAGGCTTACGAGGGAGTAGAATCTTTATATCAATCAACTATTGCTGTTCTCTTGACTCCCAGACCCCATTGGTTGCTCTAATGTTCGAGCACTAACCCTGCAAGCTGGGAGTGCCCAGGTCACTAATGTTACAGAAAAAGTGCTTATTCAAGGGGGTGCTTTTCAACACTTTATTTACCCTGCTGTGTTGCTGTAACTTTTCTGGCCTCAACTCCTGTGTACAGACGTTAAAGACACAGCTTACATTCAGATTACCAGGGACTCTCACACACTCCATCATCCTGGTCAGTATTCTGCGGTTTCTTTTTTGAAAATGTTAGCTAAAAACAAGTTGAATAAATTTGTACAAATTCTTTTTATGCAATACAATCCCCTCTCTCTTTTACTTTAGTGTCCCATGTTTAGTCAAGCATCAATTCCAATTTCACTTCTGAAACATCTTCAGTATTCTTTACAGTTTGAATCTATACAGTTGATTCCCACGGTTATTTAATGGGAGGCTTCCCAGGCTCCAACACTGGCTGCTTGTTTCCTACTTATAGCTGCCAGTTCTTGTTGCAAACATCTTCAAAAATATGCTATTATTATATAGGGATATTATCAACAATCTCATCTTCTTTATTTTCCAAGTTGCTAACAGTATTACTCTTGCTCTGTTTCTCAAGCAGCTCCATTTTTATCACCTAAGTCATCTGCTGAGTCTCTTCAGAACGTTTTGGTTAACCAAGAAGTTCTAACTTTGAACATTTTTCTCCTGCTTGAGGTTTACTTGTAGTGCATTTCAATCTACTAAAACATTATTAATATTTATAAATCAATCTCAAAATCTAGTCTATCTTCTCAATAGATAAGGAAAGTACCTTATTTCTAGGAACAAACACTGCAGAATGTCCTTTACACTATCTTATGGCATCAACTCTGCACATATCACTTTTTACTATGCCGTGTATTTACTGATGGAAGGACTCTCACACCATCAAATCTATGAGTATAGCACCATAATTTACTTATCTTCATATTTTCTGTAGGAATGAAACATTGTTTAAAAAAACTAACAAAATGTGTGGTCATGGGCTTATAGAAGAAGCAGGCCAGCATTCCAGCATTACATTATGTTTTTATTCATTCACTAAAAAAATTAACACACACACACACACACACACATACACACACACACAGACACACACAGACACACACACATACACACACACAGACACACACACACACACACACATACATGTATCACTTTTTTTATAGTGTGTCTATAAGTAAGCATAGTTGTAAAAGTTACTTTTGGGTATATTCCAAGGAGTGGAATAGCTGGGTCTTGAGGAAGCCCTATTCCCAGTTTTCTGAGAAAGCGCCAGATAGATTTCCAAAGTGGTTGTACTAGTTTGCATTCCCACCAGCAATGAAGGAGTGTTGTTCTCTCTCCACATCCTCGCCAGCATGTGGTGTCGCTTGAGTTTTTGATCTTAGCCATTCTGATGGGTGTAAGATGGAATCTCAGTGTCGTTTTGATTTGCATTTCTCTGATGACTAAGGAGGTTGAGCATTTCTTCAAGTATTTCTCCTCCATTTGATATTCCTCTGTTGAGAATTATCTGTTTAGTTCTGAGCCCCATTTCTCTATTGAGTTATTTGGTTTGGTGGTGTTTAATTTCTTGAGTTCTTTATACATTTTGGATATTAGACCTTTGTCAGATGTAGGGTTGGTGAAGAGCTTTTCCCAGTCTGTAGGCAGTCACTTTGTTCTCTTGACAGTGTCACCTGCCTTACAGAAGCTTCTCAGCCTCATGAGGTCCCATTTATTAATTGTTGACGTTAAGGCCTGGGCTGTTGATGTTCTGTTCAGGAAGTTGTCTCCTGTACCTATGTGTTCCAGACTTTTCCCCACTTTTTCCTCTAATTGGGTTAATGTCTCTGGTTTTAGGTTGAGGTCTTTAATCCACTTGGACTTGATTTTTGTGCATGGTGACAAATAGGGGTCTAATTGCATTTTTCTACATGTAGACATCCAGTTAGACCAGCACCATTTTTTGAAGATGCTGTCGTTTTTCCATTGAATGGATTTGGCTTCTTTGTCAAAAATCAAGTGACCAAATGTGTGCAGATTCATCTCTGGGTCTTCAGTTGGATTCCATTGATCCACTAGCCTATTGCTGTGCCAGTACCATGCTGTTTTAAATACTGTTGCTCTATAGTACAGCTTGAGATCAGGTATGGAGATTCCTCCAGAAGATTTTTTATTGTATAGGATTGTTTTTTGCTATTCTGGGCTTTTTGTTTCTCCATATGAAGTTGAGAATTGTTCTTTCAATATCTTCAAAATGTTTTGTAGGTATTCTGATAGGGGTTGCATTGAATCTGTAAATTGCTTTTGGTAAAATGGCCATTTTTACTATGTTAATTCTCCCGATCCACGAACAAGGTAGATCCTACCATCTTCTGATGTCATTTTCAATATGCCCATCCATGTTCAAAGCTGCCTTATTTATAATAGCCAGAACATGGAAACAGCCTACGTGTCCTTCAGTAGAAGAATGGATAAAGAAACTGTGGTATATTTACACTATGGAATACTACTCAGCTATTAAAAACAAGGAATTTCCGAAATTTGTGGACAAATGGATTGAGCTAGAAATTATCATAATGAGTGAGTTCACCCAGAAGCAAAAAGAGTCAAATGGTATACACTCACTTATATCGAGACACTAGTCCAAGGGGTACGCCCCCATGAAAAACTTTACCTACCAGGAAAGTGGGTCAGAGGGGAGGAAATCCTATTGAGACTTTAGGGGTGAGAAGCCTGGGAGAATGAGGAAATAGAAGGATCCAGAGGGTCCTGGAAAACAACAGGCGGGTCTGGGCCCTGGGGTCCTCCTCAAACTATGGCACCAGCCAAGGAAAATATAGGCAGTAAACTTCGAACCTCTACCCAGTCTAGCCGATGGACAGGACATTCTCCACCGTTAAGTGGAGAAGGAGATCTGACTTTCACACAAACTCTGGTGCCCCATATTGGACCATGTCCCTTGGATGGGGATGCCTAGTGGCACTCAGAGGAAAGATAATAAGTCACCAAGAAGAGACTCGATATCCTATGAGCATATACAGGGGAAGGAGGTCCCCCTCAGTCACAGACATAGGGGAAGGGAGTAGGGGGGGAAGCGGGAGGGAGGAAAGAAAGAGAGGATACAAGGGATGGGCTAACAATTGAGATGTAATATGAATAAATTAATAAAAAAAATTAAAAAACAAAACAAAACAAAAAGTTACTTTTATTCTCCTGACTCAATTGTTATCTGGGAGGCAACTGCCTCTTTCTGCTATCCTAGGCCTAGTCCTGGAAGCTTATGGCCTTCGTACAATCTAACCCAGCCCTAGAATGTTTTAGCATCTGGGACTTACTGCTTAATAAGCTCACCCTTACTTGTTCTTTATGAGCTCTGGGCTCACTGGTTCAACTCAGCTGTTCTGACTCAAACTCTTCTCCTAGCTGACTAATTTAATCTGGCTTCTCTCTTGGCCTGGAATTGCTCTGCTTGGCCTCAAACTAACTCAGCAATCTGCTCTAATCTTCTGGCTTCTCATTTTATTTGGCCTGTTCTATCTTCACCTGAGTTCTCTCTCTCTGCAACCCATCTCTCTATTACTATTCTTGTAAAAAACTGCCTCTTCTCTCTGACAAACTGCCTCTTAAGTAGCTTCCCTTTCCTCCTCCTTCTCATGAGAGTTGGGCATATTCTATTTTATCAAAACTTCCTCTGATTCATTACTGTTTTGCCCATCAATTAGACATTGCTTTCAAATATGAGTGCTTTCTTCAACAAACTAACTTTACCTTCATTTGTGATTAAAGACATGTATCACCATCCCTGCATCTAAGATTTTCTTTATCTGATACTTGCTCTATACCAGGCTGGCCTTGAACTCATATCTGTTGGCCTCTGTCTCCCAGATCAAAGGCTTGCTTGTATTCCAACCAGTTGACACAGACCTAGAAGATCTTTGGAAGTTATCTCTTGGCAGCCAGATCACATAGATTTAAAAGGTCTTTGGATGTGATCTCTTGTCACAACAGCCATGTTCTAAATTAACATTTCTCTAAACATGTTTTTTTCAGAAATTCTACAATGAAACATTTGATTCAATGCTCAGTGTTTCTCTGAGAAAAAAGTAACCTATTTAAATATATGTGTGCATTCATATATATATATACACATATATGTATATTTATATATACATATATATGCATGCCAGGAATGGGTCAAAATAATCTGTCTACTTTTAGAAATAATGTATCTGTAATACCATGCTTCCAAACGAAACTGCCAGATGCAAGTTCTTATAATGTTAAAAAACATAAGTAAAGTTAAATGTCTCTATGTGTTAATTTAGGCATTATCTCTGAATAGAAAGTGTGTATATAGATATAAGGTTTTACCTTCTAAAATGTACTTTGATACAAAACAAACATGCAGCTGGCAGCTGACAGCTGACAGCTTTGTATAAATGGTGTTGAAAATACTCTGTAAAATTAAATCTGTGAGCTTCAAAACACACCAGATAATAGTAAATTTATAGTAAAATAACCATAAGTATGCAAATGGAATGGATCATTGCAAAAATAACAGTGCCAGTATATTTACTGCTTTTAACATATATATATATATATATACATACTTACTTACTATTAGTCTGTTAGGTATCAGAATTTGTATAGCTGAACATGTTTTTTTTTTATTATTATTAATTTATTGTTGTTACATCTCAATGGTTATCCCATCCCTTTTTTTTTTTTTTTTTTGGTAAACAAATGAGTTTTATTGGGGATACTTCCAGGAGTATGGGTTAGGGGTGATTTAAAGACAGGTGTATCGCCAAGGCTTACTACCCCATCACATCCCTTATATCCTCCCATTTTTCCCTCCCTCTCATTTTCCCCTTACTCCCCTCCCCTATGACTGTTCCTGAGGGGGATTTCCTCCCCATGTATATGCTCATAGGGTATCAAGTCTCTTTTTGGTAACCTGCTATCCTTCCTCTGAGTGCCACCAGCTCTACCCCTCCAGGGGACATGGTCAAATATGAGGCACCAGAGTTTGTGTGAAAGTCATACCCTACTCTCCACTCAACTGTGGAGAATGTTCTGTCCATTGGCTAGATCTGGGTAGGGGTTTAAAGTTTACTGCCTGTATTTTCCTTGGCTGGGCCCAAATCTGCCTATCATAATGAACATGTTTTCTTAAGAGGACTTACGGCTACATACAAACTTGAAGCAGGGCTTGTTAGATATTGCTTCATTATAGAAGACAGGGCTCCAAATTCTAGACAAAGCTATTGAAAATTAAACTTTATTTACTCCAAGAATAATCTTGATCAAAACAATGAGCTTTTAACTTCATTTAAAAGATAAAAATCACATGTTTAAAAATAATTTTTTGAGACTTCTGCATGTAGCCAATATGGAGTAACAAGGGCCTAATTTAAGTTCCTCCATGAATTAATGTCCAAATGAGTCCGAACACTTTGACTTTAGGGCACTGGACATTGAAAAACATCTGAAGGCTTTGACTATGAGAAATGTTTGCAGTGATCTTCAGTTTGTTGACTCCAGAGACCAGACATGCTATGAAAAGAAAGAGTCAAGTGGAATTTTGGATGTTTTGAGTTGGAGAGATGGACATAGGAGTCTACAACACCAAAAGAGTATAGTTCCCAGAATAAAGTGTCAAATAGAAGAAAGCTGTACTGAGAAGAATGGTCATGACAAAAATTGAATTTTCAGGGGCATTCAGATCAGTACCTATAAGTAAGAAAACTTCTCTGCATCAAGAAGAAGTAAAGGATATTTTCTGAAGTTTCTGAAAGATAGGAGATAGCACCTGTCCCTCCAGACTACAGCATCCTTTAGTCGGCAAACATGAAGTAGAACACTCAGAAGGTCCTCGCTCAGTACTGAGAAATAATTAGATTAGAATTAAACACAATTTTGTTTCTACCTAGCAAACTTTAAAAATAAATAACTAACAATACCTATCCAAAACTGAATGCATTTATAAGCACAGCTTGAGCCAAAACCTGTGACAAGAAACTTACAATTTTGACCAGGCCACCAAGATCAGTAGTCACTCAGCAGACCAGGAAAAGTGAAGGAGTGGGAAGCCAATCGACTGAATCTGGTTTAAGTGCTGGTGTTACCCTTCAAGGACAATAAAATGAATGTTAGAACTGTATCCCATGCATAAAAAAAATAATATTCTTGGAAGATATAGCAATAACTAAGTACAACTGTATGAAAAACACTCCGCATGGAAGACTGATAATTGCTCCATTGCAGCCAAAATAACAAGAATAAAGGCAATAACAGAGGTCAAATGGGAAGAGGCAAATAAAAGGCTTAAATAGTGAAGCCAAAGGCCAAGGACTGAGCACCTAGAACTCTGTGTGTGTCTGCTGTGAGACAATGTGAGCTGCGGCCCCAGACCTAGGCGGCTACAGTCATGGTCACTCTCACTCTCATCAGTTCTTCACCAAGAGACTTTAATCCCTCAAATGTGGAACCTAAACAAATCCTCTTTTCTTTACAATGCATACACACATACATACCCACATGCATACATACATACATACATACATACATCATGATACCAACAGTGATTCTTTGAAAATAACAAAAATTGACTCTAGGCAAACTGATGATAAAAATTAAATAATAAACATAGCAACACCAGAGCCTACGAAGGTAACATCACAACAGACTCTGTCTAAAATAATAACAAGGCAATTTTACCAACAGATTTGTGTGAATTTGCTTGTTAAGTTGAGATCAATGAGTATTTACTTTTAAGGAACATAAACAAACTAGAAAAATGAAAAGAAAATTTTAAATTCAGAATAACTTCCCATCCCAATAAAGCCTCTAGGCTTAAGTCACCTGCTTTGTGGAAATCTCCAGAGCATTCAACAGCCACACCCATCTCTTCATGTCCAAGAAGAGGAACTGGAAAGAAACTCTGACAAGTACAGAACGCTGGTTTGCAACAGTTAAATAGTTGCAAAGATAGAGAAGAAATCATATTTTTAAGAGATAATAGCTGGAAATTTTGAATATACCTGTGCAAACCTGGGAGCTTTGACCCTTAATTTGTTCTATGATAGAAATGACCCTGAGGAATTTACACCTAAATGTAACACCTAAAACAACAAAACTTTTGGAAGAAGATATTAAAAAAAATGATCTGCTTAATCTTCATGTAGATAATAATTTCTTAGACACTAAACATTATTGCATTAAAACATTGATGAATATTCTCTCACATAACTCAGAAGATCTTCTCTCTAGAGGATATTTTTTAAAGACATAAAGATAATCCGTAGGCTAAAAGAAAAGAGTATTTTGAAAACATCTCTTTATTTAAAAAAAACACATTAAAAGTGTATAAAATCCCACAAAAGACAATGTAAATAAAAAACAATTGATACCCTGTGAGAATATACAGGGAGAGGAAGTCCCCCTCAGTCACAGTCATGGGGGAGAGGAGTAAGGGGAAAATGGGAGGGAGGGAGGAATGGGAGGATAAAAGGGAGGGGATAACCATTGAGATGTAATATGAATAAATTAATAAAATAAAATTTAAAAAACAAAAAAACAAAATAAAGCAAAAAATGTGAAGGAAGACATGTCTTCAACAGATCAGCGCTAAGGCAGGAGATAAGAAGTCAAACATTTTCAAAAAGTAAATTAAAACCTAAGAAAAGGCTGGGAACGTTGTTCATTGGTTTGCTGGCACAGCATGTATGAGGCACCAGGTCTGAGCTCCATCACTGAAAAAAAAAGTAAAATAAACTCCTCTGAGTTATATTTGAAAAAATAAATTAAACCAAAGAAAACCTAATGAAATCCCCCTAAGAGAATGCCTATGATTAAATGTTGACAAAGATATAAAACCACTATGATGTGCACACAATGCTGAGAATGTGTCAGAGTGGACCATTTATAAAACAACTTCACAATTACATAGAAAGTCTTAGATATTTACCAATGTTAAATAAAAGCATATGTCCACATGCAGACATGTACATAAATGTACAAAGAAACTATATTCAGAATAGCTTACGACTGGGAGTAACCCAACTGTTCATCCCAAAATAACTGTGCTGAGTCAAAGAGCAAAACAAAAGAGCACACACAGCATGACTCCATTTATATAAAACTCTACAAGATGCAAACCTATTTGCAGTACAGAAGGCATATTTGTGCTTGTCTTAGAACGGGGTGGAGAAAGGCCCAGTGAAGAGCTGTGCCAAGAGTCTCAGGAAAGTTTCTGGATGTGACAGACTGAATATATGAATATTATTTTTGTTGTTATAAGAGTGCCTCAGTCCTAAATATATAGAACATTTCAAATTGTGTGTTTTCAATAGGTTTAATTTATTGCATATCTACTTTACCCAAATGAAGTTGCTAACTTTATCTTCAGCTATAATGTACATATATATTAAAGACAAAATACACAGGGCAAGGCATTGTTTGCAGAACAAACTGAGAAATGCTAAATTTAACTAAAAGAAACACAAAAGAAAAGTTCATGGCCACAGAAATTATAACATTCTTCTACAGCTAATGATGACTACTGAGGGTGTGAAAGGTTTGTTTCCCAGGTGCAGGATCTGCTGCACTCACTTTTAAACATCACAATGTCAATATGTGTTCCTAGGTCTCCTTGATACAGCACAAAATAAAAAAAAACATAGTAAGTTTTGATATGATGGTTGGAATAAATTAAAATTGTTTGTCTAATAAGGATTCACCTCACTGCCTATGCACTGTATTTGTTTTTTGCATGCTTGGGTATAAGAGTCAGCTTGGACTCTAGAAGCATGCAAAGACTCATGGGAAAGAAAGCATGTTGATGAAGGACAGAGCATTGCTACTGCTGTATAGCATCAAAAGATTTTCTATAGAGACAGAGGTTACAGGGAGCCTTCGAGTAACAGAGGGTTTGTACTGTCCCTTGAATTATAGTTGTTATTCTTCTAGAAGGGAAGGAAGGGTGCTTTCCTTGATCCAAAGCCCAAATCCATGAGTGAGGGAAAACAGAAATCTTCCTCTTTAAGTTGTCCTGAAGACCATGGCATTACCATGTCCCCACCTCAAGCCCAACACACAGTACCACATTGTAGAACTTCATGTATATGATGTCACTTCCTCCTGCCACTATCTTGGAAACTTGGATAGAATTTTTCCTATAGAGTCTGAAAATGTGTGAATTATTTTATTTTAAAGTATATGTATGTAGTCTTAAAGGTTTATAACAATAAGCACTTCTTTCTTGTTTACCTTAAAGTCTATATTTTGGATCAATTGTCTTAATTTACTGCCCCCTGTCAGCCAAAAAAAGCAAACAAACAAACAAACAAACAAAACTGAATTTCCTTTCTGGACATATATCTAGAGAAACAAGAATGTGTCTACTGCAATAATACTATGATTCCTAAAACCTTCTACCCATCAATACATTGGCTTACCAGAAAGTCATGGTAAATTATGGTATCATAGAGGAAGATAGAAAGACCCCCAAGAGATACACCAGCCTGGAAAATGACACACTTTTCCCTTACTGGGACTGCAGGTGAATACATATCATTACTGGAAATTAAGGTTTAAAGCAGTTTTTATAATTTGCTATTCACATAACTAATTGCAGAACCAAGATTCAAAATCAAGGTTGTAATCAAAATCTAGGCTTTTCACACTATACCATTTTGCTACTTTTCTAAATTTTTTTTTTTAAGACAACTGAGGATAACTCAGCAATTTGATGGTAAGACCGTATTGCTAAAGACACCACTTACTAATGTTATCAAACATGGAGAAATTTAGCTCTTGCCTAACAAAAAGATTTATCTTTATTGATTAGCATTCATGGTTCTGGAAGGTACTCTGCATGCCGCCAAGGGAGAAAAATAATCATCAATACCACTCATCTACAAAACCTATGACCTACAAGAGAGACTTACCTGCACGATAAGCTGGTGTAATATTGACGGAAGTGTTATGGAAGTAATCAACTTGATCAACTACCTTTTGATTGGATTTAAGAACCACTCCATGAGATAAGAGCCACACCTGACAGTGCTAACTGGGCCAAGAACCTGAGATCAGATAGGCCATGTGTTTAGGGGGAAAACGTACTACAATTATTCTCCTAAATGATCATAGAAACTAAATGACTCCTAATGTTTTGTTCAGTCCTCATTGCAGAAGCCTTTTGCAAGATATTAACACAAAGACCCACAACTAGATGATGACCAGAGCATGAGAGACTTTGGTGCAAAAATCCCTAACTGGGATACCTTCATCAAACCCTTTTCTTCAAGGCTCAGTGAACTATGTCGAGAAGGATGTAGAAAGATTGTAAGAGTCAGAAGTGGTAGGTGACTCTAAAGAAACACTGTCTTCCAGACACAACAGAGATGGCCCACAGATAAACTCATAAAGACTCTGATACCATGCACAAGTCAGGTTCTAACCAGACGAAATTCCAGCACTGAAAATGGGAGGTGAACACAAAGCCTCACCCCCAACCAAGAAGTTATTTACAATTGGAACTTATTAGGAGAGAGAGAACTCAATTTTCTCCAACATAATGTCACTAAGTATATCAACTTCAGGGCAGTCCCCATGCACAGGAGTGTTTTGTCAAGACAAAACGGACTCCATAGTTTGTTTGTTTTTAAAATTTTTATGTATACATGTATATTATTACACATATATGCAATATATTACCTACAGCAAGAAGAACCATGACACAATCAGGAATTATATAAATGTTACATTCTTAGTGTTTTAACTATTTGTATTTGACAGCCTTGAAGAAAACATCTTTCCTATCTTGGTGCATCTAAATTTCTGAATGTAAATCAATCTCCACCACATATTGTCATTATCAAATTAAAACACCCATCTAGACCTAAAAATATCTTAACTCCTAAACAACCAAGCTTTATTGTAAAACTAAGCTATGTGGTCTTCAACTCCATTAGAGACTTGATAGTTTTTGGGTTTTTTTTGGGGGGGGGGTGTTTGTTTGTTATTTGGTTTTTCAAGACAGCGTTTTTCTATGTAGCCTTGGCTGTCGTGGACTCACTTTGTAGACCAGGCTGGCCTCAAACTCACAGCAATTCACCTGCCTCTGCCTCCAGAGTGATGGGATTAAAGTGTGTGCCACCGCCGCCTGGCTGTGTTTTTGTTTTGTATATATATTGGTGGTTGGTGAAGTGTGTGTGTGTGTGTGTGTGTGTGTGTGTGTGTGTGTGTGTGTGTGCATGCTTTTATGTTTGGTGTTGATATCTTTTGTCTTATTGGCATTAGTTTGGTTTGTTTGGTTTTTATGTTTATTTTATTGTGTTTTGAGAGACAAGAACCATGAAGTTGGGTAGGCAGAGATATAGGAGGGTCTGAGAGGAGTTAAGGAAGAGGAATGAAAATAATCAAGTTATAGTATATTGAAAAATTCAAAAATAAAAACATTTTTATTGTTAAAGAATACTTAAAACAATAAAAACATCTTTAAATGCCATATTTTGTAGGTCTCTGAGGTTTTTGAAGACCTTATCTAACTATTTTACCTTATCTACCTATAGAATCATATCTATCTGTTACACCTAAGATGCACATTCTTGTGATAAAAATGTACTAATAACTGACATGACCATGATTTGATCAACTAACAATTAACTTGTATAGCTTACTATCCTAAAGAGCCTGCAATAGCACTTTCAAAGTATTGAAGGTAAACCTCGTAACTCCTGGCAACACTCAGCCTACCTCAAAGAACCTCCTTATGGAGATGGCTTCAAATGTGGCAAACCAGCCATTGGGAAAATTTTTCTCCTTTTGCCTACAGACAGAATTCTGTCTAAAAAATGGACAAGCTTGGATGCAGGCAGAGTTGGCAGCCAAACTCTGCCAAGACAGGGTAGGAAAGTCCTCAATAGTTCCTGCCTCACAAATGTCTGTCAGATATACTGGGCCAGAAGGCTGAAGATGATGCTCCAACATTATAGAGAGTTTTAGCTGATTGTTCAGACAGCAAGCTTTATCTGACATTTTTTTTTTACTTTGCAAGCTGCTAACCTGTACTTCCTGTTTACTCAGGTAATTAATTCTATTCCTTCTCAAGTCTCCAATGGGATTGAAGACCAGATAGTTGAATTTTATAATTAAGCTCAGCTGTTACGATGCTTTTAGGTCTAGATAGATGTTTTAAGTTGATAAAGATGATATGTGATAGACCTGGATTTACATTCAGAATTTTAGACTCACCAACATAGGAAAGATGTTTTCTTCAAGGCTGTCAAATACAAATAGTCAAAACACTGTGAATGTAACATTTATATAATTCCTCATTGTTTCCTGGTTCTTCTTGCTGTAGGTAGCTTATATTACCTATGTGTTATAATATAAATGTATATGTAAAAAAATTAAAAATATGTAGAATAAAAAACTATTTTAAAGCACTAATCAAAACTTATCATATATGTTACATATGGCTTGTGAGGGGAGAAAGAAAGAAAGTGAATAAGTACCAGTAACTACATGCATATGTACCTGATAAGGGTAGAGATGCAAAAACAAAGAGACAAGGATTTAAGTTGGAGAGAAATGAGTTAGAAATTGAATGCCTAATCTTTCTTCAGTTGCATAACTGTAAGAGGAGAATGGTTGTGAATGGCTCCATGCATTTATCGTATGTCTCCAAATACCAAAGTAACTATGAACTTGGAATTATCGTGTTGTGCAATCCTCATTTCTCATTTGTTAAGTGTACTGCAAACGAAGCACTAAAATTCATCTTCTAGATACACGTGAGTCAGAGTGTATCCCAGAGTACCAGGGTGAGAACCAATAGTAACCAAGCAGCCAGTGCTGACACCTAATGGTACCTGTCATATGTACAAAGTAGGAAAGTTCCCTACATGAGCTGATCTCATACACTGTCAATTTCTGACAAGTCTGCCAACACTGCCCATTTGTCCGTCATCTCCTATTCTGCCAAAAGCAGTTCATCTGCCCCTCTGGTTTGACCTCCCTAGAGTCTTTACCATCTAGAACTTCTATGCTAAAACTGAAAGAAATGTGATATGGAGAAAACAGCCTATCTGCCTCGAGCTTTAAAATAATTCAGTGGGAGAGAGAATTTCAATAGTCACCTACCACCAGCCTTTCTCTTCTGTCTTTGAATGATTTGACAGAATGTCACTTGACTCAAAGCCTAAGTCCTTTGAAGTATTCTTTCCAAAGTCATTTTAAGTAGATAATTGGAAGAGAATGAAGATGACAAAGACAAAGAGAAAATATTTATTTTTTATTCTATTTGTGATAGGGGCTATTAATTTTCTTTGTATTTAAAAGAATGCTATCACTATAGGTCTATACTTAAAACTAAAGTTTGAAGAAGCCAGTTGCTAAGGGTAGTTAAGGAAATATGAGGGGGAAACATTTGTACATAAATCTCTTTCCTCATATTGAATGAGTCAAATAACATTTGGCAGAGGTCATGAAAGAGAGAAGACACACATGATAGAATTTCACTTTGACTGTATACTGTCATTCTCAATTTGAATGTCGATCCCGTTACTGGTGAGAATGCAAATGTGAGGCCACGCTAAAGATCTGCTGGGAAATCTATTTGCATGGAGCCCTAATGAGGCTCCAGGGAGCTAACTGCACCTGCATGCGTTTCTGGAATTGAGCACAGACAGGTATGCCTGGAGGACTGGAAGGAAGACGCGTGTGTGCTGAAGAAAAGAGAAAGGCAGAGGGGTGGTTAGAACGAATATGTTTCAAAATCAGAATAGCAGTCTCAGTCTCGGGAGCTCAAGGAAAAGAAAACATGGGCGCACATGTTTGCTCTATGCTGTCAGGAGGGGTTTTGCTTTTGGATGCAGGTGAGATGTCTTAGTAGGAGGTTCTGTTGATGCCCTTTGCCATCCACTGAATGTCTTTGTGGACCCCATAGAGGCGAAGAAACTATCTCAGAGCCCAGTGCTACTATTTAGCAGGTCCAGAGCTGTCTTCAGAGCTATGGGACTGGGCTGACTAGAACATAATAGACCAGAAATGGTGGGGTTTTGATATTCCCAGAGAAACTCCCCAAGAGTGAGCACTGGGAGTCCTCAGATAAATATATGGCTCCCTAAATGGTTGGGTGACTTTATGTCTGTCTCTGTCTTTCTCGGTCACTCTCTGACTCTGTTCTCTGTCTCTGACTGATTAAATATCAGATTGAGCTAATGACAACAAAGCTATAATATGTAAATGCAGGTTTATTGGAAGTTGCATGGGGAGGAGTACTCTGGGAGAGGAGAAGGAGAGAGAAAAGTGGGAAATGGGGCAAAAGAAACGCTCCCAGAACCAAAATGTCTGTATTATAGAGTAAAAGATTTCTGGAAGAAGAGAAGGCCTGCATGCCAGCCACCTCCTGCAGTAAGACCTTAGGACCTAATGGTCTCTCTCTGTGTCTCTGTGTCTCTGTCTCTATGTTTCTGTCTCTGTCTGTCTGTCTGTCTGTCTGTCTGTCTGTCTGTCTCTCTCTCTCTCTCTCTCTCTCTCTCTCTCTCTCTGTGTGTGTGTGTGTGTGTGTGTGTGTGTGTGTGTGTGTGTGTGTGTGAGACTTTCTCTCTCCCCCTTCCTCTCTCCTAGCTTCCCTTACAACCACTTCCTCTCCTTCTTTCTCTTCCTCAATCCATCATTGGTACTTCTTGGAAATATTTCACAGGCAGACCATCTGTTCTCAACATTTTCCCCAGAGCTTAGATTTCAAGGAACCCAAACTAAGAAACTCACTGAACTTAATTTCTCACCAGGTCCAAATAGCTCAACTTTCAACTCTACTAACAGAGTTTAGTACAAAGAAGAGAAAAATCTGTCACCATTCTTCCAGAAAGTCTCAAATCTTGGGTATGACACATATTAGATATGACATGTGGTGATGCACACAGACATGGCTTACCTGACAGAGCAATGTGAAATATCCAATTTAGGACAAAACAATTTTATTAAGAAACCATGAAGTTCGGCATAATGAAATGATGATATAGAAGCCATAAACAGGATTTGAATGTCTAAAAGCAAGAAAATTTAATATCAAATGTATAAAGATGATGTATAGACAAATAATCAAAATACAAAGTAAGTGGATTTTAAGATAGATAGGAGGATATAATTAATCAATTTGCTGAGAAAAATCTAGAGTCAGTGCGAGGAAGCATGCATGCAGGCAAATCCTTCCTCCACTGTTCCCCTGGGCTTGCCCTCCTTTCAGCATGTTAGGTATGCTTTAGGGTGGGTCCTGGCACAAACTAAAAATATTTATTTCCTCTAATGGTTTTGTTAAGCCTTTATTGTAGGAGAATGATACCCCTGGTCCAACATCCAGATAAAAGATATAAAACGTAACTGCAACTATATGTGTTTGAGATTTCCAGCATATTATCATACAGCAGAGACAGTTTTCTCCACTAGCAAAGAGTGTTAACATTGTTTGTATTTTAGCACAGTTCTATGATAATGATTATAGCTTTTTAAACTTTATACTAGCCTACTCCACTATTACCAACAATATGCAGCATCAGATGCTCAAGTTCACCACTTTATAGATTTGTAATTTAATTTTGTGAGATATAGATTTGTAAATCTACCTGTGTCGATATTTTAGTTTATCTTGATTCATTTTTCTTTGTTACTTTATTAGTATTCCTATCATGCTCATCACTGACCCATTTGAGGAGTCAGATTGGGATGTTGTCTCATACTTCCCTGGGTGGCATCGGGTAAAGGAATTCTCCTTGATCACTTATTCTGAATACAACTAACTGTAGGAAGTATTTCGATGTCACGTCCAGAAGTGAGAAATTATCCAGAAGAAACAGGTCTCTCCCAGGGTTCCTTTTTTAAAATTTTTATTTTATTAATTTATTCTTATTACATCTCAATGGTTATCCCATCCCTTGTATCCTCCCATTCCTCCCTCCCTCCCATTTTCCCCTTACTCCCCTCCTCTATGACTGTGACTGAAGGGGACTTCCTCCCCATGCATGTGCTCATAGGGTATCAAGTCTCTTCTTGGTAGCCTGCTATCCTTCCTCTAAACTTTTCAGTGCTTTAGATGGTTTTTCATGTGTCCTTCTCATCCCCGGTATAAAGCCCAGCATAGGCGTCTTCCTAACATCCCTTAGTTGTGAAACCCAGTAAATCATGAAAAGTTCTATAGTTGGACCATTCTCTGTCCACTCCTTCCTGAACTTCTAATGTCTTCGGCTGAACATAATTCCTATGTTTTATCTGATGATTCTCCATTCGTGGAAGCTGTTTTTGCTATAGAAATTCAACATTGTCAGTATTTTTTTTTAAATCTTCCATGTATCGTCATTTTGCCGTTGTATTTTCCAATACCATAATTGACAAGCCACTGTCCTACACTTGAAATTTGCCTGGCATTTCTCCCATTCACGCCTTTGTTTTTCTAGCATTCCAATAATGTTAGGCAGTAAATAGCTTTAATAGTTCTACACAGTCTTTGAACAGATTTGCAGATTTGAATAATGAGCCAAAATAGGCCTCCCTTTTTTTTGAGTTTGGCAGAGAGAAATGCCTCTTTTATCGGAGGCATTTGTTTTCAAAGGACAGGACTTTGCCTGTGGTACACCGGAGACCCTCTGCTTGGCTGAGGGTAGTGCTTACAGCCATTGGGACTGTGGGCAGCCACTTAAGAGCATTTAGCTCTGTCTCTCTGTTGCTCGGGTCTACCTTGTCCATACCACAGAGGGGATGGCAACATGTGATGTTCAGGACAGGTATGAAGATGAAGTAGGTCAATGGGCATAGACCACTAAGAACTTCTGCTCATTACAAGTGCTCACAGAATGAAGAGTTACTGGCCCTAATGGTACCAATATCCTAAAATTGGTTCTCATGCCTACTGTTTCCTTAGCATTCATTCAGCTCCAAAGCCTGCCATTGAATATTTAAGGTTATCTGTCACAAGTTAGAGTTTAGCTGTCAATAGCAACATGAGATCACAAAGCTGTGCTTGCCATTTGTTTCCTTAAGTCTTAACCTGGTAGAGTATAGGAATATGTTTGAAAACAATGTTGTTGTTGTTGTTGTTATTGTTTACTACAGTACAAATAATAAAATTACATGGTATATAATAATAGTAAATTTAAAGGTATGTAGAAATAAACCATCCCAGTCCTACTCAAGCCTCTTTTCCCAAGACAAGTGCTATAACTATCTTTGTATTCAGAGTTTCCAAAATACCATGTACACCCTTAAAAATAATAGGATTAAAAAAAATGAAGCCAAAAATCCCACTAAATCCCACTGTTTCATTTTTATCTACTCTTCTTCTTTGATAATACTATTTTCATATATTTTTATGTTATAGCAATTTTAAGCTAGTCACCTATTGTATAGTATTTAAGATATTTCCTAGTACATTATTCTATTTACCAGAGTAATAATATTCATAGAATATATATTTTCGTTGTGATTTTTTTCTCTCACAACTTCTCGAGATCCTCCCCATCTCCTTAACTGCTCTACTTCATGGTCTTTCCCTCACTCAAAACAAAAAACAAAGAAGACAAAAATCATACAACAAAACAAGGAGCCAATGAGACCAGATAGATAGATAGATAGATAGATAGATAGATAGATAGATAGATAGACAGACAGACAGATAGATAGATCCATTTTGTGTGAGCCAACTACTCCTGGGCATGGGGCCTGAGCAGAAATGCTGATATATGCACAGTGTGACTCCACTGTAGAAAACTGATTTTTATTTCCCAGCAGGTATCAATAACAAAAGCTTCTCAGGGGTGGGATTTTGTATCCACTTTCTCTTCTCAGCGTTGGGATTTTGTCTGGTTTGAACCTGGGCAGGCTTTGTGTGAGCTGCCCCAGTCTCTGAGAGCTCATATGCGCGTCCATCCTGTTGTGTCTGGAAGGTGCTGTTTCTTTGAAGTCATCTGGCTCTTACAGCCTTTCTGTCTTCTCTTCCCCATAGGTCTCTGCATATTGAGAGACAGTGTTAGACTAAGACATACCATTTAGAGCTGAGTGATCCAAAATCTCTCACTCTCTGAGGGTTGTCTACTTACAGGTACCTGCATTAATTACCATTTCCTTCTAGAAGCTTCTCTGATAAATGTGGAGTGCAGCATCTGTGATTTTTTTTCTAGCATATATTTACTATAGCTCACCTTTTCAGCAATATATTAGGCTAGCCATTTTTGAAATGTTATTTAAAGATATTTCAAGGATAATATTTTTTGCAAAAAGCAATGGTATTATTAGTACTCTTGAATACTTAGATATATCTGAATAAGTTTTTTTTTTAAACTATTTTGTTTCTTGCAACAGGGTCTGTTGTAGTCCAGATTGTCCTCAAAATTACTATAGGGCCTAAAATGACCTTGACCGCCTCTATATTGTGAGTGTTGGGATTACCTGGTTTGGGCCTGTTTTCTTTTTTTTAATATTTTTATTTATTTATTATTATGAATACAGTGCTCTGTCTGCATGTACACCTGCACACCAGAAGAGGACATTAGATCATATTATAAATGGGTGTGAGCCACCATGTGGTTGCTGGGAATTCAACTCAGGACCTCTGGAAGAGCAGTCAGTGCTCTTAACCTCTGAGCCATCTCTCCAGCCCTGGGCCTGTTTTCTGATGCATATATTCTTTAAAAAAAAAAAAAACTATGTCAAGAGAATGAACATTTTTAATTTTGGGAAATATGATCAAATTTCTCTCTCTGGGTGTTTCACCACCTTCCTTTTCTGGCCATATTGTTTCAGGATCTAGTCGTGATTACCTCGCTGACATATTGAGTGTTTTGACAAGACTTTTTATTTCCACCTGATATCTAGGCACAGGATGTTAATAGAATCTGAACTTAATTTTCTCTTTCCTTGTAGAGTGAGTTTAGAGTTGTTAAATTGTCACACTTACCTCACCATTGTCCTTGTGAGACGAGGCATATGACTATGCCGCCCTCACCTAGATGCATGTTTGAAATTCTGGGTTTCATAGCCTATACCTTAGGGACTGTATTTGCTTCTTCTTTATTCATCATGAAAATATTTTAAACAGCAGAGCTAAGGGTTTATTGGCCTTCTTGTTTCCTTTATTTTATGGTTTACAAAAAAATAGCATCTCTAAATTGTGTGATCACAAAGGTTCTCAGGACATTTTTTTACTCACCTATTGATTTTTCTCTTCGGCAAAAACTATACTAAGAAAATGTAAGAAAGAAAATTCTCTGTTGCTTGCCTACAGCAATTCACAGGCTAATGCTAAATGATAAACTTAGAAGGCACAGCTCCCAAAACAAGGAGATTTGGTGGTTAGGCTCTGTTTTAAATTAGAAATGTCCTTTCAGAATATATAAATTATCATATATATATAATATATACCTAAAGATTAGCACATTAATTGCTAAGGAACTAAGAATAGACATGTAACTTTTCCCCAAAGCAAACTTTACTTTGAGGACAATTTTGATATTTAAAGCATGATATCATCAAAACCATTTTTCTGCTCATGATTAAGAATAAGCAAACGGGTACATATTTAGTTAAATAAAGGAAGGAGGGCATTTTCTGTTTAAAATCTGAATCATAAAATGCCAGCAAATATGAACATGGTCATTCATATGAATCGTTTCATAAAGATGCAAGTTCTCCTCAAATGAGCCGTTATTTATGAGTCAATATTTCTATTTATAATCTAAACTCGTGTAGATTTTCTGAAAGCTCTTATCACACTTCATTGCTGAGTTACAGAACGTGCAAAGACAATAACTGAGTCAATGATTTGTGCTGGCCAGTGCTGCTGCCACATTAAGCTGGTAAGCACTGCATTTGCCCACTGCCTTTGTAATAGTCTTCTCTATATTAACATAACCTACTTATAGCTAAATTTTTCAAAATAAGCTTTCCTAACCTTTTACTCTTTTACAGGAATTAAGAATTCAATGCTTTTAGTGCATGCATCTGAAAGTGCTGTTCTTAGATATCTTTATTAGTTAAAGTAACCATTCATTAAACTATTGTTCTCTTTAATATATTTGCATATGATGAAATGAAGAGGAATTGTTTTGAATGTTAAGCAGGATTTCTTCAACCTAGCAGAAAGAAAGTTGAATAGTGAATGGAGCTATGTGTTTCATGGATGTAAGGAGTCAGTTTCTTCAACCAAGTTTCTTGATTTTTAACTCTTTTACTCCAATCTTTCAATCAATAACCCACCCTGTTTTCCAAAGCAGTAACAATGAACACTTGTTTGAGAGCACTTGTGAGTGAAGCTCCCAGGTACTCAGAGCTTGCGTTGGAAACAGCTTTTCTTCCTACACACGGCGATCTTAAAAACACCCATAATATCAACAAAACCCTCGGTTTTAAGGATCTGTTTGCTCCAAACTGAAACGTTCTTCCCTGGAATAGAAAGGAGAGCTCATAACACTCATGAAGCAAAAGCAATAGGCAGTGTAGGACACTTCAAAGGAGGTTCCTAAAACCAGATGCACAAGGCTACTCTCTGTGGTTACAAAAGCGCTAAGAATTCCTGAGGACAGAAGACACACCCATCAGCCATGTTGTCTGCAGGTTCTCAGGGAACTCCAGAGACTCAGCTTTCTTGAGTCATAACCCATGCAGGGGTAGGCTTCTCAGGGGAGGCTGCCTTTGAGTCTCTGGTCCTCCTGCTAGAAACTTCAGTAAACTCACTCTTCACAAAGCTACATTTGGGTATAGTCATTCATTCCTCCCATCTGTTTTCGGTGCCCTATCTAGGGAAATGGATGCTTTTCCACATCTCTCCAGGAAAAGTCACATGACCCATGATTTTGAATTTGTATTAAAAATTTTCTGAACAACAAAGCAGCTTGTCTTTATGATGTTGGACTAGGATGGTATCTACGGCAACAGAAAAAAAAATGAAAGGCAAGAAACACAAAGTCACTTTTCATAAATGCCAGAAGTTCAAGGAAGACACAAGATCAGAAAACAGAGAGTGATATAGTCCACTTCAGGCTCAGGTAGATAGTTCTGGAAGGCTTATTAGAGAAAGGAACATGTGTGCTGGGTAGTAATAGACAGAACATTCCTGACTTATGTATGCCCTTACTATAATTCGGGAACTGTTTGTTCTCAATTACTTTTTTAATTTTATTTTATTAATTTATTCTTATTACATCTCAATGGTTATCTCATCCCTTGTATCCTCCCATTCCTCCCTCCCTCCCATTTTCCCTACTCCCCTCCCCTATGACTGTGACTGAGGCGGACTTCCTCCCCCTGTATATGCTCATAGGATATCAAGTCTCTCCTTGGTAGCCTGCTATCCTTCCTCTGAGTGCCCATGAAAATCTTCTCTTACCAGGAAACTGGGACAGAGGGGAGGACATCCTATTGGGACTCTAGATGAGAGAAGCATGGGAGAATAGCAAAGTAGAAGGATCCAGAGGGTCCCAGAACCTACAAGAAGAACATTATGATAGGCAGATTTGGGCCCAGTGGTCCCGCTCAAACTATGGCTCCAGCCAAGGACAATACAGGCCGTAAACTTTAAACTCCTACCCAGATCTAGCCAATGAACAGGACATTCTCCACAGTTGAGTAGAGAGTTGGGTATGACTTTCACACGTACTCTGGTGCCTCATATTTGTTCTCAATTTCTAATGAAAAGATTGTAAGTATGTACAATGAAAGCTGTTCACTGAGTCATTATTTTAATTAATAAAACAAACAAGATACATATGTGTGTACATATGCATACACAAATACATGATAACACAACTAACTTATAACAACTGCATATTAAGTCATGGAGTAGTGATGGAATCCAAAAAATTGTATTCCAAAGGTATTTATTACTGAAAATATTTAAGCCATTTATTACATTTTTCATTTTAAGGATGTTACTGCTATACCAATTACAAATGAAAACAGTTATAAATGCACCACCTTAAAGTTATAAACATTAAACATTACAGTCTGTTTTGAAAATGCATTTAGTAGCTGGATTGTGTTGTACCGCCATGACAGAAAGTTGAACAAACCTTAGGTTAGAACAAACAGCTATTTTAAAATTTCAGCCCATCTCAGACAGCCAGGTGCCACCACTCCCAGATTTCTAGAAACATTTGATTTCAAATTCTTTAAATATTTTTCCTATTAAGTCTATTGACTTACTTCTGTTGTGTTCTCCTGACCTTGGAGTTTCGGACACTGTTAATTTTCTATGGTAAAGCAGATTTGGGTCACATTCTTTTATATTCTTTATCTCTTTCCCCAAGTTCGAGCATAATTTTTCTTGACTCGTTTATTCCCCAGATGTAGACTATTGTATTTGTATAATATAATCCGTGCTCTGATCATTTATTTTTTTTCCCATTGACAATAGCATCTATTTTTTTTGTATTTTTTTCTAGTAACTTATTAATTACCAAACCATTTCTGTCCACTGCTTGGTCTCACTAAGCTAATTCAAACATGGCACACACTTAAACACATTTTTCAAAAATTATTTATTCATGAGTCTGTTCATGTATTTCAATAGCAAATGATTATTACTTTGAATTTTCCTGAAGATTTCTCTTGGTATTATCTTACATCAGATAAGTTTCCTGGATCCTGGATTGATTTCATTGTTTATGTCCTGAGAAGAAGATCGAGGGTGCTACAATTTTGAGACTACATTTCAGAAGATGTCCTCAAACTACTCTGAAATATGAATGGCAGTTTGCTGAACATAATTTCTAAATTAGAATCCATTTTCTCTGCAGAAGTTTCGAAGTAATTTTATCTTATTTTTTTCCCTAATGTTCTGAAATCTTAAAATAATGTACTTGGGCATAAGGCTGCTTTCCTATATGTCAGTCACATTGTAGGCATTCTTAAATGTAGAAATATAGTTCTCGGGGCTGAAAATATCAGTGAATTATTTCTCTGATAACCCACTCTCTTATTTTGTGGCTTTTTGCTTTGTCTCCCCATAGATGCTTCCTACAGCTAATGTCCTTTCTATCTTTCACTTAGTTCTTAATAATGGATTACTTTTCTATAAGAAACATTCAACCTTTCAAACCCTCCTAAATTCTTTACACCTATTCTTTTACATTCCAATTTCTCAATACTCTTATATGAACCTGCTTGCTGTTTTTTGTTTCCATTCTCTTGTTCTTTTGTGGTAACAGTGTACACTCTCATTTCTGAGTTTGTAACAATAACTGGCTATCAGTTGTTTTGCTCTCCTCGTGAGACATTAACCTCTTTACTTTTCTCCAGTTTTAAGCACAGTATATATTTGGGTTTGTGTCTTCCTTGTTAGAGGTTTTCTGACATGCCTGGTAATCCTTGATTCTTTAAATCTGTGGCTAAGTGTTACATAAGAAATCAGAAAATCTATATCTAGAGGAGCCAGGTGTGTGATGTAGGTGTGTGTGCTTTTCGCTGTTTGCTCATTTAATCAATGGAGGACACTCAATCTCTTCTTGGGGGAACTAGCCAGATTCCCCAGAAATATATTTACTCTTCTGATTGACCAAATGAAAGCCCAACAGGAGGCTTCCTGGATACATGCTATCTTCTTCCTCTTTACACACTACTTTCTTCCTGTTTACAGGGGAGAAGGAGCCTACTTAGGTACAAGCAACAGGCACTTCCTAACATACTCTATCAGAGCTCTGCTTTTAAAGTTCAGCTCTCATGTGCACCTTCACTTCCACACCAACCAGGAATCATCTAGTGCCTGCAGCTCTACAGCTGTTCAGAGGTCTCTAGGTGAAAAGCAGTTTGTTTCCTTGTTTTATTGCCTCTCTTGACTGGATTGGCTTTCTAGGATTTGCTAGGTCAGTTACCACTCTTCGATCTATACTTTGGCTTCTAAACTTTCTTATTTCATCTATCTCTTTGAGCCTATATTTATAGCCCTCAAGCACCTTAACCTGCCATCCGGTTACAGTCATGTTATGAACCATATGTTCATAACCATGAATATCATGAATGAAAAATACAAAAAAAAGATTGATGTTAAGAAAGTATTGAAAATATAACAAATACATAACCTAAAAAAATAATGTTCCAATAAGTGTTGCACTTTTGAATCCTAACTTTTAAAATCATTAAAGTTTATTTTCTGCTTTTACAAAAAATGGAAGATTCAAAATACACAAAAGAAGGTCAAATATCTGGAACACTCAAATGTCTGCTAGTCACAAACACTTATTATGGCCACTAACTCATGGTTGTATAACTTTAAGATACATCCATACTTAACGTCAAGATTGTTCAGAGACTAGTCTTCATAAAGATACTTCACTTTATAATTAAGAATTGTACCTTGTCTCTCAACTGGCCAGTTTGATTTTCATCTTATTCATTTGAAGACACTTTAGAACAAGTTATAGAATATCTTTACTTGAAAAGAATTCTTAAGCCACTTCTATATTACAGGTGATAAACCAGGAGGCCATGAGTTTTTAACCAAGCTACAGGATTTCGTGAAATGCCCTAAACATCAAACAAGCTGTTTTCCTATGATTCCCTTATCTGTGCTTTCCAGGCAGAGACCTCTCACTCACAGGGTTATCAAAACACGGTGGAGGGCTAGAGAGGAACTAGCCCTTGTTTGGGCTGTGATGGCAGATCTCAGGAAGCTCTGATTTACATGCTGGTGGCCAAGATCCAAGGAGTCTTTTCTGCAGCTCCCATCAATCAACATTAAGTGATATTGACTGTTTATATAGCAGCAATGTCGGGATTCATAGCCAGTGCAAGCCAGTACATTTAGAGGTTTAAAAAGTAAATGCTCTCACGTACCACAGTTAACTTAAGCAAAAATCCTGCAGGACTGTCTGGACAAATGATGTGTGAGTACCTACTGGGCAACAACCATTGTGGGACCTTTGGACTCATAGTCTTGAATAGTCTTTAAATTCGTGGCCCTGGTATTTCATAAGCTACTCTCAGTAGCATTGTGACCATGGGTCTGGAATCACATGGACTGATGCCTTGGAAGACCCACATCATCACTGTGCTCAGAGAAGCATGAGTTAGGTCCTGCTGCAGGGCGTGCCTGGCATGCACTGCCCTCTACCTTGGGATGGGACTTTCCCTCTCAGAGAGACTCTCACTATATAAACCAAACATTTTGGTTTCACTGGCCCTGTTGGCTCTTTTGCCCAGCCTTGCTCTTGCCCTTTCCCACCTCCCTGCCCTCTCTTGTTCCCTTCCCCCACTCCCAGTGGACACTCTCCGTTCTCCTGCCCCTGCTGTGCCACTTCCAATAAACCTGCATTTATATATTATGGCTCCATTGCCAATTAGCTCATTCTGCTTATCTAATCAATCATCTGGTGCTCCGTGACTTCAGAGAATGTTGAGCCCCAGTCAGCTTGGCAGGCTGGAGTTATGGGGCCACACCTCATCTTTCTCTGCCTGTTCTGACTCTATCATCTTTAAGCCTGAGAGGAGTTGAGTACCCAGTCTGGCTACCCAGGGCCACTTAAGATGGCTTCTCCCCCACACCATCTCTGCCTGATGCAACTTTGCACTTGGTAAGTTATCCTGTACCCCAACTGCTGCCAAGAAGCACCAGATGTCTCTTAGGGGAGTCTAGGACTCCCCTCGACTTAGGTCTGTGAAGACATGGCCATGCAAGAGCCAGGCCTGTGTTCTGAGGCAATCTTACCTTTTAGAGATGTTTGTTCATCACTTTGTGGATTTACCTCACCAAACTAAGCAATCACAGGATATCAAATTGGGACGCCACTTGCATATTCTTGTGCAGGCCTCCCTGGGTCCTGGTCCACCAGACTTGGTGGTCTCCTTGTGGAGGTTTTTTAATCTCTCCTTTTTCCATCCCCCATCTCTTCCATACAACTTGCAGCTCTTAGCTAAAAGTCTCTAAAAGGACTTCTTTGTTGGGCTAATATGCATTTATAAGTGAATATATACCATGCATGTCTTTCTGGGTCTGTGTTACCTTACTCAGGATGATTGTCTCTAGTTCTGTCTATTTGCCTGGAGAGATGTCATGCAGACACTAAGAGACCACACATGCTAACCCAGAAATACTATATCCAGTAAAGCTGTCAATCACCATAGATAGAGAAAACAAGATATTCCATGAAAAAAAAAAATTTAAACAGTACCCAACCACAAATCCAGCCCCATAGAAGATACTAGAAGGAAAACTCCAAACCAAGGAGGGTAATTTTACCCAGAAAAACAAAGGAAATAAATAATCCCACATCCACAAAACCAAAAGAAAGGTCCCCCCCTCTCTTTCTCTTTCTCTCCCCATTACCAGTTTAAAAAAATAGGAACCAATAATCACTGGTCATTAATACCTTTCAAAATCAATGGCCTCAACTCCCCAATAAACAGACATGCACTAATAGAATGAATGAGAAAATCTATCATTCTGCTGCATACAAGAAACACACCTCAGCAATAAAGATAACATTATCTTTGAGTAAAGTGCTACAAAATGGTATTCCAAGCAAACAGACCCAAGAAACAAGCTGTAGTAGCCATCTTGGTACCTAATAAAATAGACTTTCAACCAAAACTAATCAAAAGAGATGGGGAAGGACACTTCATACTCATCAAAGGAAAAATACACCAAGAGGATGTCTCAATCATGGTCATCTATGCCCCAAATGCAGGAGTATCCACATTCATAAAAGAAACCTACAGAACTGTCCAGGTTTCTGTTTAAAGCACACTCTCAACCCTCCCTTTCTCCCTCCCCCGCATGATCCCATAAAATCCTACTCTCTTTTTCTCCAACCCTGCCCCCCTCCAAGAAAAGCCTCCACATTCCTCGCATTCCTGAGGACTGTCCTAATCCCTTCATCTGGAGCCACCATTTGTGTAGATCAGCTATATTTTATAGATGATGGTCCTTTAACCTTTCAGAGAATCTGCAGAACAAGCACATTTAAATGCTTAATAGCAGTGACCCCAAGGCCTCCAAGAAGTCTTGGATGCAACCAGAGATGACTTTGCCTGGATTGAATCTTCCCCAACTGGCCCACTGGAATAGCCCTGCCCGAACTATGGACACCTGGAAAGTTGACTGCCATGTTTTGCCTAGACAAAATAAGGTCAGTCATTCTCCCAAAATCATCTTCCATGGAAAGATCTCTCAGATTTTTCTGGGCCAGGATTGATATTGCAGTGTTGCCCTAAGATCTGTGCCCAGAATGAGGCCACTGACACCACAGAAGCCTATTGGGAAGGCCATCTGAGTAATGAGTAAGCCTCTGTCATATTAATTAATATATAGGCTGCTTGGATTATGCTCCCTGAGGTAATTTATCTTTCTCAGGTCTCTGATGGGTTTGAGGATCAGTTTAACAACAAAAACCCAGGCTTTAGCTGTCTTCTCAGAGAAGTGTAAAGTTTATGTAAGATTTGAGGGCCTAGGAAATATTTGAGGATGAGGAGGTGTTTTAAGGTTGGTAAAGGTATATAAAAACTGTTGTCTTTAGACTTTTCAGAGTTTTAACATTAATCAGATTTTAAATAGTCTAGCTTAAAAAGATTCTTGTAAGCTCCAGGAGATCCACTTGAATCCACAGGTCACACTCCAAATTAAGCATTTCCTATTTCAGAGGATGGGATTCCTCCACCCACCCCCCACCCCCCTCCACCACCCCCCACCCCCACCCCCTACCCCCGTTCTCTGGGTTTCGGACTCCCCTCTCCTAACTACCATGACCATGGGCCTAAAAGTTTCAAATGTAATCTCCTTAACTTTATCTTCTGCTCCTAACATATGTATGTTCCAGCATACTGCCGGATGCTGTATCCAGAAAGCAGGCGCTCTGGCCTAAACCTGACAGACTGCATCAGCTAGACCTGCAGTTTCTTAGCCACAGATGGTCTCACAGATCCTGAACACCAAATACAGCAGCCTGCTCTTCCTGGACTTGGCCAACATTGCAGCTTTTGACCCCCTGTTGCCACCCTACTGTCAGCAGGAAGCAGTCAAAGACAAGATTATTTCCTTGCCCTTTATCTATTTATTATCAACAAAAGGCTGGAATGCTAGGTCCTGCTGCAGGGCACAGCTGGCATGGTCTGCCCTCTACCTAGGGGTGGGACTTCCCCTTTCTCAGGCACTAGCTGTATAAACCAGACATTTTGGTTTCACTGGCCCTCTTTGTCCTGTTGCCTGCCCTTACCCTTACCTTTTCTCAGCTCCCTACCCTCCTTCCTTCCCTTTCGCCCAGCCCCCAGCAGGCGCTCTCCCTTCCCCTGTCCCTCCTGTGCCGCTTCCAATAAATCCACATTTATATATTATAGCTCAGTCGCCAATTAGCTCACTCCGCTTATTTACTCAATCAGCATGGAGACCACCTGTGTGTTAAATAGAAAAACAGAAATTCTTATTGTTATAAAATAAAAAGTGGCGATGGGGAACCTTTGAGAGCCCAGGCCAAGGCGTGCTCCTGAGAAATTACGCCATGCAACAGCACTGCTGTGAAAGGGATTTGCTGGGGCAAAGGAGAAGAGTAAGGTCCTGGGAATGGGTAGAGGCATGAGTGGACATGTAGACGGGCAGTGAAATGGGAGGTGAGCTATGAGGACAGAGATAAGGGGGCAAAAGGGATGCCAAGGACAGAGAGAAAGCTGAGGTTGGCAGTGGTCCTTTTACACTCAGCACACTGGCACACCTGGAAGTGTTGTCAGGTAGGGAGCAAGTGATGATGTAAGCAGCTGCTAGGTTCCCAGAAGGAGGCTAGCTGGATCGCTGTATGCGAGCACTTATAGTTCTTTTAATTACAAATCTCAAACAGGCAATTAAAATTGGTTTAAGAACAAAGGGAACACTACATGGACTGTTATTTATCTGCTTTTTCTGGGTTGGCTTCATTCTCTGTAGGATTCTTCATACACAGGACCAAAGATGTATCCTTCTCTGCAGACATAAAAATCCTCAGTACTAAAACATAAGATGGCAGTGTGTCTACACTGCAATAGTCACATGACTCCCCGGGCGGCTCTAGACAACCGTTGTAATTTCTGTTTGTACCCATGAGGTACTAACTGGCTGGAGGGATTAAGTGCAGATTTTTGGATCTGATAAACATTGCCTGGAGGCGAAGGCACAAGAATTGAAAGTGCCACTAAATGAAGAGAAATTAAAACTAATTTTCATGAAGGTGTACTTATCCCTCTTTTATGGAGGAAACTATGGCAAGTAACATAATTTCAATAAAGTGTCTAAGAGAATGACTCTCAATAATGATTTTTAAGGAGCTTATTTACCCAGGTTATCCATTCAGACACAGATATGTTACATACTTACTTAAAAGGTAGACCCTGTTTTGTTTTGCAGTACTATGCATGTCTAAGCACATGGCGCACCTTTCGTTTCTAATTGCTGGTAAACATGATCAATTAAAGGCAAAACTTCCAAAGAAATGTTCAATAGTCTTTCAGAAGGAAAGTCTGGAAGTCTTAGTAGTCAAAATGCAGACTGCATGCAATTCGTTCAGTCCTTAGAGAGTCACCAACTGTCACATAAATTTATGCTACTTCAGTACAGGAAACTTCATGGAAGTGTCATATTTATCAGAAACATTAGCTATAGGGATTATTTCAGAATCAATACGTTTGAAATATGTCTTATGAAATCTAGATGTTCAAATGGCATTTCCAGAAAGTATCTTGAGAACAGAAAACTAGAGACATTGACATTTTTCTCAGTCTACCATTAGAATTAAATGGATAATTTGAATACTCACTGTTTTAGCCAAGCTACATCTTTCTTTGATAGCCTTGTTTTGCCATTGATAAGGTGATATTTAAAGAGTAGTCTGAGATGAGTACATCCTAGGAGACTATGATTTAACTTAGCACTTAACACACATTGGCCTGCCTCGGGAAGGTGCTGTTTGTTTAGTCTTCATTCATATAATATCGGAGTGCCTGTGTTTACTGTGATCATCGGGACAGATGGAAGAAAAGCTTTGGGAGTAGAATCAGAGGCCACAAGCTAGGGCAACTGGAAGCTGGATTCTGCTTCTCTGAGGGGAATAAATAAAAATTGGAGAACATGCTTAGAACATGCGACATATGCTTGATGAAACTTATTAAAATTATAACTTTTAATAAAATGTTTATATGTATATCTTTTTCAAAAAATATTAATATAAAATGTATTTAATAATTGGATCCTAATATTAGTGGCTATAGATTAAACAATAAGAATATTTTTTAAAAGAAGATTCTCTAGGATATTATAACACCAGAGTGCTTGTATCTTAATACTATTTTCGATATAGAAAATCAAAATCATTTTATACTACAGAATCCTTGGTTTCTCTGTTGGCAATTGTATTATTTGCTGGTCATGCTCTCATACACTTTTTTTGTTAGAAAGAAATAGCACAAAAACTGAAAATTATTAAACTGCTTTTTAGAACATGAATTCCATGTATTCAAAAAATTGATTTTCATGCCGAAATTTAAGCAGCATGGATTTTTATTAAGCAATTGCGTCTCTTGTGCAGGTTTTCTTATTGCCTCACCCAGACCCTGCTCTCAGAATTGAAAGAAATCTCTTAGATCAGTTATCAACATACAGCACTTTGGCATGAGTAGGGATAGTAGAGCAGGGACAACCAGTTTCAGGCTCCAAATGATCACACTATCAGAGTGAAGTCTCTAACTTAGCTTTGCTCACCCTTCTCTTGCCTATGTATGTCTTTTAATTTTAGAGAGAGAGAAATTGTCCCCAGGGAAGAACATATCATTTGGTTATCTAATATCTAATGGTCAGCCCTGAAAACACACCTAGAAGTGATATTATACAGACTGAGCAAGTTATATTTAGAAAAATATATGTTTATACATATGCATAGCTGCATGTAATAACAATTAATGAAAAACATTGCTATGAATTTGAAAGAGGCCCACTATATGAGAGGATTTGGGGTGCATAAGGAAGAGGAGAAATGTGTTAATTATATTTTAATCTCAAAAGCAGAATTACTCCTCATCTGTGGGGTGATGGTGTAAAAAAGTATTGTAATAAAAGGCAATCTCCAGAGAGCAATCAATAAGCCAATGCTGAACTCCCATATCAACTTCAGAAAATAATATTCTTATCCAGAAATGAATGATAAATACAATAAACTAGTTACAGTTAGAAATGAAACTAGTTAGAAATTAAAGTATTAAAATATACAAAATCGGAAACTGTCCAGTAAGACAGGTTATGAAAAAATATAGAAATTTATGGTTTTTTGTGTGTCCTTAAGGATGGATAGGATGTTTACAAAAAATATGTGCCAAAGTTTCTCATGGATAGAGAGAAGGAATCAAACAAACAACATGGGGGCCCTGGTGAAGGAACCAATATTTAAGAGAAGCAGTTGTGTTGATTTGGAATGGAAAGTTTGTGTGATAAAAGTAGATTACCATGAAAAGTAAATTGCCTGAGCTCTCTATTGCAGTACAAGCATTTAATCCTGGAGTCAAGCAAGATTAGCTGTAAAAAGGTTGATAAATGCTTAGTGATCTGGGAAGAGGAAAAGGCTAATAGTCCACTGAGTACAAACTGGCCTTTGTGTAAGTCTTTCAGGGCTGGTCCAGTGGACAGACCTCTCAGCCGGATGCAGCCAGCATGTTATCAGTGGGAATGGGCAGGAAGGGATGGTTTCAGGAGACATGGCAAAGGAATGTCAGATTAAAGGACAGGATATCAGACTTTCTGAGCCTGAGTGACTGGAACTTACTGATACAGTAACAGAAGCATAGACATCAAAAGTACGGCTTGTAACAAGGGAAGTAGTAAACTGGCTTGAACAGTAAGTGGGAAAACGTAATGTCAAAGAGGATGCCCAGAAGTCAGGACTGGAGAAACGTGTTTGCTCTATGTATTTATAGGGGCCGTAAGTGAACCACAAGTTTAAGCCATGCTAAGCAGAGGATATGAGTAAGAAAGCTGAGTCCTGGAAATGCCCACGTCTCAGGACTGAAAACAAGAGGAAGTGACAGCGATGAAGAAAGAGGACAGAGGTCACAGTGCAGCATCTCCCTTGAAGATAGCAAGTCCATGGGGACACCATGTCCTTGAAGAAAGGCATCTTCTCCCTGAACTGTGGGGAGCTAAATAGGACAGGCATCTCTGATGACTCATTGATTCGTTCTTGAAGTACGCTAGACGCATTTACTGCTCAAATAAGATCACAGTGTCCTCTTGTCCTTATCTGTATAAGATCCGGTAATTCAGCCTCAATGGTCATAAAGGACAAAAAGAAAGCAGGAGAAAGAGGGGATAGAAGAGTGCTGGGTGGTACAAGGTGCCTTACGAAGACTGAGCAGGATGGGGATTGTCGAAGAAAGGACAGAGTCCTCCAGGAAGGCAAGTGGAGTAACCAAAGAAGCGGAGAAGAACGCTCACTATTCCTGGAAAAGACTTTTTCAATGTTTTAAAAGTTGGCCATCTGCCATCTAATAATTCAGAAAGAAGAATCTATGATTTTTCTAAGGGTCCACATACTCAACTGATTTTCTTAGTTAATCTTTAATTTGCAATGCAAAATATGCACCTGTAGGCCACGAGGGGAAAAAAAATGTCCCATAGATTGGATAGGATCAGCTCGGTTTAGATAGAAAGCAATGTAAGCTCATTCTTACTGATTTGTTTTTATTCTTATAACAAAAGCCCAAAATGTTTCCTAAAACAATTGTTATTAAGTAAATGCATTCAATAAATATGTGTGATTGTGCCAGATAGAACTGTTTTACTGTAACAAGGAGAAATAGTAATAGCAACTTACAAGTCTTTCCTGTTTCTTTTCTGAATCTCTCCAGGTGAGAATAGTACAGATGACTAAAGAAGCTCTCCCAGACGTCAACTTTTGTTTACCTTTCTAAGATCTTAATATCTAAAATGTCCTCATATATCACGATGACTGCTTCAAATTGCATTTGCCAAGATAAATGATATCTCTAAAATTAAATAACTCTGTGCTAGCACTCATCCATATGCACAGAATTGTTTTTATCTATTTTATCTTCTATCTTCAGAATAAATTCCTAGTGCCAAAATGTCATTCAGAAAGGGCATAATAAATTATAACGTTGCCTACAGTATACAAGAGTTGCCTTTCAACCGACACATGCCCTCGAAAAATCAGGCATATTCTTTTCTGAGTTGTCAGAAGGGTGGAAATTATTCTTAGTAATTATAACTTATATTTCCCTAATCGTAAGTGACCTTGAATAACTTTTGTGAATACTTACTACTCACATTTATCTCAGGGAAATTGTTCTGATTTTCTGATAATTCATCGGAAGCCGAAATGAGAAACCATGAGAAAATGTCTGACGCTTTCTAGATAAGAGATAACTTTAATACTTGGTTACTCTTTGTCTCTTCAGAATTGACATTCAGATCATTTAAAGTGTCATGTGAGATAACGATTTGAAACACGACATGTTTTACATGTAGAACGCATGACTGCATTTGTAGATACTAAAATGTTGCCCAGTTTGATTGGTATATTGACACAGACAGAGGCTGTCAGAAGACCTTGTGCACCCAGCTGTCCTGCTGTTGCCATCTTTCACAACCAGGAGGATGGAAAAGTTAAACATTTCTGCCACCAACTTCTCAAAATCCATTAGCAAGTGAAAAACTTATTGGAGGGGAAAACAAGTAAAAAAAAAAAATTTGAAAAGAAATTAGAGTACTTTCCAGGTACTGAAGAATTCACTATGGATTTTAATGTTCATTCTTCTATAAGAAAAAGAGAGCTTATAGAACTTTTAATGCAGGAACTCCCTTAGAAGTCTTCCCTTCTCATAACTTCTCTCCATCTAATGCTCTGTTCTTGGTCACTAAATGGACTATACCTCTGTACATCTCCATGAAAGCTCCTTGCTAAGACACTGGCAAGAGTGTCCGCATAGAGATGCATATCCATGAAAGCTCCTTCACTGGGAAGAGTGTCCCCCAGCTGCTTGTAAAACTATTAAATTCCCCAAAATGCTTCTGTAATTTAGCGTCCTTGAGTAAATTCTTTATGAAACACAAGGCAGTTTAGTTCAATCAACACTTCAAACCTTCAGGTGTTCAGAATTTATGTTACTAGGAGACACATCCAAACACACCAAAAAAGTAACCATATTATCTGGATTATTTTTTAAAATGTCAGCATACTCCAAAGCATGCTGCTGATTTCAAATCAGTATCAAGTATTTTGATTAAAGTATTTTGATTTTGTCATATTGGATTAATTTATTGCACTTAGTATGTATGCGTTTCTTTTTGTATATCTTGATTTGACATGGTGGCTGGTGATTTTGTGGACATATAATCTGTTAAAGAAAAGTAAACAAAAAGGGGAAATGATGTTTACTAAACAACTCCAATATTAGATAAACTTTAAAACATGCTTCTCAAGAAGTGGAAATAAATAAGTGTTTCAAAAAAATCAAGCTTCTTAAGCAAGTCATAATTACTTTTCTGGAGAAGTATCCAATATAATTGAGTCCTTGGCTACTGGAAACCACATACTTTTATCTAGGTGCTATGAAGTTTCTCCTAAATGACTTTAGAACTAGAGAATTCAAGGCACGTTATGAAGGGTGAAGGGCTATTCTTTATACAGCCAAGCAAAATAAGCAAAATGATTCAAGTGCCATCTATAGGACATGTTGAAGCACAGGAAGAAAATCTGCTGTCGTGATTGATACATAACCTTTATGTAGTATTTTTCTGCAGAGTTTAGCGGTTGCGCTTTTATTCTGAGTGATTAAAAACTTCTCAGGCAAATGTAAGCCATGGCCATTAACGCTGACCCCCTCCTCCTCTTAACCGTGGCTTTGCTATCGTCCAGTTCCCGAGTCCAAACTGGAGACGCAGCACAGCTGAACAGCGGATGCACTAGTTACAACCTTTTCATGCAGAGGACAAGTTACGAATGCTGCAGTTGTTGTCTGTAATTATCTCTATTTTCCTCACAGGTGGTCTCTTTGCTGTTACAATTTCTAAGCAATCATAAGTAAAAATGACTTCTTTTTAAAGCTGTAATACTCAGGGCTGAGCTTCCTCCCACTCTATCCATCTGCGTCAAGAAAACATAAGACTGAAAATGCTTAATGACAGCAAGAGTCAAATGTGTCTTCCCTGAGGCCACTATCACATGACACATGAAATGGAGAGGTTTGATTATTACTTGGGTGGTTAAATAAAATAGATGTTTGATATTAAACTGAGGCAGTACTGAGGCTAGGATAACGTGTTTTGACTAATGCTCTGACTAGTAATGGTCACCTATGTTGTGGAGGACTGGGAATCGATGCTTATTCACGGCAGGTGGTGAAGGGTCAAGACATCTACCACCAAATATAGTGCCCTGAAGTACTGGATATTTGAAGATGAAAGACTTTGAAAGAGACAGATGCAGGGAAGATTTTCTAACTTCTCTCTGAAGCAAGTCAAGAGAGCCTCATGTAAAAGGTTGAATCCTTCTTCCTTATGCCTCATGAAAAAGAACATTCTTATTGTGGATGAGGGAAGGATGCTAAGAACTTAAGGAACACATCTTAGTTTGGATTTCCTTTGTCTTGCCATATCACTCCACAGCTCTGCCCCCTGTATAAGACCTATAAACACTGAAGTTCCACCATTTATCTTGGCCTTCTGGACCTTATAAAATAATCTTGATAACATAACTTCTTATAGTTAATACATTTGTATGCTTTTCTTTTGTTAATCTATCTTTTGTTCCAAGGGTCCTGTCTAA
>OU015758.1:26790596-26805614 GCA_907169655.1 Acomys percivali | reverse complement strand
GTGTGTGTGTGTGTGTGTGTGTGTGTGTGTGTGTGTGTGTGTGTGTGTGTGTGTCTTGGTAAGAGAGATAGAGAGAAAGATGAAGTAAGAGACAGAAATAGAGAAAAGGAGAGACAGAGAGAGAGGGAGGGGAATGTGGAATGTGGAGGATAAATATGCTGCATAGAAGTTTTCACTTGGCAGTCTGCTGAAAAGCCAGCGAGAAGAGGAGAACAAACAAAATGGAGAAGTGCTATGTAGAAATGTGCACTCTGGAAGCCCATAGGACATAACTTTCCTAGAAGCAAACCCAATAAACAATTGTTCCTGCGGTGGAACCCACGAATGAACAACCAGTTATCTCTGTTGCTTTGCTTTATGGAGCCTTTGTTTTGGCTTGGTTTGGTGGCCCTAAAGATCACCCCCAACTTTCCAGCATACTAACTAAGCAAGTGCTTAGCTACACACACCATGGCCATGTTGCTTTGGTCTCTTTGGACTGTGATCTACATTGCGAAGAAACAGACTACGATGAAACTTAACCTTGTCCAACTCCTTCCCAATCCGCTTCCTACTGTCAACACAGAGGCTGGAGGCATGTGTGCCGGAAATTCTCTAAAGAGAATAAAGGGCTGGGAGATGGTCAGTTTTTGAATGAATACTAATAAGAAGAGAAACTGGGCTCGCTTTACAAGCATGAATACAAATTCATATGTAGCAGGTTTGTATAAATTACAGAAAGGGTCTCTTTTAGTGGTGATATGCAAATGGGCACCAATTTTCACTAAAGCCGTTACTTGAAAGTAGCATCCAATAGACAGACAAGTTACCCAAAGGTGCAGATTTGCAAGGTCTAGTTACATGGAGTGGATATTAGAGCGCACACTCACGAAACTGCCACAGTAGCTGTGGATCTGATCATGTCTTTGCAGCTCCTGGCTGTTCATACATTGCCCTACCTTATAAGCCTGGGCGAATGTTATATTTTCTGTAACGCCATTGAGCTCCTTTGTGTTAATATCAATGCAAAAATTTTTTTTTATTTTTTAAAATGACCTCTTTCTTTGCCTCTTCCTCACAGTAAACTGTAAGTTCACGAAAGAAGGAAATCGCACCAGGATGATGATCTGAACTTCCCTTGCATCTGTTGAAGTGGTTTTCACAGAGTGCAGACTGAAAATGTTTGTTTAGCTGTCTATCTCTTGTAGAGTCATGACATATTTACAAAGTGAGTTTTTTTTCCCTCTGTTAAACATTTCTAAAAAGAAGAGGAAGTTAATGGTGCAGAAACTTTCATAGCATGCAGACACTCCACTCTACTTGACAGCTTCAGTGAAGAGCCCCTTGTTAATTAGGCAAATATAAATGCAGCATTTTGATTTATTAGTACACACTGCCTCGCCTTTAACCTAAGCACATGCCTGGGTAGTTGTAAAAATAAACTCCTTTAATCATAACCCATTTTGTGAAATAATATGATTTGGTATATTATTCGGACCTATGAAAGGTGCTGGCTAGCAGTGACTTGAAGCATTGGCATTTACAATGTACCACTAGCAGAATACGACAGCTACTTTTTCTGAAATACACAAAATGTCATCCTGTAATCAGTGGGATTGTGTTACAATTATATTACAGGTAACAACAGTCCCCATATTAAATGCTTAGATTTATAATTTAGAAGACAATACTTAATACATGAAATATTGTTACAATTCATTTTCACTTACTGTTCCAGAAAAAAGGTGTTCAGAATTTCTAAGGAGAGATATTAGGAAACCTCCAGATTGTGTAGTCCATAAGCTGGGCATGTGTAGAAGCTCAGACTGTTCTGATATTTTCATGGTGTTTTCAGGTTTTGTAAGTAGTCATTTATGTCAAAAGATAACAAAGCATAAAGGCTTGCTACTGTGGCAATGCTCACTAAGCTGCCACAACGATGAAGTTAGTAATATGCTGCACTGTTTGATAGCATGTCATTTTCAGATGGTATCTAAATGTGACTTCAAACCCCTGAGGAAAAAGACATTACATTTTAATTTTACGGGTGAACTACAATAGGTTCAGTTTGCGTTAGTTGAAATTCCTGTGTGTGGCTTGGTCAAAACGTTAGCCAATGATTATCTTTAAATTTTCAACATATCTTTACTTTTTTATTAATAAATCAGGGGACGAAATAATGAAAAACTGTGCTATGTGGGAAGAAATTAAATAATTAACAGAATAGTTCTCACATAGAAAACTACATGATGGCCATGTAGAAATACATTGGAATGTACAATGCATTTATAGATCAAATGCTGCTAAGTATATTCATCATCTCAGAGATATGCAGGTGTTTCATTGCTCATCTTAAAAGACCAAAGGCCAATTTAATATTTGTAAATGGATATTAACATATTAATTCTAGAAGAAGAATAAAACTTAACAGCATATCTAACAAAAATAGAACAACTTTGGTAGATAATATATTTTTACTAATTTCCAATTCATTTACAGCAGTGTTTAATAGATATTGTCTAAAATTCTTTTGAATTGCATTATTTAAAATGTATTTAACTTTTATTTTAAAATATTTGAGCAAGATTATATAGAAACAAACATCTTGAAAGTTTCTTTGAAATATTGTTTATTTTTGTACTCAATTTCTTTTAAATTGTGTTTCATTCAGCATTCTGCTGTTTGTAAATCAATCCTGGGTACCATTATATTGAAATGATAATTTTCAAGCCTTTCTAAACTCCTGTTTATAGTAAAATTAAATAGACCAAAAGATAAAATATTTCAATAAATTTACTGCAATTGGATGCAAAAATAGGCAGAGCTTCAAAGTGCAAATGAATAAAGAGTTTAATAAGGAAGTGGCCCTTGAAGTCTTGAAAGGTGTACAGTCTGAAGAAAGAAAGTTTTGATGGTTATTTAATTAAGAGGTGGAAGACCCAAAAATAGCTCTGCTATTTTAAGGGCTAAAAGTTTTTACCTTTCACTAAAGTAAGAAATGCCATGGTTCATTGATTCTGCTCTGGTTTAGACTACAGTGAATCAAAAGTTTGCAGAAAGCCAGTGAGGGAGAACAGAGAAAGAAGGAAATCAAACATAGAAATAAACACACAAGTACATGAAAACAAAACCCTACCTCATCTGCAACTCAAAGATAATAGGGGGTGCAGGGCGAGGAGTGGGGGCGGCCTGGCTGAATCTAAGCATTAGCACCATTCTGTAGGGAAGACTGTAAAGGCAAAGTAACCTGAAGTTAGACTGTAGAAAGCACTGAGCTGAGGAGAGTGACAAACTAGAGCTGTAGGAAGCAGGCCCGACTGGGCGGCCTGCCTGTCTTGCTGTTTCATGTCCTGTTTCTAGCAGCTTCCATGTCTGTGTTTATCTTGCTCTGAGAACGTGCCCCTCCCTTCCTCGAGACTTTTCTTCCTGTGTGCAATCACCTCTTGAGGGATTTCACCTGGGGGGAGGATTCCTGTTTTGCTGCCTATAAGAAGGCTCTTTGTGAGGCACCAGAGTACTTGAGAAAGTCAAATCCCTCTCTCCACTCAAGTGTGGAGACTGTCCTGTCCATGGGCTAGATCAGGGTAGGGGTTTAAATTTTACCGCCTGTATTGTCCTTGGCTAGGGCCTTAGTTTGAGTAGGACCCCATGACCCAAATCTGCCTATCATAATGTTCTACTTGTAGGTTTCTAGGACCCACTGGATCCTTCTACATTGCTATTCTCCCATTGTTCTCTCATCTAGAGTCCCAATAGGATGTCCTCCCCTCGGTCCCAGTTTCCTGGGAAGGGAAGGCTTTCATGGGACATGCCCATTGGGCTAGTATGCAGATATAAGTGAGTATATACCATTTGAGTCTTTCTGCTTCTGGGTTAACTCACTCATTATGATCATCTCTAGCTCAATCCATTTGTCTACAAATTTCGGGAATTCCTTGTTTTTAATAGCTGAGTAGTATTCCATAGTGTATATGTACCACAGTTTCTAGTGGCACTCAGAGGAAGGACAGCAGGTCACTGAGAAGAGACTTGATACCCTATGAGCATATACAGAGGGAGATAATCCCTCTGAGGAACAGTCATAGGGGAGGGGAATAAGGGGAAAATGGGAGGGAGGGGAGAATGGGAGGATACAAGGGATGGGATAACCATAGAGATGTAACAAGAATAAATTAATTTAAAAAATAAATAAATAAATAAAAGAAAAAAAGAAAAAAAGAAAAAAATCCACATCATGAAACACACACACACACACACAAAAAAAAAAAAAGAAAAGAAAAAAGAAAAAGAAGGCTCTTTGGAACTCTGGAGGGAGACAGGAGACAGACAGACAGACGGGAATAATAAACCGCTGCCGCAGCTGCTGCTGCGGCTACTGCTCTCTTAGCATGAAGGACCCGCTGTGTTTGTGTGTGTGTGTGTGTGTGTGTGTGTGTGTGTGTGTGCGCGCGCGCGTGTGCGTGTGCGCGTGTGTGTGCATGAGTTAAATCCGCAGGCCCTCGCCCTCGACTCGGTACCGCGGTGGCGCAGGCGCCACATAGAGCCAGTAGCACTAATCACTGTGGTCTCTAAGACACACTTAGAGGTGTGTCAGTAGAAGTACCAAGGAAGGAATAGGAAAACACCCTCTCCACATTCTATGCACAGTGCTCACTCAATAAGCTCTCATTTAACTCTTACAAGAACACTGAGAATTCTGGAGGCAGGTTTCTGGGATCACGGACGAAGGGCTCCCAAAGTCCATGTCATCTTCAAAGTAATGGAAACACTGTCAAAAACAGTGGGAAAAAATGCAACTTTTCCAAAAGTCAGGAAAGTAACTAACAGCTTGCAAGAATTCAAGGAATGTTGTTAAATAAAAGTGCCTAAGTTTGGGCAAAACAGAAAGCTTTTGTGGGACTCTGGCTTGCCCTGTTCCCTTTCCTCTTTCCATGATCCATGCTAGCCGTGAAAGTCATCAGTACCGTAACCATGGCAAATAGGAAACCGGCACCGTGGCTGTAACTGGAGGCAGCAGAGTGGACTTGAACCTCCATAAAAGCCCCACCCCTAGAGAACTGTCACTGTTTTTCATGTCTGCTACTTCCCTGGAAACTCTCCCTTCACAAAGCTTGTCATTATTTAATTTGACTCAGAACTCCCTCAGTAGGAAAATATCTACCCACAGAGATTTCTTTTAAGGTAATGAGCCACAATTTGTAGCAATTCAACTGCCTGTAGTGAAAGTACCCACTGGGGGGAAAAAAAAAAGAGGACAAACTGAGACATTTAAGATATATCTGGGGAAGTGAATTTCCACTGGAGATGTTGAAGACCTTCAGTATAATTTTGAGATCTAGCAACTTATGTGAACATGCAGGAAAGAGGCAAAAATGTCCTTAAGTCTCATCTCTTGATAATATTGTATCCCTAACCACGAAGCAAATTCAAACAAACACAGAGTTGTACACTGTCAAAGGATCGGTGCTTCACCCCAATACACAGAGCCCCTCAACACTGTCTAGAAACCTCATAATTAAAAGCAGGAATTTCTGCACTAACCACCATCAGCCACACAGAGAGGCTTCTCTGGTGAGGCTTAAGAGATGCACTAAACTTCCAGAGATGAGAATGCGGAGGGCAGTTGGATACTGTGTCCATTTAGCAAAGTAATAATAATGAGTTTCCCTCTGCAGCAGTGAGCTCCTCAGCTCTGGGTTCCCGACCAGGCTTGTGGTGCCAGGCATGTATTTAGTCCTCTGAAGCTCAATCAGAAAGCTCTTGGCGAAGGAAAAATTGAGTGGAGATGTTAGTATGCAGAATATAACACAATTAATAAAACGTGTTAAATCTTTTTAGTTGGTATAAGTAATAGACAATGAAATGATAAAAGATTTAACTTCTCTCTGTTGTTATCTTAACACTGTTTATCTTTAACACAGAAATATGTTAAAAAGATGCAGTGTAAGGGCTGGAGCACTGGCTATTCTTCCAAAGGTTCTGAGTTCAATTCCCAGCAACCACGAGATGGCTCACAACCATCTATAATGAGATCCGGTATCCTCTTCTGGCATGCAGAATTTTGAATAAATAATAAATAATTATTTTTTTAAAAAGAAACAATGTAAAATATATGACCAGAAAACAATAACAAAAAATGGTGTTGTGATATTACTATCAAAAAATGGATCCTATAACAAAAGTGTTTACCAGATTTAAAAGTATATTTTATAATGGTAACCTATTAAGAACACATAGAAACAACAAATGTGTATATTTCAAAACCGGATGTTGGACACAGATAGAAGAACACTGACAGAAATAATAAGCAATGAAGATTTTCAGGCACCAGTTTCAATATATACAACAAGAATAACAATAAAGAAATGAAAGACTTTGAGAGCTGTTAAGGAGACATGATCAACAAACAAACCCTCCACCAAACAGTATTTTTTATCAATTATGTGTGAAACACTATCTGTGAGAGAACTCAAACTGAAACAGGAAACAAGGTTCAAAAAGTTCTTTTATGACAGAAAACTTTAAGCTTGTATTCTTTGACCATAGTAGAATGAAATTAAAAACCACAGCACAATAACAAACAAGTGGGAATTAGCACTATACTAAAAAATGATGAAACAAATACGAAACTATACACAAAGTTTCATTACAGGTGAATAAGAGCAAATGCATAATATACAAAAGTTTGTGTAACAAGGCTAAAATAACCCATAGAGGGATACTTAATGATGTATACCAAAAATAAATAAATAAATAAATAAATAAATAAATAAATAAAATGACCACAGATAAACAGCCTGAATTTTTATTTTAATATATTATAAAAAGAAGTACAATTTAAAACATTGAAGAAGATGAAAATAAGTAAGAGAGAATAGAAAACAAAGGAAATAGTATAAAAAAGAAAAATTGATAAGCCTTTAGTTGCCTTGATCAATAAATAAGAGGGAAGACTCAGATTACTAGAATCAAAATATGAAAGCATCACTACCTGTCTTAGAGAAATAAAAGGAACAAATTAGATATCTAATTTTCCTTTCATCATTTTCAACCTTAACACAAAACCCTCTGCATCTTCAAGCCAACCACAGCAGACCAGAGCCTCCTCATCCTTAGAACCTCTTGATTGCTTTTCTAAAGGAGAACACACACACACACACACACACACACACACACACACACACACACTGCTGCTGCTAAAGGGACTCAGGTAATTATCTCTACATAGAAGTCATTGAATTAGAAATTTATATTTACAAAATTTTCTCATAGCAGTAGCTGGATTGAGGTTAGTGTAGGAAAAAGTATCAGAGCACCAAGGGCTTGGGCTAGGAATATGAGGAGTGGGACATTACTTTCAGGAACATTGACTGCTTAATTTACGTTCTGATCGCAGCCCCCCTCTTCTCCCAGTTCCCCCCTTACATACCCCTCCCCACATTCTTGCCTCTCCTCCTCAGAGAAGGGGGAGGTCCCCCATACATACCAACCTGTCCTGGCATATTAAGTCTCTGTGGAACTAGGCACATCTGCTCCCACTGAGGCCAGACATGGAGGCCCAGTTGGGGGAACTGGATCCAAAGAGAACCATCAGAGTCAGAGAGTGTCCCTGCTCCAGTTGTTGGGGGATCCACATAAAGACCAACATGCTAATCTTTAGGGGGCCTAAAACCAGTCTGTTCATGCTCTTAGATTGGTGTTTCAGTCTCTGTGAACCACCATGGGCTCAGGTTAGTTGACTCTGTAGGTTTTCTTGTGTAGTACTTGACTTCTCCAGCTTCCTCAATCATCTCCCTGAGCTCTGTATAATGTTTGGCTGTGGGTCTCTGCATCTGTTTCCATCAGCTGCTGGGTGAAGCCTCTCAGAAGACTTGTGCTAGGCTCCTGTCTATAAGCATAGCAGAGACACTAGTAGTGTTAATGACTGGTTCTCTCCCATGGGATGCGTCTCAAGTAGGGCCAGTTTTTGGTTGGCCAGTCAGTCCCTCGTTCTTTGCTCCATCTTTGTCCCTGCACATCTGTAGGCAGGACAAATTTTGGGTCCAAGATTTTGTGGTTGAGTTGGTGTCCTTTTCCTTCCACTGGAAGCTGTCGGGCCACTTCAGGCTCCATAGCTCCCACTGCCAAGAGTCTCAGCTATGGTGGCCCTCATAGACTGGGGGATGGGGGGGTGAGGGGGTGAGGGGTTCAAGGGGTGAGAGGAGGGGGGATGGGGGATGGGGGTGGTGGTGGGGGGGTTAGTTTGTCTGCCTGATAGAGTTGGTCTGTTACATAAGCTGTCTAGCCTGTTGTCCTCCATGTTTTCCCAAACTAAAGCTAGAGGCATTTCTCTGGTGGCAAAGCTAGATTGAATTTCTGTGAAACAACACTATGGATAGGTCCAGTGAAATCTGCAAAACATCTCAAGAATTTCCGGGTGACTCTTAATTCCAAGATGGGTTAAGTCTGATAAGGCTCTGAAGGCTGCTCCCCTGAGGAGCAGCTGATATTGATCAAGCAGCTGGTGGTCTGGATCAAGCTGGCCTCCTGCAACAATTCACTTAACCCTTAGGTATCCCTGCTGTCAGGAACCACTGGAGGCTTTAGAGTAGATATCAGCTGAAAGAGGTGAGATAAGTTGCCTGCAATCAGTGGGGATTTCAGATTTGAGTATCATCAAAAAATATATAAATGGTGCTTTGTTCACTCTGGATTCCGGGTATATATTTCTTTAGCTACCCCAGAGGATAAATATTTTGTCAGGAAATAAATCTGATGATAGTCAACTCATATATTGCATCCATTACACTGAGTAAATAAGTCTAAGATCTGCTGAAGAGCTTGGTGCCCACAATACTCTCTGTGCATTTTTTTTTTTTTTTTTTTTTTTTTTTGCTAAAATGGGAAATTCTAATAAAAAAGACCTGAAATCAACCCAAACTTTTAATGATTCGGGCTCCTGAATACTTATGAGAGAAACAATTCAAGTCTATGACTTTCCTATCTTCCTTGCTAATTTTGCCTCCCAGTCTAGAACACATTATCACCTAATGCAAAGAAGAAAGCACAAAGAGAAAATGTGGGCTCTAAATAAGAAAGTCAGCCGTAAGTAAAATTATGAAGCAAAAGAAATCTGGGCTGTCACTAGTCAGTCCTCCTTTATGCCAGATGGTGGTTCCACAAGCCAAGGAGTCTCTTCTGGTGAGGGCCCATTGCTTTGATGGCCTTTTGGTTGCTAAGCAACCCTCCTTCTGCCCCCTTATGTTGCCCCTACATATTATTACTCATCCAATATTGGTCCTGTTGTCTTATTCATTTCCTCAAACGCAACAAAAAATAAATAGTCTTTGATTTTTTTTTCGAGAAATGCTCCATTCCTTTCCATCTTTTGTAAACTTTGTAATCTATTCTGATAACTGTTACTTTTAAACTTCTTGCCCCGTTGTTCCTCCTCCTCCAGACAGGATGTTTCAGTGATCACCGGAAGCCCCTTCTCCCCTCCGCCGATCTCCACTGAGGTTCTGCAAAGTCTTACTTCTCAAATTTTCCAGTTAAAAACCTCTGTCTATCCAAAAAACAGTTGTACCTTTTAAGTTGTTTACAGATCAGAAAATCTGTAAGAATATTCACATCGTAACATCTAATTATTCATGCTGTACCTAAAAGGGAGTAGTGTGTCTTTCTGTTTTACAACTGGCTAGAAAAAAAAGATAAAACGGCCTTCCTGAAGATATTTTAATAACAACATCAGCAAAATACCCGCCCTCACATGAGGTGTTCCCCAGACACCGCAGAAACTTCGCGCAACTATTTTGGAAGAGACAGGCCCTCTTTCAGTCCTTGAATTGTACCACCCATGCTGCCTCCTGCTCTGCCCATAAATAGGATCGTCTCCGTTCGCTCTAGCTCAGTATGATCTCTGATTATTAGACCTGTGGGCAGATTTGCTGGGAAGACTGTGAGAACCAGGTAGGAAAACAGACTATGCCCAAGGATCAGTGCTACTCAAATATTTGGTTAATAACGTACCGGCCATGAAATTCAAATTGAGTGGTGCAGTTACTGCTTCGCCTTCATTTTTTGTTTTTCACTTTTAAAATAGCTTTGTTATTTTTAAAAAGCCAAATATTGGTCAAGGGCTTATCATGGGAAGTCCTAAGGCAGCGGCCTGCCATGCACGGAGGTCCTGTCAGAGGGTAGCTCACTGCTGAGGAAGACTAACGGTGTCAAATGAATTACACAGTTCCTCTGAAGAGACTTGGGGTGCCTGAGGAGCACGTGACAAGACAACTGAAGCCATGTTCCTCAAGAGGAAAACTTTAGGAATCATTTTTCCCGAATCTACTTCAATTTCTATACCTTTTCATTAATGCTGTGAAAATGATCATGAGAAAACGAATGAAAGGGGAAGGAACCGGAATAAGGGGCCTTTAATGATCTTATTTTCCTATAATTGCGCTTTTAATTACTGAAAATGCTTATAACATGGAAGGTAGTAATACTATATGGTATAAATATAATTAGCCTGTTTAAAACACAATTTTGTAGAGATTTAAACTCACAGATAGCAATTGTGATATTTTTTACAAGCAAGATTTTTAATAACATCAAGAATGCATTGATACCCTATGAGCATATACAGGAGGAGGTAATCCCTCTCAGGAGCAGTCATAGGGGAGGGGAATAAAGGGAAAATGGGAGGGAGGGAAGAATGGGAGGATACAAGGTATGGGATAACCATTGAGATGTAACAAGAATAAATTAATAAAAAAAAATACCAAAAAAAAAAAAAAAGAACGCAGTTTTTCCCAAAAACTATTTATTATGTTGAATTAAAAACAGACATGATTATACTCACGCACTGGTAAACACTTCTTAGTAGGAGAGTGTAAAGTAATGTTTTTGAGATGAATCAACTAAAATTATTCTGGCGAGATAATTAGGATTCTAAAAAGACTGACCCTTCATAACTTTACTCAGTATCAAAGACTCAGAAGTTGAAAGATTTTCCTGAAAAGAGATGTGCTCTATCAGGATGTGAAAACCTTGAAGGATAATGACTTGCACATGTGTAAAGACACACAATGTGCATATACATATGCAAACATACATGCAGACATAAACATACACACAAATATCAGCAAACAGGTAAATATTAATGCACAAAAAATGCATTATAGCAACTTTTATAAACTTAACAATTTGTGTGTGTGTGTGTGTGTGTGTGTGTGTGTGGTATGGTGTGTATGCTGTGTCTGTATATCGTCTGTGTATGTATGTGATGTCTATGATACCTGCATTTGGAGGCCAGAACATTGACAGAGTGTATATGTGTATGTTCTGTGTGTATGTGTGATACACACTTGTATGTGAGGCCAGAGTAGGACATTGGGTCTTTCCTCTTTGGCTGTACTCTTCAGCATAGGATGGCAGCATCGGTCACTCAAGCTAAACATCAGCATTTCTCCTGGCTGCTCAGAATCCGTTGCTCTCCACAGGATCTGCTCCCAATCCTGGGGCAACATGCACATGCAGCCATAGTCAATTCATTGTATGACTGCTGCCCTTGTCTTTGCACAACAAGCATTCTCACCCACGGAGGGAGACATCTCCCCGCTCCCTCCAGTTCTTTATTCTGTCTTCAATACCCAGCAAAGTCCAACTAAAATAAATACCCTCATAGTTGCCCATAAGCCTGTGGATACAGAAACACAAACTTACTTGACTGAAAGCACTAAGAAAAGATTCCTTTTTATTTATCATTTTTTTGTTTCCCAAATAGTAGTTTAAGGTAAACATCTGCTTGCGTTTGAAATAGAACATAAACCTTACCAAAACACTTACAAACAAATAAAAACATATCACATTATTTAATGCTAGATGTCAAGTTTTAAAATATTAATAAAAAGAAAGAAAAGAGAAATGCAGCCACTGCCTATTAATTCTTATGCTTTGATAATGCTACCATACAGAAAGATTATATGCCTTAAAATTGAGTATTTTATTATTTAAGAATCTTCTTTCTTTTCTAAACCCTAAGGAAAAAAAGAACTTTTGACAGTCAGAACTTTGAAGAATTAGTGTGACAAAATATGCTTCAAGCTCAATTATTTTTAAAAATGTGACAGAAAGAAGTCAGATCCATAGTTAACTTTAAGGAGGGTGATCACAATATGACATACATATTTTACAATGAGATAAAACTGATGTTATGAGCCTTAACACCACATTCAATAATTTATGATTTTAATAGCAAAAAGGAAAAATGAAAAATAATTCCTCCACGAACAAAGACTAAAGGAAGATTAATTATTGAGTATTAGCCTTTTCCAAAGGCTGGTACATACCCCTCATACACAGAATTATGTCACCTAAAACTTACCTCCTCTCTCTCTGCCAAGTTCTATAGACTCTTAAGAGAGACAATAGAACAGGTTTTGAATTAAATAAGATATTAAAATTTCCCAAACGTGTGTGTTTGTGTTTTCCATGTTGACATGGATCAGATGCTCATAAGGTCCACAGACAGTTTTTGAATCTACATGACAACATTAAGACAGAAACCCAAGAGAGTAATGTGACACATTTTGGGTTTTCTAAAGAATACTTTGGATAAGGGAAGGCCTTGAAAGCCTTGTTCAATAAGAAATACTCCAACTGCGTTAAGCCCCATGGTCCCAAGACAGTCGTCCACCAAGGGATTACAACCATGATGCGATGCACTAGTATCAAGTGCAGTATTTGGGGCACAATATTTGAGTCTAGGCATCAAAGCAGAGGGACCTTAAAAGTGGAGTACAAAGGTTCATTATGCAGAGTGCTGTTTATTTATGAAGTTTCATGCACAGTAATTTGGGTGATTAAAATATATTTAAAGAGTTGTCAGAGCCTAGCAAACAAGTACATTCTATGAACTAGATCCAAAGTCACTTCTATTGCTTGGTTAATTGGAAAAGTGAAGCGTGGCTCCCAGAAGGCAAGTATAGTAAATCAGTGCAGATTTTAACATCCAGGTCACAAAATCAAACACATAGCTCGGGCTTGGCCTTGTGAGCTCTGCTCTCTAGGAAGCCTTGTCAGGAAAAAAAAGGGGTTAGGGAGTGCCGGGTTTGATGAAAGGGAAGCTATGTTCAGAACAGTGAAAGAATGCAAGAACATTAAAGGTACCCCAATGTCCACCCTTATGATGAAGACAAGGGGTAAGGAAGACAACCAGGCTGCTACTTCAAAAGAGTGGACTTCAGTAAGAGTAAATACTCAAAATAAATAAATAAATAAATAAATAAATAAATAAATAAATAAATAAAAAGAGGATTGAGAAACATTAAGGGAATCAAATTGAGCCCCAAATCAAACTATGCTATTGTATTTATTGTTTTTGTTTTATTCTTGTTTTCAATGTTCTTATAGCAGACAAGAATAAAGAATCTGGGCCAGGCATGGTGGCGCACGCCTTTAATCCCAGCACTCGGGAGGCAGAGGCAGGTGGATCGCTGTGAGTTCGAGGCCAGCCTGCACTACTAAGTGAGTCCAGGACAGTCAAGGCTACACAGAGAAACCCTGTCTCGAAAAACCAAAATAAATAAATAAATAAATAAATAATAAAGACTCTAACAGTGGCCTAGGAAAGCAGGTCAACAGGAAAAGTCACTTTCCACCACAACGCTTGACCATCTGAGTTCAATTCCTAGGGCCCACGGGATGGAAGGAGAAAACAGACTTCCACAAATCATCTTTTGACCTTCACGTATGGGCCATGACTCAAAGGAGTTTGCATACACAGGAGCTTGCAGACACATACAGTAAATACATAAATGTTAAATAAATAAATGTAACTGAAAACTACACTGCAATTTCTTGGCACTAGTATACACCCTCAGTAGTTCAGGTTAGATTCAATTCAAAAAGCTTGCTTTATACTTACATGGGTACGTGCTGTACTTGGGGTGAGATGGGAAGCAGCATTAAGAGATATAAAAATGAATTATACATGGTAAAACATATGTCCTTGACATAACAGGGAAAACTCGGAAGTTAAGAAAACAATTATTCAGTTTGTAGTAGGTTCCACAATAAAGATATCAAGCAGTGAACACAGAAGAAGAAAAATTCATCCTGGCTACATTTTAGAGGAAATACATTAAGCCTGCATCTGCTTCTTGATGCAGAAATTGGCAAATTTCGACCCAAAACACCAGATTGACTTTAGGACAAATGGTTAGCCTCACTAGACTCAATTTACTTTTCTGTAAAAGGAAACAGTTAGTTCGATCATTTTAGCTTCTTTTAATTTTGAAAAAGCATTATACATCTATTTAAGTGTTATTGGAAGAGAAGAGCCGAGGAAGGACTTTGTGAGTGTGAAGCACCAGAGGACACAGATTCTGAAGCTACTTGGCAGTTCTATGTGTGCTTGAGTTGAGAGGTAGGCCAATGTTGTCTCATTTCAGTTTTTGCCTGTTCCCAAATTAATGTGCCTTTAAGCTTAAAAGAAGTATAACAGCAGGCATTTATACAGCCAAGTTTGACATTTAGGTCAGTGTTACTGAAGAGTTATAGCATCTTACACAAGAAAACTAGCAGTAATTAGGCCCAAAAGGAGAAACATTTCCTCTTGTTCTTTTTCTCAGTTTCTGATAGAGTTTAGCCTTTGGTGTCTTAATTTAGCCATATGTTGGAATAAATAGATAGTGGGAGGGAAGACACACAGATTTCCTATTTCCCTGTAGAATCAATAGGCTGGGTGCATCAAATGAGTTGTAAGGCCACTGCCACATGCAGGATTGAAAGGCCCCTTCAAAAATTATTTGACTTCGTCATTTACTAAAATAAATGGAGATTTCTGATGCTTCTATCACAAAATGGCATTAGAAAATTTATATATGTGTGTATGTGTATGTGTGTGTATTTGTGTATGTGTGTGTGAGTGTGTAAGTGTGTGTATGAGTGTGTGTGTGTATGTGTGTATGTGTTTATGTGTGTGTATGTGTGTGAGTGTGCTTGGGTGTGTGTATGTGTGTGTGTGTGTGTGTGTGTGTGTGTGTGTGTGTGTGTGTGTGT
>OU015758.1:26760142-26790586 GCA_907169655.1 Acomys percivali | reverse complement strand
TGTGTGTGTGTGTGTGTGTGTGTGTGTGTGTGTGTGTGTGTGTGTGTAATGGGGGGACTGAACTGCTCATTGAAAAACTCTAACAAATCCATACTCCAAACTGTCATGTAAGAGGGAAGCAATTCTCTGCTTATGGAAATGTTAGAGAAATCTTTTGCACCCATCAAGCTTAGCATAAACATGTATAACGTTTCAAAGCAACCAGATAACTATTTAAACCATTTAATCAAAACTTAATGAAAGCAAGTTGTTCTAAATATTTCTAAGTACTATCTTCTAGTTTTTCTGGGACAAGGTTAGCTTGTTTCTGACTTTGGGACTTTACAGGTCTCCCCTGTTAAATTTTTTTCACACCCTTCTGATACTAATTTCTGCTCTTCTTTGCTTCAATTTCTAACAACTCTAGAATATTTTCTATTGTTTCAAGATGAGCAAAGTTCTACCCTGCAGGCTTTTCTGAGCAGGTTTGCCCTATGCCAACCTTGATGCATTAGCTAATTCACCCATTTTTACCCTTCAAAGACTAGATATAAATCATTCCAGCCCAATTAGACTTGACAACCTTTCCTTTGAAAGTTATAAGAAAAGAACAGAAATAAAACACAGAGGGCCATGTTTATTTATAGTCATTACTGGTTAAAAATTAAAAGAACTACACAGACGCAAGAGGAAAAATCAATATTCAAGTGACTGATATTGTAATTCTAAGATAATAACAGTATTTTCTCCCTAACCTGAACCTCGTTTCTCAAAAGAACAAAACAATTCATCTTCATTGATTATCATTTACACAATCATTCATCAGCCAACCATGGAAGAAAACATGTATTGTGTTTCTTTTAATTGTATTAGATCAATAACAATAATAAAATTATTAGTCAACCTTTGAGGATTTATTATTTATACCATTGGCTATTAAATGCAAAACACTCTAAAGTGACTCATTCAAGACTCTCCTTTATTCTAACTTTTATATACAAATAATCTCTCTAACCACCACTTTCCATGGCAACAATAATCATTTTTGATAAGGGTATAGCTGCAATTCTGTATGAGGAAGCTAAAGATGCAGAAATATGATATGTGTTCTCAGAGAGCTTAAATGACACGGCTCAAGAAATCAATACATGACAATATAAATAAAAAATACAAGGCATCACAGTAAAGCAAAGTATGTTCTTGGTCGTAGTGTGGAGTTGTAAGGAGGGAGAAGATGTATAATACTTGGTGAAGTTTAGAAACAGGTTATTAAATGGGTATTCTATTTTTGCACATTTCTGTGTGTTCAACTGTCTCTTTGAATTTCATTTCTATTCTGATTTTGATGCACTTCATTTCCAATTAGTTCTCATCATCTCTAATTAGTCACCATTGTGTAAATTTAAATCTAGTATTTTTGTAAGAGAGATGGAACTCAACATGAGTGGAGAAGAATACAGTTAATAATGAAATGCATGATAACTTATTTGGGGAAGATGAAAGAACAGCTTGGATATTCTGTAGAGGAGAAACACTGAGAGAGGAGCCTATGAAGGGAAAGTTGATTGATGGTGAAAACAAAGCCAACCCAAAGAACAACCATGGGCACATGTAGGCATGCGCTTCTCTGGAGCTGAGGCTATTTATCACTCGCTCCGTGTCCATTTGGACTTACCAGCTTCTGGAGGGGCTCGGCTCTTAACATTTGAACAATTTATTGCCTAATCATTGCATTTGCCCTTTTGAAGAGTCGGTCTGCCGAACAGTTGCTGGATGAGAGAGCAGAAAGTGGGCCCTTGGAAATCTCTCTTCCCCCCACCGCATTGAATGTAAAATAGCCTTTTATCAAATGCTTTGTGACCATTTAGAATATTGAATTTGTATTTTAATCATTGAGTTCAACAGGAATATAGCCAGTGGGAAGGACTTAATTACAAACGATGTCTTTCTCATGGTTATACCCACATTCCCAAGAGGCGCTTTAATGAAGTTCTGAGCCCTCAGACAGAAAGGTCAAATGGCTTTTCTCCCCCGGTGCCTCAGAGTGCACGTAGTTGCACCTTTATCTTAGCAGATGTTCAACCAGGTATAATATTAGCCCGAGGCAAAAATTCCAGGAAACAAGAGTTCACAGGGAAGCAGTTCTCTGGAATTTAATGGATAATAGAACAGTCTGTTTGGGAGTTTGAAGACTGGGTGAACTGAGATCATCTCCATTGGAATATAAATGCCTGTTTTATTAGAAGTATAGTATGCCAGGAGGAATAGCATTTTGCTTGGGAATAAATTTATTCCATATCAAAGCCTAATGGTATTTTAGCTGTCTATTTTTTAATGCTGTAAAATATTACAGCTATGCTTATATTGTGTACACATCCAGGCCTGAATGAAGTAAAAAAGAGCTAAAATTGATGAATTAGGGAAAAACAACTAGTTGGATGTTCTAGTTTATTTGGTTTTTCTCTGTTTAGTCAAATTGCCTTACAATAAGGAAAAGAATAAAAAGTTACACCTTATTAACCCATTTTTAAATAATTGTATCAATTAATAATTATACCACTGTAAAATATTTTAAGTAAAGAAAATATAGCTCTGTATTTATTTACATACTCATTGTAGTTATTTTAACTTGTTTATTTTAACATCTGTGCTCTAATGAAAAATTTGAACAGTTAACCTAAATAGTGTGTAGCTTAAATAAAATAATCTCTTTGATGCACATTCATTGAACACACACACACACACACACACACCAAAAAGTCTTTTAGAAAAATAAAGCAAATTAATTGGCAGAAATGATTGGAATTCTATATAATATCAGTCCAACCAAACCTGAACAACACGTTTAAGCACATATCTCCACAAGACAAATTGTGGTGAGGAAGACTAGAGACCTGTCAGCAAAGACAGCTACCAAACTAACAACTGAGAAGTGGAGGCTGGGCATGGGAGTGGGAGAGGCTGGGCACGGGAGTGGGAGAGGATGGGCAGGGTGGCTTGTCAAGAGTAGCAGAGGTTTCATTTCTGAAAACCTATCTCAGTTAATGAGGTCATACCTGAAATAATGAAATATTAATAAATAAATTTTAGTGTGATATGGTGTGATTAGTTTGCAAAAAAATTGTTGTGTGTGATAAGACAAGAACTAATTAATTCTGTCTAATTCATTATTGGAATAAGTGTATATAAAATAGAAAACACACATACACACACACACAGAGAGAGAGAGAGAGAGAGAGAGAGAGAGAGAGAGAGAGAGAGAGAGAGAGAGAATGAACAACCACCCTGAACCATCCGATCTAATTTACTTCCCAGGGAGCGGCATGAAATTACATTTTTAAACTGAAGGAGCGAGAGTCGTATTTAAACTGCCTTTATACAATTTCATGGCCACTCACCACCACCTTTATAACATGTATGGCTCTTGAATATAAAAATTGTACTATATTTTCTTTTAAATATAATTCTTTTACGCTTTTTAAGAGACCCACCACGTTAAACGTTTTCAAGACATTGCATACAGATTCTTTTTAGCTGAAAAACAGAGTTGTGCCTTATTTTTATTGGCACTTAATGTGGGACCTTAAATACCAGCTGTCTCAGGAGCTACCAAATGATTGACATAAAACTGCAAAACTGCTAGCCTCTTCTCTGGTTGGAGAAACAGAATAAAATGAAAGCAAGCATTTTGCCCAGATTTGGGGAGGCAAAAAACGGTATTTGGTTGCCTGTTGAATAAAGGCTTCACTTTTATTTACTTTATTTCAAAATTAACTGTCTTCTCTTAGAGACACATAGTTCGTCTTTACAAAATAAAATTAAAATAGAAAAATAAATAAACAAAATCTATCCCACAGGCACCTAAATCCCCAAAGACCCAATGGTAAGGCAGGGTGGGGGACAGGGCACTCCTGGGAGGAAGAACTCTGAGACTGCTCACAAAATAACCGGGAACGTATGTACCCCCTACTGCGCCTCCAAGGCTTTTCCGGCCTCCCTCTGGAGTCCTGGAGGAAGCAGTGACCACAGAGCGCTACTTAGGCTTTATCTCCAAGACAATAGCGCCCCTCTCCGCTAGCTAGAGGTCTTAGATCTTCAGCCTCTGCCATCAGTATTGCTTCTGCCCAGTCACCTACCCGACCTGGAGTCCCTAATCACCCTCCTTCCAGCCTGCTCCCCCACTGCTCATCTGCCTAGTGCCCCGGGCCACCAGTCTCTCTACCCCTCGACCCTATGCCGAGCTCCTCCCTCCTTGTCCGGAGCTGGGGCCCCCGCAGTGATGAACCGCCCTCTGTCCTGCGCCCCAGGATGCCATCTATGGACCGTGGAGTGCCCCCATGATGCCCAGGGATCGCGCCCCCTCTGCGCTGCGCCCAGCAGTGGCTCTCTCCTCTGACTGTGAGCCCCAAGGGCTTGTTTGCTTATCTTCAGCCCAAATGCCTGATCAGTTCCCTCCTCTGACTGCTCCAACAGTCATTTGCTTCCTGCAGTGTCTTCCTTTCTTTTTCTCTCCCCCCCCCCCTTTCCTAGGCCCAGTCAAAGGTGGCTCTGTTATTGAAATATGAACCCATTTCCTCTCCAAACCTCTTGGTTACTCAAGGCAGGAATCAATGGACCTATATACTCTCCCTCGAGTTATAAATAAATGTCTATTTGTTCAGGAGGCGTTTTCCCGCGTGTCTCAGCATCTTCCCCAGTAGTTATTTTAAGTGTGTGTGTGTGTGTGTGTATGTGTGTGTGTGTGTGTGTGTGTGTGTGCTCGCGCGCTGCGACATCTGGTTCTAATCCTGAGTGTGGATCTATAGTCCAGCCCCACCCACCCAGCCTCCCCCTGACATTCCTCACTCTATAAATAAACTCAGGTTCTTAGGCACTATCATCTAAGGACACAATAGCAGTTATGGGTTAATGGAGATTTAGTTTAACATTTATACTGAGTACAGCAGCCAACAATTTGGGCAGGAGAAGCAATTTGGGTAAAAGTTTCGGAAGTTTGGTGAGCTGTTGTCCTATCTGTGCCCACTCTTGGATTTGCCTTTCATGAAGAGACTAAAATCACGAGGTGACAATCGTGTAGGGAGTCAGTCAGTAGAGGCTCCAATTCATCTCCCCACAGACCCCTCCCAGCCTTTCTAGACTGGGAGCAGGAGGTATGGGGTGGGGGTGGAGGTGGAGGTGGAGGCGAATGGGGGGTGGGGGCCAGGCTTGTGGTTGGCCTCCTGTTTTTCCTGAACTGCGGAGCTGAATCTTCCGGATCTGAGCAGAGGGAAAGTCATCTAAGAGACTGCTGTTTTACAAGGTCTGGGCACAGAGCAGCCCCTCCCTCCCCCCGCCCCCCCCCAGCCCCACCCCTGAAGTTTGCAAGAAGCACAGTGAGGCTGTAATTAGAGGGTCAGGGAGAAGAACTCTCCTGGTGACGCTTTGCTTTTCTTCTGCTCTTGGTGCCTCCTTCATCCTCGGATCAGGACCTCTGCCACCCCAGCACCACAAAGAGACATTCTGAACACACACGCGCGCTCTAACGCGCACACACACCCACACCCACACCACACTCGCCCAGAGACAAACTTAAGGTGAGGAGGAGTCTTAGCTTCACTTCATTTCCAACTCCCAACTAAGTGAGAACCGGGAAACTTCTGAACTGGATTTCAGAACAAGGTAAAAAAATCTTCCATCATTTCTGTTTGGTGGGTTTTTTTTTTTCTTCCTCCATCTCTTTCAGATCTTTCTTGATGCCTTAAATATTTCAGAGTATTGTGACTATAATGTCAACATAGTAAACAATTTTTATTATTTTCTCCGGCCTTTAACATAGCACCTCCACTTTTTAAACTTTATTGTCAGATGAAATATCATTGCAATAAAGAGGTTCAGTCTAGACGCGAAGAAAGAATTAACTCAAGTTTTCCTAGCTTTGGCTACTGCTGTTATTAATCTGAGAGGCGCACCGTTCCAAATGGTGGGTTTTCCATCTGTATCTCAACTAGCAGTTTTATAGCATCTGAGATGAGAAAAGGATGGTGCAGACTGGAGGAAGAGCTGGGGAATGAAAATGTTCACCCCAGATTTATGACTTCTGTCTTGGGGGATATATAGGTTTGTGTGAAAAAGAAAGTTTCTTCAGTCATAGGTACTACCTGTTAGTCTGACAGTCTTTGAAACACCCTATTGTGCCTAGGTCTCCCTGGGTAGATTTTAAGTTAAGAACGGATGATTATGATGCTTTTTGCAGAAAAATCATGTCAGTGGAAACTGTCAAATGAGCTAAAAAAACATTTCAAGTGCTAGCTGTTAAGAACACTTTTTTTTTTTCAAAGTTGTCTAAAAGAGTTATTTGCACATTGAAGCTGCTCGTTAATGAAAGCAAACTTGAACTCCTGGGGGTAGATTAAGTTGTACTCTTCTGTTGAATATTCCTGTTGTGTTCAAATAATAGAGTCTATTCGTTTGAAAATAAGTTGTTTTGTTTTCATTTATCACTGGAAAAGTACACAAAGTAGCTGGTACATTTGGGTACTTTGAGGCTGGAAAATCTTCTGTAAGTGGTCCAGTGTGATGTCATAAAATCAAACATACTGGATAGCTGCTTAGAGCCTAATGGCTATGAAGAAATAAAGTTTGTGAATTGATTTCCTAATAAATGTAATATTTATTCATTCCAAATGCAGTTTCTGGTAACCATCTCTATTTGATTATTCCAGTATCCAAAGTTTTCAGTAACTTTATACACGTTTTAATGAAATAAAGGAGAACTGTTTTTTAATGAAAATATATCATCAGGGGTTTATTTGAATGAGAGTATTTTTCACCATATTTAATGAAACAGAACATTTGTCAAAGGACTCTTGTCTATTACATTTTACTCTTTAGTTTTATATATGTGAACAGATATAGATGTGATTAGTTTCAGCTAAGTGATGAAATTATTTTACCTTTTTCCCTTTTAGTGACTTCTTTAGTAAACTGCAGATTGCTTAGAAATAGAAACACAAATAAATAAAAAGTAAAATTTCTGAGAGCTAATGGAAGGAACTAAAAATGAAAGGCAGCAACCTTAAAAGATCACTGGTCCATGGGAGGAGTGCACCCAGGGGCCAGCACTCCAAACAGGAGCACCCAGGGCTCTCAGGCCGGCTAGGAGAGGGGAACACCATGTTCTTATGAAGCTAACCATTTATTTCTAAGAAGGCACTGTCTCTCAGAGGAGTGACTGACACTAATTCAGAAGTACTGAGGGAACCTTCACAGAGAAGAATCGATTCATTATGTCCCTAGTGGTTTTAGTTCATTTTCCTTCCTTTGGGAGTAAGTAACAAATCCAGTATAAATATATTCAGAGTATACAGAAAAACACCTTCTGGTGATGGGTTTCTGAACACTCCTCTCTTTTAGAGCTTTGGGTGTGGAGTAGTGGTATTTCCTGAAGAAGACATGGGACTGTCTTTGCACTTCATCTTTGTAAAGATGAACACAAATCATATTCAGGAAATGACTTCCTTTAGAAAACACCAGTTTTCGTTTCCTTTTACCCCAGACATATTTTATTTTTTCCAGATTACAATTTGAAGATTAATGGTAACCCACCAATTAAACTCGCAGTAGCAGCCAAGGGAAAATTTGGAAACAATTTTTTACATCATAGTCTTCCGTTGCATCCAATTAGTTTCTTGGCTACCTACAGCCATTATTACTAACCACATCACTTAGTCTATGTCATTTAAATGTACTTGCCCTGTCATTCAAAAGGTAACAAAATGTTAGGAGAAGTAAAGAAAAATTAAATATGGCCATATTAGAAAATTTAATCAATAGCGTGTGAGGAGGATTACAGGAAACAGCTGATCAAACAAACATTAGGTGTAGAGAGGGCGCGATTTACCCTGTGAATGGGAGCGTCTGTCGTTTAGGGTCAAGCGTGGTCCCTCATCGCCACCTAGTGGATGTGTACAGAAGGCTTACTTATGAGCCTCTAAAAATTCCTTAGTTTGGGGGTCAATTACATAAAAACTGACTAGTTTGTTAGTTTGTTACATTTTACCCTTAACTAAGTGATAGACTATGGAGCGGGTGCTAAGAATAGAAATCAAAATAAGTTTAATTTTTATGTAAATTAAAAATCATGGTCTCACTGAACAGCTTATTGAATTCCCAGTGGTTGCATTTAAAATCACTTTACCCTCCATTGGTTAATTTGCTGTCAACTTTCTGCCTTCTTGAGCAGATTATACAGTTTAATTAAACAACTCAAATCTAATGTAAAGAGACATTATTATAGAGCTCAAAGAAAGGTAGAGAGAACACTATCGTGGATTAGTTTCTCAAGTAGAAACAAATTTCTTTGTAGTGCATTGTTACCAAATCTGTTTTGAATATGGAATCACTAGTTTAAAGAGTTAACAGAAAGACACAGTGCAATTTACTGAATATTTATTTTACATTTTAAAATATATGGACAAATATAGCCAAAACCGCTTTTAGGTATACTAGTTTGTTCGGTTGATACATTTTGCCCTTGACTAAATAACAAACTGTGGATTGGGTGCTACGAGTAGAAATCAAAATAAGTCTAATTTTTATGTAAATGGAAAATGTTAGGGATATTTGATGAAATGCTCTTAAACATTAATGATTACTATAGAGGACAAGCTTATCCATCTTTATTGCTCACATGAAATTTCAAAACAGAGACTTTGGTTCGGTGAAGGTCTTATAATAGGAAAACCTTCCTGGACAAGCATGTTTACCACTGTTTGACAGCAGCAGTAGGATTTCTAGGATATCGTTGGAGGTTCGTTATGTGTATAGCTCATTCAAAACACTTTTTCTCTAAGAGGTACATGAATTATTACTCCTATGGATTCCTTGCAAGATATATGGTGTAATGGCAGCAGCATTGAGTAAATGGAGACTCATAAAGATGAGTTGTAAAGTCCAATTGGAAAGTACAATGCCTCAGTAGGAACAGTCTGATGAATGTGTCACCTGCTGAGCTTCTTAGCTGTACTAAAGTATAGTCACGCCTGTTCTTATGAAGTAAGAACCCCCCTTTCTAGAAGTTCTGGGTTTTTGGTTTCTTGTTTGTCTTGTATGGCACTGGGACCCAACAATGACAAAAAGACAGCCACTCACCAAATATTCTTTCATGAATGTCACCAACCTAGAGTTGTAATTGAACAGAGGCAATGACAGAATCAGGGCCATCACTCATGTAAAGTGAGACGTGTGTCTTCATTCTTGGCAGCAAAGGGGAAAAAATAATGCCAATGCTTTATCTGACCACCGTATGATAAAGAGGAAACCCCATATTTACTCAGAGTGAGTGCTGGTGAGAGACCACCTGACAGCTGTGTGCCCTGAAGGTAGAGGTTCAGTCTTGGATTGCAAAACTGTTACCGAAGACCTGAAGTCTTCTGATGGTTTGTGGATGAGGGAAGTAGGAACCACTTACTGACGTGGTGTGATGTGGCTGCCTTTGGTTTGCGTGTTCATAATTCTGTGTGATGTTTTGACCCACTCGTGGGGATCAGGAACTCGTGGGGATCAAGAAGATGAGGTGGGGAATTAAGACTCTTAGTTCTGTCTCTTAAAGAAAGCCACGCTTGTTTTATTTCGAATGTCAAATGTCAGCCCACCTCTTTTATCACTTATTTCTTTGCTTGCTGGCTGGGGTTTGTCTGTCTATGACTCTGGAAACCTTATACATGTGAGGCAAGCATATTGCTAGACAATCAGGAAGCTTGTTATAAAACAAAAACAAAAGCCTGTGGGATAAAAATAACTTAGAACAGAGTTTGACTCTGTTCCCTGGAGTAATCAAAATGTCCCTTCTACCTGTCAATTCTAAAATTCCAAAGCTAATCCAACCTTACTTCGTTGGTTGTTGAATTCTAATTTCTGAAAACTCCAATTAGTAAATCATTTCTTCAATCTTGTGAGTGATTTTCAGTCTCAGTCTTCACACTACAGGACTCTTTCTGGCTCTGATTTTTAACTTTTAAGGATCACCTCTTTCAAGAATACACCTGTTCAGTCAGCAAAATTTTACTACTGAGCATGATCTATTTTTCAGTCACTGTAGTAGTATTATGTGCTGTGACTCCTTACTTTATATTAGGAAAATCCATTGTAAAAGAATCAGAATGTCAAATTTGATGGTACTGGGCCTAAAGCATTACAGAATCCTGAAGTGTTAGTAACTTTGTGATCGATGCTTCGAGTGATAGAAATGAGGCAAAAGTTTTAGACTCCTTTTTGGCACGGGGACAATGGTGAAGCTGCATTTTCAGAAGTCATTTCCATTTCAAGCAGCTGAAGTGATAAAAGCTGTATTTCTTGGTCACATAAGCACAGTTAGACAGCCGTGATACCCCAGAACCACAACAGGCATAGGGTGCTGAGAATACTTTGTTCAGATGATCAGAAAAAGCAAATTACATTTGTGCGCCCTCCTGTGCTGTCTACTAGCTTACATCTAAAATTCAGTTTGGGCGAGGAAGAGTTGGTGCTGATTACCTGTGCCAGACCTGCCTCGTGCAGGTGCTGTGCAGAAATTACTGCAAGGCCTTCTCAGGTTCGTGAAGAAGACAGGTGGACACGCATCCTGAGCTACAACTCCAATATGACAAAGAGGTGAAATTCACCTTCCCAGGTCTCTAATTTTTCCTTCCTTTGCGCTTACCCAAACTTCCCAGCCCCCTGTATACCTCAAACTGTGATCAATGCTCCCCAGCCCCCTACTCCCAGGGAACCACCTGCTTTTCTGATTTATTGACATCTTCACAACATCTAAGCCTGAATGAGTTCTATTCATGCGTTTACACTTCAAGTCCTTTATCTCTTAAAGTAAATGTTTTGTTTTAAGTGAAAGAATTTGAAACATCTGGAGGTGTCTTGTGCTGGCCCCAAAGGGGATAATTTCTGTCTTCAGTCTCTATAGTTGTCACTGCTCCTCCTGAGAGCTCCCCCAAGGTCTGTTTGTAAACCTCAAAGGACTCTGGCTCCTGCTGACCGCTGGATCCTTTGAACTGAACCTGATCAACTTGCTTTTCTACCTCTCCCAGCAATTTGAGCAGAAAATATCTCTACTTCTACCCCAAGGGCCAAAGCGCTTGAATATCCCTGCTCACTCAGTCATTACCCATATGTCCTCTGTCCTTCCTTGATCCAGAGATTCTTGTGTACTACTGTTTGGGCCTCCAAATGCCAACCTATAGGTCCAGGTCTGGAGAGAGGTGACAGGGGAATGCAAGATTTAGTACATAGAGTCCACAAAGTCATGGAGCTGGAAGAAGAAAGGGAGGGGTACACACAGGAACAACCATCACGTTAAAAATTTGAGTCAAAGCCAACTTCGTTCAGCTCTGCATTCTTATATGCTTAGGTACAATTAATTTAGAAAACGTTTGCCACTGATACTGAGCATAGTCTTTTTGTGTGTGAAACTAATTTTGCAAATATACATTAAATAAATAAATAAACATCACAGTAAAAATTCCTCCTTGGCTTTACAAAATTAACACTAACAGGAATCACTTCTTTATGTCTCTTCCAGGTTTAGATCCGATTAACATAAGACCTACTGATGGTTATATTTTATTTTGTGTTTTGAATTAAATTACATAAGTGTTTAAATGTTTATATGTATGAAGTTTGCCTGCACACGTCTGCATAGCTGCCCAGTTCTTGCAGAGGCCAGAAGATGTTGTCAGGTCCCGCTCACCTGGAGTTGTATACAGCCTTTGTTTGTTTGTTATGTGTTAGAGCATGTCATTGTAGTTTAGTGTTCCTATGAAATGTGATTCTGAGCTAGGACACAAAGTCAAGCTCATCATCAACTTGCTAAGGCTGATGATCCTGACTTGGAGAGGTAGCATCGTTTTCTTTCATTCTGTAAACTGGATGAGTGACATCACCAACCTCACCCACCTAGCTAAGCCATATAACACCTGACACTGACTAGTGTCCACTGGAGTACTCAACATGGGGTTTCTTTTAGATTTTCTATGGCCAGTTCCTGCCCTTCTGCATCTAATCCTCTCTTGAGTCTCTGTTCCCTGGCTTTGTTTGTCTTCTTCCTATCCATCAACGTCAAATTCATAAATTCTTCTCAGATTGAAATAATTAGTATTATCAGTAAAGTTGAAATTTAAATAAACTCAAAAATAAATGAATAATTTTAAAATTATTTCAATACATCTCTAAATAATTTCAATAAATCTCTAAAATTAAGAAAAACCAGGAGGTAGGATAGAAGATCCATGGCAGAGCACATTCCTAGTAAGAGTGAAACCCTCAATTAAGCCTAGACATCAAAAACAAACAAAAGAACAAAGAAAAACAAACAAAAACTGAAAACTGTGCTGGAAGCAAGGAATTGGTGCAGAGGCCTTTGCACCAGAGGGTGCAACTCCAGGACGATGAGAATGATTCAAGGCTCTAATGATCGTAAGAGGAGGGATGCTGGTGACTCAGACTGGCAGAAAGGAACAGTGCAATATTCTAGAAGAAAACTGGGAGTAGAACTTGGGACCTACCTCTGGGGCCACACAAATTGGATTAACACATATGTCAAGGGAGAAAGTCGGGCTGGAAGTAGAGATTTTTGAACCGTTAGCGTTAGACTGTTAATTTGAAAAATCGTCTAGGCAAGCGTACCACTGCTGCCCCACATGCTCGCCTGGTGTCTCCCTGTGGCCTTTGTCTTATGTACTGTAAATATTCTCTGAGCTGGGTAATAGCAGCATCCCAGCAATCTCTGCATCTCACAGTTCCCACCATCCCTCTGCACAGAGAAGATGCCAGACATGTTTGTTGAATTAAATGAAATTAAAATGGCATCTCCAAGCCTTGATGAACTAATGACAGATTTTCATAATGATAACCCTGAATAAGACCCCAAAATGCCTGCACTGTAGCTACTTATTCAATTTCATCCAATTCTTAGTTAACTTTAAATATACGTTGTTGCACGCTGTTGTTTAAAAATCAGCAATCCATGTGTGGCACAGATGGTAATTCACTGGAGTTGATTAACCATACCCACAGTGTTTACCTTGACATGTGAATGAATGACTTGCCCACAGGATGGCGCTTAGGTCAAGGACAGTTAGCAATCCAGTTACTAGCTCCTGGATTCTCAAGGCTTCTACATTTTAAGTCAAAATTAGAGTCCACAATGCTTAATTTTCCTTGTCTTCTCAACAACTTGTGTTTCTTTCTAGTTCTTTGATCTGAACAGAATTGCCAGGTAAACGAAATAAGTAATTGAACAATTTTAATATAAAAAAGTCTGCGAATTGTACGGAACATACTTGTTATACTAAACAAAACTCTCTTGTGCATATCTGAGATTCAAACTTAGCTGGGTATATGTGGGTTTTTTTTTTTTCTGACTAAAGCTGTCATCTCACCTTCAATGGGAGTTACCGTAACTAGCACTTACCAACACAAGAATTCTTTCATAGTGCTTTTGAATACTTCCAACAGACAGTGAATGAAGTTATTGAATGTATTTGTGTTTTGCATGTGTGTGTGTGTGTGTGTGTGTGAGAGAGAGAGAGAGAGAGAGAGAGAGAGAGAGAGAGAGAGAGAGAGAGAGAGAGAGTCAGAGTCTACTTCTATGGATAAAAGCACTGCACATGCTACATTAATTCTTAGATCTCCAGCCCTACAAAACTAAATTTATTAATGAGATTACTGTATTTTTTAAAATGAACAGATATGATTGTCTATACCTTGCTCTTAGGATAGCTGAAGCAGGAAGATCCTGAGTTCAAGGTCAGCTGAACTACGTAAGAACACACTTTCTCAAGTGAACAAATAGATGGCCAAATAAAATGATCAAACTGTAATATATTAAAACATAAACTGTAGACTATGTTTTACCAGTGGTGTCATGAGCCTTGACTGTGTACTAGTACTCACAGTTTCTGTTTTTGCAAGCCAGAAATAATTGTAGGTCAGAACAATCATTTACAATAGAATATTATACATTCACAAAAATATATAAGGTAAAAGAGGTATAAACTCAAATGTCCTAACTGCACACTATCTGGAAGAGTATTTTCACTTTGCTAATTATTTTGCTGGTTTGCTGCCACCTTGTGGGACTTGTAGGGATTGCCCAGTACAACAAATGGTTAACATCTTGATGGTTAAAACTGCCTCACCTGGGACTAATAAGTTTTTTTTTTTCTCCCAAGTGCTATCAACTACAGTGCCAAGAAAACACGAGGTTCATAACTCAAATGTTTTCTGAGTTTATCTTCAAGTCATTTTATCATTTTAAAGATAATCACTGAGTTAAAAGTCATTCAGTATTTTATGAATTTATATATAATGGGTAAATTTACTTCTATATGCTAGACTTTTCAGGTGACCTAACTTTCTAACATTTATTTACCACAAATTTTGTGAACGCGATCACTTCAAAATTGATCTATTTACTTCATTTTCCTTTAATCAACCCCAAGCCATTTCTTAAATCAAAGCAATAGCACTTTTGAAACAAAAAGAAATATAAACAAACAAACAAAGTCCCAGAAGACATTTTACTGATACAGAAGTTAAAAATTATCATCATCTCAATCACTTAAGTGAGAAAATTTGGAGTTCTCAACTACTGGCTTCTAGAGTGGCTGAAGCCAGCTTTCAGACGCTGCACAGACCCTCAGCTGGAACATCCTTCCCCCTGTGTTGCTCAGCCAGCTCACTAGCATCCAATGCCTCCTTGGCCTTCCCATCACCTGCAAAGGGTTCTGCCGGGCAAATATTTTTTCATCACACTTTGCCCACCCATCTTCTTCACACTATGCCAATAAAGTAGGAAGTCATCCTGAAGAGATTTATACTATGATCACCTACAGGATCAGGTCAGTAGGTGATGCTGTGACACAAACCAATGATACTCCTTTAAAATATACTTTCCCCTAAGCTGAAAGTAGCAGACCTTTGTCTGATTCATGTTAAACACAATATCCACATAAAGAAAGGCTTCCCACATCCTTGCGTCAAAACTAGTCCCTGGACAGTACTCCTATATTTTGTGGGGGGTTTTCCCCCACTAACTATAATATCAAATTTTTGAAAACCATTTTGACCTCTGTTTTATTTTTTGTTTGTTTTGTTTTGTTTTGTTTTTTTCAAGACAGGGTTTCTCTGTGTCACCTTGGATGTCCTGGACTAATTTTGTAGACCAGGCTGGCCTCGTTCCTCCCGCCTCTCCCTCCTGAGGAGTGGTGAGATTAAAAGCTCAGGCCACCTTTCCTTTAATCAGGTCCTTTTCCGTTTTGGCTCTTAAGAGTCTGAGAATTGTTCCCAGAGCTGTGTAAACCATTTCTTCTAGTCTTCTCGGAGAAATTTCTGTCCATTTGACTCCCTTCTCTGGTATCTCCAATGTCTCTGACTTTGCTCATTCTTTCCTATTAGAGTTTAATCATGCTTGAATATTTGCTGATTTGTGCAACAATCAAGTATGGTAGAGAACTGACCCCACAAGGGGAGTATTATTCTTTTCCAAATGTAATTACTTATGGACTATTTCCTAACAGCCTCTACCTGAACACTTTTCCTCACTCTTTACATTCTCCTGCATGTACTCATTGATTCCCATAAATTACACCCTCTCACCAACTGTTGGTCAACTCTCAGGTGTTAACAATCTACCCAGACTTTTCTGTAGAAGATTCTAACCACCTCTGCCAGGAGAACTAACAAATAATTCAAAACTCCTCACACCAAGTGAACTCTTTCACTTCTCCTGAATTTGAAACCCCCAATCTAGTTCCATTAGTAAATGTCACCATTTTGTCTCCACTCAAGGACAAAAGCTCTGGACAGCCAGCCTCCTAGATCCCTTAAGCATCTCCAGCATACACACTTTTTCTATCTTCTATCAGCAAAAACTCAACCCTGTATCTGACGCCCTTCCGGTTAAATCCCTGTAAACCTTATCCATTGGGCTCAATGTCTCCATTCTTCACTCTTATCCGTTCACTCACGTCAAAATGAGAACATTCTTTATAGAGGGTTAACATGAAGATAGTTTCCCACCTAAATGATCTCAGAGTTTTCTACTGTAATGGAAATCATTACTGAAATTCATTACAGTTCGAAAGTTCTCAGTGAACTGGCTGTAGGTTTCTTTTCCAGCCTCGTCTAAAAGCATACACCCTCCCAGTAGACATGATTAAATGATCAAAAGTCAAGCTAACAAAACAGAGTATAGAAATAGACTCATAGAAGTTCTAAATATTATACTGTATTTTTCGGACCAAAAGTGGGGAAGAAATTAAGCATGTGCCTTATGGTCTGACTGCTGTTTTTATTGTTTTTCTTGTTTTACTGTTCTAAAAACTAGGTGCATCTTATGGCCAGGTGAGTCTTATAGTCTAAAAGCTATGGTAGTTATTAGATAAAGGCTTTATGTGATAATATGTTTAATATATTAGGCACAAAAACACAAGATTAAAGAAGCATTAAAAATGACTATTGAAATTTCTACAGCTGAAAAAAAAAATGTAACAACCAAAATTGCAAATTCGGCATATAACTTAAGATGTATTAAGGCAATGATTGATAAACAGGAAAAGCAGCTAGGATGACATATAAGAAGAAAACCATAAAAGATATTATGGGCTGTGGGCGGGATTAAAACATGAGGCATTGGCATCTCAAAAGAGAAAAATAGCAAATGGAGTAGAAACAATTAAAAAAAATTTCAGAGACATAACTACAAAGTCTAAGTAAGATAAACACCAAACATTGAGATCTCAACACTTGGCATGGAGTAGCCCAACTGCTCTCAAAAACAGACATCTCTAAGTTCTCCCAATAGTGAGGGACTCCAGACAAAATGAGTGGCACATAGAATCACTCAGAAAATTTACTCTTCTTAATTAAGGCCAAGTACCAGTATATTGATGTGACCTTAGCCCACATAGCACTGAACTGCCCAACATGTTTGCTCTCAAAGCAGTCTTCAATGATGAAGGGTATCAGAAAGCCTTGATGGGGAAGGCCCTGGATAAAGATGTGTGTTGATGGCAGCCCTCTTCCTGCTGTCTACTTCCAGCTGCTGGGTGGTCCTAATGATAATCAGGAAAAGAATTCTAAACACATCCTTAAATGGTCTCATCTATCTAAAAAGTACCCAGGGAAACCCTGTCTCAAAAAATGGACAACAAAAAAGAACAATAGCAAATAAGCAATTATTGAGGATTTTATTCTCCTTCAGTTTTTATTTATTTGGACTCTTTGTATGCACATGAACGGGTGTCTGCGGTACCCGTGTGGGGGTGCAGGTACTGTGCAGACAGCGGTAAGGAGTTGCTTCTCTCTTTCCACCTTTCCATGGATTCCAGCCTACCATTCAGGTGCCCAGGCGTGCCAGGAAATTCTTTACCTGCTGAGCCACCCCCTTGGCCAGGGTTTATTTTTCTATAGGCTATCTGACAATGTCCTATTTTAGCCACTGACAGGGAAACATCAGGAACCCAGACAAAAGCAAATTCACAATAAAGGATCCAAGAATTAGACTTACAGATCATCTGTCTTGTCCCCTGAGTATGCACTCAACAGTAGGACTCCTTCCTTCCCGTGCCATCATCCCCGGGATACCAGGCTCCTGCCGGGATGAGTGAGAGCCCTTCCTCCAGGCCTTCTAGCTGGTATCCAGCTGGGGTGAGGTCTCATTCTTCTCAGGGCTTTCTTGATATTTTATGTTCACTATATTATTTCAAGCTGTTTTATTCATCTTGCGCTGCAGTCCCCCTGTGGAAATGCCCTTCTTTAGTGATTTATAAAACTCTTACTAGGAGATTGTTTATTGTCCTATTCATTTGGGAGTCCTAAACTAGAGGAAGGATAAGATTTGAATTACAGAATCCAGAGTGTTTCAGTTCTAATCTCCCACCCAATGTAGAAATGCCCAGCGTCAGATGTAACCGGTGCAGGCACCTGCAGTGTCTTGGGGGACAATGCGTTTCACTTTTAGATGACATAGAAAGTTTTTTTTCCTCAGGATGCACAAGATTGGCCATCCTCACTTCCATGTTTGTCCTAGGTGGGCCCTGTGAAGTTGCATGAAATACGTCACATCTGCCTCACAGCTTAGCAATGCATTTATGAATGAAAAATGCATGCTCCTCTTCTAAGTTTGGTTTGTGGGGAAAAAACTGACCCAAACATTGCAGATCACTTTATTTCATCTGGCTTCTAAGCCATTTCATAATTACTCAGTACTGGTCTTAATGAGCTGGAACAGAACTTGAGCTTGAGAACTTTAAAAATCAAAAGAAAATCTCTTATTTAGATTAGCACTATGTGAAAGCAAAGGTTTTGGCTAGCAAAGGTTATAAATTAATAAGAAAATATCATTCCTCCACTGGTCTCCTTTTACTGAATGAATGGAAAGGGGGAAGAGTTGTCAATACAGCTGGACACTCTTTACTTTGAAAGCAATGGTGGCGGCACTTCATTATTTTTTACTTCATTGTATATTGTTATTGTTAGAATCAGTCATCAGAGAGCAGAGTGGGACAAGCATTTTATTGTCACTCGGGATCTGTGACATGAAGCTGATGGTCACCTCAACTTAGTGTGATCTTTATGTCCATACGATTATTCATTAACTGTTCAAAGGAGGGGTTGAGTATCTTCACCCTAAAGGAAATTCCAGCTTACTATGGTTGGCATAACTTGAAGTGTGGCCTTATTTTTTATTACATATCTTTGCAAATATTCATCATACCCTCCCTTGACCCCTTTGCCTGTACCAGGAGATAATTCATTGCTAAAGGTCAGACATGAATAATATGCTATTTTCACGAAGCAACATTCTAAACAAGAAACCAACTAGACGTAGACTGTTGGGCTTTCTGCTTTCCAGAACCTTGACATCTGTGCGCTATGGGAGTAGAGCGTAGTGTGTTGTGTCCCTAGGTGTGCATATTCAAGTGAGTGCATATGTGTGCACATGCATGTGAAACCCAGGCATCAATCTCTAGTATCATTAGTAGGGAACCATACACTTCATTTTTGAGGCCAGGCCTGTTTCCAGCAAACCCCAGGGATCTACCTCTCCCTATTTTCCCATGCTGGGATCATAACAAACAAGCACTAGACATGCCTCTATTTGGCCATGTTATCAAAGACGTGAAAGAATGCTGCAAGGCCAGCAATACTAGTGACAGTGGCAGCAACAGAATAGATGAACTTGATAGCAAGATGGTAAGAAAAGCAGGCAAAAGGCGGAAAGGTTTTATCTCCAGTTTCTTGTGTCTGGTCTACCACCCACAGAAGGTGCCACCCACACTAACCTGATCAAGAAAAGCTCACTGATGGCCATGGTGGAGCACACAAATTTCAGCAATTGAAAGGCAGTTGTAGAAAGATCTCTGTGAGTTTGAGGCCAGCTTGATCTACATGGCAAGTTCCAGGACAGCCAGAACCATGCAGAGAGATCCTGTCTCAAACAAACGATGTTCTCACAGGAGTACCATGTAGCTCAGCCTTCCAAGTGCTATGACTCTTTAATACAATTCCTCGCATTGTGATGATCCCCAACCATAAAATTATTTTCGTTGCTACATCATAACTGTTATTTTGCTACTGTTATGAATTGTAATGTGAATGTTTTTTGGAAACAGAGGTTTGTCAAAGGGGTCGTGACACACAGGTGATGAGAACAATTAGCCATCACAGATCCACCACTTTTCCTCTCCATCTCTGCACCCAATAACACCTCACACTTGAGCGTCAGGGTTACCAAATCGCAGTCTCCTCAGCCTATAAGCATACATGTTAAGTGTGTATGTATTAGATAGTTTCTTTCTATCTCAAATATTTCCTCCCTCTCTCCTCTTACCCTCCTATCCTCCATCTCCGTCTTTCTCTGAGTTTCTGTCTTTCTCTGTCTCTGTCTCTCTACCTCTTTCTGTCTCTGTCTGTGTCTGTCTCTGTCTCTGTCATCTCTGTCTGTGTCTGTCTCTGTCTCTGTCATCTCTGTCTCTGTCTTCTCTGTCTCTGTCTTCTCTGTCTCTGTCTGTCTCTCTGTCTGTCTCTCTGTGTCTCTCTCTCTCTGCCTCTCTCTCTCTCTCTCTCTCTCTCTCTCTCTCTCTCTCTCTCTCTCTCTCTCTCTCTCTCTCTCTCTCTCTCTCTCTCTCCTCTTCATTCAGAATAGCTGCTCTGTAAAGGACCTTTGCTATGTTTTTGTCTTGCTTTGGCATTACAGTAACACTGGCTTCCCAGAATGAATGGAGAAATATTTCTCCCCACTTTAGTTTTTTGGGAGAGTTTGCATAAAGTCAAAATTGTTTCCCCTTTAAATGATAGCTCTCATTCATTGGTGAAGCTGTGCAGGCCTGACGCCCCTCGCCTTATTGTGGTGTAGTATTTTTAAATAAATCCCATTTCTTTAACAATACAGTAAAATTCATGTAACCTTATGCTTCTGTGTACTTCAGCATTTTGTATATTTAATAATATTTGACCATTTTACTTAATTCATCTTGTTTTTATAATCTAGAATATGAATAGTATTCACTTATCATTTTCTATCGATAGAACTAGTGGAGCTATTACATGATTCATTCATGCTATTAATAGTATCCTTCGGTCATTGAGAAGAGCCTGGATAGAGGTTTCCTGATTGACCTTTCATAGAACTATTGTTATATTTCATTGATATTTTTACTCATACCATTTTCTTTACCTACTTACATCAAATTTAATACATTGCTCTTTCTAGTCTCATAAAAATTGAAGCCATTTATTTTGAATCTGTTCTTCTTTCTTAATCAAAGGCTACATCTTTTTTTTCACTAAGCCCTGCTACACTGTATCCCAGAATTTCTGATAATCTGGTTTTTTTTTTATTTTTTCTTATGTGTGTGTATGTGTGTGCATGTTGTGGTATTTATGTACATACCCCATCTTCTGATTTGTTGAGGTAGATTTCTCACTGAACCTGAAGCCCATAGACATGGTGAAGTGGACAGGCCCTTAGCTCCATGGATACAACTGCCCACCACATACCCCCACCCCCAGGCACGTGTTAGTACACCATGGTTTTATGTGAGTTCTGGGGAACTAAATTCAAGTCCTCATACTTACGTGACAGTCACTTAGCAACTAAGGCATCTCCCCCAACACCATATACAGTGTATTCATATTCCCTCATTTAGGAACAATTACAATACCTTCTAAATCTATTCTTTGATGCTGGAGTCATTTAAAATTGGATTCTTAAAATCCTGCAAATTGCAGATATTCTAAGTATACCTTTTTATTTATCTTAAGCACAGTTCTACGGTCAGGAAGCACATTGCGTGATTTGAATCCTTTTACATATAATACTCTCTTTTTCATGCCTAAAATATCGAAAAGACTATGCATCTTATCAATGATTTCTAGAATGCTTTATACATATTAATTAGGGAACGTGACATGCAGTGCTCACATTTTTGATACACTCCCTAGTTCTCTGTCTGTGTGCACTATCATTTGTTGATGAAGTGTTTTAACCCATGCTTACTATCTTCCCAGATGTGACTGTCTTTATTCTGAACTTCTATATTAGTAATCTACATTGTAATACAGCCCTGCTTACTTACCCTTTTGTCATCATTAAATTAACCACTTTTCATAAGTTTCTTCTGAAATCTACTGCTTGATTTAAATGTAATTCCTCCAGCTTCCTGAAAATTATTGTTAATGTGACATACATTTTCCATCCGTTTACCTGTTACTTATTTGTGTCCTTTAAATTTTACATGGAATGTCTTTTAGAAAACACATTTCTTGGCCTTTATTTTAGATTCAATGTGTCAATCTCTGCATTTTTACTGCCACTTTTGGACAATTTACGTTTAATATAAGTAATGTTATGTTTGGTCTTGCATCGCTATGCTGCCGTTCTTTTTGTACTTTTGTGTTCTTCACTCACTCACCTTGATAGCTTCAGTATTCCTTTGAAATAACCTTAGCATTTTAAATGTCTTTTTTTCCCTTTTGTTGCATTATTTTTTTCATCATAATTCATACTGTAACAACTGGTTACATTTGGACTTACAGCATGGAAGGCGCAGTTGGCTTTCAAGTAATATAATGCTACTTCATGTAAAATATGTAAAGTATAAGAATCATACAATTAAATGGGTTTGCCCTTAGTGCATAGGTCATCATGAGATTTACTCTTAAATGTATTATAAACACCAGGATTCACTGACAACTTGTGGGTGTGCATCAATTACCTTTTTAAAGATTTTTACAAGAAGGTTAAAAGACTTCACCCATGTGGTTACTGTATTCAGTGGTCCTCATTACTTTTGTTGGCTGAGGTTATCATTAGTACTATTTGCCATTTACAAGGACCATCTTAAAACATCCACTGAAGTCTCAGCCACTTACTGGCTGTTCTGTATCTCTGACCACCTCTTCATGTGGTCTTTGCTTCCAATGGGTTGCTTATGTGCCTGCTGAAGGATTCCAGGTTGGCAAAACTTTTCTTTCTCTGGATTAACAATCACTCTCCACTTTTATCTTATTTTTGTTTCAGGCACAAAATCTGCCTTCATTTTTATTTCTTTATAAATATTACATCTTCCCTACTATTTTCTTCATATTTTCTCCTCAGAGATATTTTTTGTCAAGTCCTTTGGTTAAATATTATGTTCAGTGTTAGGGATTTTCTGAGCTCCTTGAATATATGTGTTTATATTTTTCCTCAGTGTTGAGTTTTTATTCATTTTTTAAAAAATATTTTATTTAGTTTTAATCTATGTGCATTGGTGTGAAAGTGTCAGATCTTGGAGTTACAGACAGTTTTAAGCTGCCATGTGGGTGCTGGGAATTGAACCCGGGTCCTTTGGAAGAGCAGGCAGTGCTCTTAACCACTGAGCCATCTCTCCAGCCCCCTATTCATTATTTATTTAAAAATATTTTTTTTCTTGCTCTTTTCATTTGAGATAACGATTGCATATTTATTCAGTTACTTGAGGTGTCTCAAAGTTGACTGATCTATCTACTTTTCTTTGTATTGTTCAGTCCCTTTCTAGTTTCATTTTAGATAGTTTCGGTTGCAAATTTCCACTTCATTAATATTTTATTGTGAGTTGTTTAATCTACAATTTAGTCGCAGTAAAATTTTCATCTCAGAAAACGTAATTCTCATCCTTAAGTATTTTATCTAGGTTCTCTGTAAGTGTCTATTACATGTTTCTTTTTAACATTTTCAATAATTTCTCTACTATCTATGTTAGTAATATAGATATAGATATAGTATGATTTTAATGATTTTATCTACTATTTCCTCATCATTTCTTAAACAGTCCATTGACTAGTTTCCCTTTTGCCATTTTCCTATTGTTCACATAGAAGCCTTCTACCCATTGCCATAAATTATGAATTTTGCCTTGCTTAGTACTGGATCTTTATTCCTGCAAATATTACTTATAATATTCAAAGATATGGTTATGTTGGATCTTGTGGGGCTTTTTCCAGTGTGTGGTAGGTGGCACCAGTGCCACATTTAGCTGTAGAGTAACTGTTGCCCTGTTCCTAAGGAGAACTATTTAAAGCACTGCACCAGGGCTTGGCATCATGATGCTGACTTTGTGCCTGCTGGGAGAAAGTTCTGTGAAGCAAAGGCTCCCAGGACATGTGGTAAATGGCTCATATACATCGTTACTCAGTCTCCATCAGAGCGTCGTAGAGTAACCTCTATAAACATCTCCCTTCTCCCTGGGGACCATTCTTCCATTCCTTTCATCTCTACTGCTGCTTTGCAATCGGTAGCATCACTAGACCTCCAGATTCCTGGATCCTCCACTCCACTCCTACTGTCTAACTGTCCAACTCTGCGATGGTTTTCCTTCCTCCTGCATAGTAACCCTCTTTGGGCAGCCATGTTGGCTATAAGAGGCTTCACCTCACTTATTTCATGTCAATTAGAATGTAGTTTTCCTTTCCTGATGGCCAATTTCTTAAGAGCCACTGTGGGGGCATCTCTCTCCTTTTTCTTAGACAAGGTTTTAAGTAGTAAGATAAATCTTGCTTGCTGGTCTTGATCTCAGATGCAGACTCTGGATGTTTTTTTTTTTTTCATAGATCTACTGTTGTTCACTTTTATAATTCCTGTAGTGAATTGTATATGTATATACCACAGTTGTGATCATTAAAATACATTGCATTTTAATAATACAGTCTTGATTATATCTGAGGACAATGTTTAACAATGAATCATGTTAATATATCTAAGTAGCTCATAAATTCTTACACAAATAGTTTGCAACTTCATCACGAACACCTGTTATAACATTTTTTCTCTAAAGAGTAAGTAATTGGGAATACACAATATCATAAGTCAAGAGGCAAAAATGTAAAGGCCTTTTTTTGGGAAAAGTATAACATCCATTTACAAATAAAAACTTGCATTATTAAAGCTTAATATGTTGCGGGGAAACATGAGCACAGAATTAAATGGCTCTAAATAGAAATTACACCATTTTCTACAGACACTACTATCCAACATGTTTCTCGATCATTTTAATATGGACTTTGTGCTGCTATTGACAGATGTTTATTCTATGACAGAACAGCTGATGAAAATCCCACTGCTTAGATGTTCCCCTCTCAGGATCGTCTACTCTCCCTAACCTAGAAATGCACCACACAACAAAATTCCTGCTTCTACACCTGTGAATCCAGAGTCTATGATCTCCTTGGGTGGCTCCATTTTTTTCCCTCTTTGAAATTTTCAAAGCTTTGATTACTAAACAAAACTTCTGAAACATGTATCAGAGATTCTGGACATCCCTGCCTCTTTATGGCATCATATGGACAAAAAGAAAGGACCAGAATATACTGAGAATTTAATACTGTCTTTACTTATATTACACAAAGTGTAATGTGTACTGAACCCAGAGACATGTCTCTCTAAGCTTTCTGACCTTAGTAATCTGAAGATTAATTCCCTAACGAGTTAAATTTCTGGGTGGTCTTTTAAAAAATATCTTCAAAGAAAGAAGTCATCTAATAGTGTAAATGTGAAATAACAGTTGTGTTTTTAATCTTGAAGCTAAGAATGAATATCAATTGATTGATTTTATTTATGTAGAATTTCTTACCTCAGTTTTTTAAGATTTGTTTTTATTCATTTGTGTAAGTAAATGCAAAATGTGTGTATGGGTTCCAAGGGACACCAAGAGAGGGTATCAGTCACCTCAGAACTCATGTTCTAGGCAATAGTAGGCCGCCTATGTGAGTGGAGGTCAAGGGAAGGCAGCTAAGGTTTTCCAGAAGACCCACAAGTCCCTTAATTGCTTAGTCAGCACTCTAGCCCCTACCTCTAACTTTTTAGAGGGAAAATTTCAAAGCTATGTATAAGCAAAACAAATAAAAGTGTAAAATTCCTTATAAAAACCCAATGGGGGACCTTGAAGTATATGTGTTCAGTGCTTAACTAAGTTTATTTAATGAACTGTGTGGGAATTTGCTATCAGCTTCACATTGTGACAATCAAATATATAACAATTAATTTATGCAAAGAATGATTTAGGTGCTGCAGAGAAGGCTTGGTATGTAGAAGTGTAGAAGCATTGGCTACTCTTTCTGAGAACCCTCTTCAGTTCCCAGAACCCACATAATGTCTCGCAAACATCTGTAACTCTAGGTCCAGGGCATCTGACACCCTTTTCTGACCTCCAGTGACAACACACACACAGAGGTAAAACATTCATACATATAAAGTAACATTGAAAAATAATTATAGCCCTGAACTGTGTACATTTTTCACAAACTTCCCAAACTCATGGCCTGTCCTCCTTCCTTCTTATCTATGGGAGATTTCTATTAGCAAAGTGAATGTTTCCTTTGGCAGTGAGCACAGTGAAGCCAAGTGAGCAAGGCTTTGGCAGGTTTGAGGACAAAGAGTAGGTATCAGAAGACACCTACCAGGAGAAGAAGCACGGCTGGATTAAGCAGAACTGGGGAAATAAAGGATTTCTTACATTAAGTTACAAAATAGCTTATATTATCTGTCTGAGGCTTAAGAATTTTAGTCCAAACATCCTCATTAATCATTTGTTTACACTCTACAAACAATTAAAAAATTTAAAATGAGTTACTTACCCGAATCTCCAGGATTTCCAGTCTGAGACTAGGCAGCAGCATGACCTTGAGCCCTCAGAGAGAGCACCAGATGGAAGTGACATGTAGCAAAGTATTAGACCTCACATCCACATCATATGATGGAGACCAGGGAGAGAATGAGCTAGAGTTCCACAGTCCCCTTTGAAGCCAATCACTAGGAGTTAAAATCTTCTACAAGGGGCTGATGAGCGGGGCTGGCATATAAACACACTTGCCACCAACCATGAAATCCTGAGTTCAATTTGTAGCTCTTAAAATGTAGAAAGACAAAATTCACTCCTCTAAGTTTTCCTCTCTCTCACACAAACACACACAACACACCACAAATGCAAGCTGGATTTGTCCCACACACCTTTAATTCCAATACTCAGGAGGCAGAGACAGATAGATTCTTGAGTTTGAGGTCAGCCTGGTCTACTGAGTTCCAGGATAGCTTGGGCTACACAGAAAAACATCATCTTGAAAAACAGCACAGCAACAATAAAACAATCATAATGATGATGATGATGATAGTGATGATGATGACAACAATGATGAATATTTAAGTCTCCCACTGAGTCTTATTTCCTAAGGGGACACAGCATCCCATTTACCCCAGCCTGGGGATAGAACCTTAGCACATTGGTCTTCAGAAGTCACAATACAAAATAGCTAACAGAATCTCTGATTTTTGTTCATATGCTAATCAGTGTCCACACTCATGACCTTTCGTATTAACCTCGTTGTAGGGCTAGCAATAAATGCAAACTCAGGCATTAGAGTACAGGTTAAAGTGTTTAGGAGGCCATGACTTTATTCTCCATCCATTAAAAAGTGCATATAATAAAATTAATATATCTAGAGAAAAGAAGTAAATAAAGGCTTCTCTGTGTTTTGAGGAAAGTGCGTATTACTCATCCTGTATTGTAGATTCTCCATTTCTTTCTAAAAACATCCTATATTCCTTTTATTTTATTTATCTAGACAATGAAAAACATTATATTTCAGTTGCAAAGGGATTTATTGCCCTAAAAAATGTCCACACAACCAGCTTTCCATTCCAGGAAAACACAGGACAAGTTGGCAATGTTAATACTCTTCACTGCTCATGTGCCTGTAGTGATGATCTTCATTACACACTGACTGTGTGACTCTGTGTGTGTGAGGGGGGGTGTGCATGCGCACAGGCTTGTGGTGTGTGTGTGCACAAATATGACTGCATGTGTGTGTATGTGCATGTGCATGCATATGTGTGTATGTGCACGTGTATGTGTGTTTGAGTGTATGCGTGTGTGTGTTCATTGTGCGTGCACAACAACAGTCAACCTTTAGAGTGCTGAGACTGTGTCATTTGCATGTTAGGTAAATGCACTGACTTTAACCCTCCCGACGTCCCTCTATTCTTCAAATAATGCCACATGAATGAGGGGCTAATCATTGGAATTGATTAGCTGATGGAGTGAGTGGACTTACATAAAGTACACTGGGAACTGATGCAGACCTTGCAAATCCCTCAGGCAAGCCCATTCTAAATGGTGTTTGGAGTTGTGCAAATACAGCAACTGTATTTATAAATGTAGTTAAGTGTGAACACCAAACATTGAGTTTAAGTTCCCCGCAGTGCTGCCGAGCTTCCTCGGCATGCATCAAACTGGGCTTTGCTTGGCAGATGAATATGGCATGGCCTTCAGCTTGGTTTTCTTTGTTTATGGCTTTATTAAAGGAGTTAGCAGAGGACAACAATGAAGATGATAGGAAGCTCTTAATTTTTGTTCGCAATTTCCCTTACTGTGTCAGTTTTCAGTGTCATAAGCGCCTCACTCTATATGAATGTCTCTTATTTAAATAGCTTTCCTCAATTACCCATTCTGAAACAAAAAGAGAAAAAAAATACCCAAAGTTCCATTTGGCAATCCAGGCCCAGGCAATTATCCAAAATTGTGGATTCCCACAAAAGAGGTCAACATCCACTTACTCTTTATGTGCATTTAATTATTGGGAAGATTTTGATTGGGCAATTATGTTCGCATTTTGAGGCAACTTCGTTTTTCTCTTGAGAATGAGGTCTTCTTAAAGTGGGGATTGTGCCAGTGGGCTCTGCCAGATCCATTGTGGGTATTGAAAAATTCAACTTGTGAAGGGAAGTAAGTAGAGAACAGCAGGCACTGCACTGCTGGGGAGAGAGCTGGGTACCTAGAGCCTCAAAGGAAGCAGCCAGAGTGAATGCTAGGAGTCTGTGGTCACTGCAGGACTCCTGGGGCAAAATATTCCTGCCACTGTGACCATAAGCCTTTCCGTCAAAGACAGTATGGGAGACACTAGAGATGGACAAAGTCCAAGGCCTAAGAAATGTGACTGTAATGGGAGTGAATTAGAAAGAAGTTCACATTTTGACCACGATGTTTGTAGAGAGTCTGTAAGCACAGATGTTTCATAGATAAAATGTCTCAGAGTCCAATTATATTAAAGACAGAAATAGAATGAGTTGTTTCAGAAAGAAAGCAAAGGGTGGACATAAGCCAAGTTACTTCGTCCTTCCTGGTCCACTTTGTGACATGGGATTTCTTATCCAGCCTATCTCTGTAAGAAACCAGGGCAGTAAATACAGCCTTTTGATCTTCCAGGAGAAAAGCAGTAATTAGGGACATTTTATAAAAATACCTATCAAAATTTCAAGTATTCTAACACCAAACAGTGTTGGTGTTAGAACCAACCAATCATTGTCATTCTTTCTTACTGTTTTTTTCCTCCATAATATAAATTAATAGATGGGATGTATAAAAATATTAAATGTAATGAAGCATGGTGAACATGATAGGTTTGTGGAGGCATCTGTGGTAGAGAAAAAAGATCAACAGCACAATTTGGAATTATTCTGACTAAGCCACTTCCGTTCTAGGGCCAAAATTGTATACAGATTCACAACTCTGTGACACCTAGAATCCTCTGAGATTTAACAAAGTCCTTCCTGTTATGGATTGGATTTCATAATGGGGAAGGATATTTTGCGACTTAGATTGCATTTTACGCACTCGAACCCACAATAATGTTGTATAAGTGATTTGACTACTATGTCAGGCAGTAGCTGTTCCTTCTGCTTATGCATAGTGCTGAATAGAAATTGGTCCTCTTGCTGGGAGAGCTATTTTTAAAAGACCTTAATACACTGCCACTAGAAAATGCAAATTATGGTCAAGAGGTTCCCAAGGGCCATGATGTTCTCTATGAGCTGGATGGCAGGTGCGCGCCAAGACCATCCAGTGCATCTGGAGAGAATATTTGGCATTTCGTGCAGTTTTTCAAAATGGATTTTGACTAGACTAGCATGGAGGCCTGCAGGTCAGATGGGAAACTGTTTCCCTCCCTTGAGGTTTTCCCTTCCCTCTATAGGTTCTTTTGTTGTTGCTGTTATTGTTGTTCATATTTCAGCATGTTCAGGCTTATTTCCTTTTGTTTTACATTCCTATCAGGCTATCACTTAGTGCCAACTTTACTTGTGAATTTATGCCTTTGCAATTGTACCTTTAAACAGTAGCAATCCTAGAGAATAAATTTCTTCCCTTGAAACTCAGGAATGCAAATAAAAACACCATTCCAGATGTGAATTTTATCCTGTCTTGAACTCACTGAAACTGAGATTGGTTTTTGTTTTGTTTTGTTTTGTTTTGTTTCTCCTCACTTTGATCTTAACCTGCTCTGCTGTATGTTTCCAGCTCCTGGTTTAGTGGTTTAGACGACTTTACAGAGTTTTCCTAGCTTCAGTGGCTCTCTACCAACAAAACAGTAGTCTGGGTGAATTTAGACCAAGAACAGGCATGTGCCCATATTTATATTGAACTAATATATTTTACTTTTAGCCCATACTAGCACAAGGAGGAGGTGGCTTTTTTGCCTCTGAATTAGCTCATTGGTGGAATTTTCTGTTTGAAATCCGATGACATTAAAATCCTGCTTGCTGCATGGTTTCCAGCACTGCTACCAAATGAAATAAGAATTAAATTATGCAAATCTCACTGTTTGTGTCTCAGGTGAACCAAGGTAGCTGGGTATTGAACCTGGCAGGAAAGTCTGCACATCTTAAGAATGCTTCAGTAAAGGTGATCATGTTTTGCAGACCCATCTCATTACCTCATCTACTCTTTTTCCACTTGCAACAGATAATTCTTCTCTTTATATATTATAACATTTTTAAAGACAGAGAGTAAAAAATTTGATTTAAAAAACAAGTGGATATAAAAAGGGCTCAAGGACAGGATAATGAGGTAGAGGATGGAAGAGATGAGGCTGAGGAGGGAAGGAATGATGCTGAGGAGGGAAGGGATGGTGCTGAGGAGGGAA
>OU015758.1:26734791-26753648 GCA_907169655.1 Acomys percivali | reverse complement strand
GGAGAGGAGGAGGACAATGAGGAGGAGGAGGAAGGAGAGGAGGAGGAAAACAATGAAGAGGAGGAGGACAATGAGGAAGAGCAGGGGAAAGAAGAAAATGAGGAGAGTGGTGGGAACAGGAATGGGGTGATGGAAAGAAATAATCTATCCACAATTTTCTCCTTCCCATTTCTTCTATTCTTATTAAAAATAAATGATAATAATAGTTAAATGACTAATGTACGACTTTGACATTGACATTAACTGTTTCAACAGAACAATAAAAACATGACCATGAGCTGTTGAGTGGCTTCTTCTCTCTTTCTGTGTCTTACAACTAGCACATCTTGCCAAAGAATGAAAATGATTTCAATTTTTTTATTATGCTCATATTACATCTTCCTGTCTCCCCAGGGCAGGCCCCGCTTACAAGCTGTAATTACATAAAGTTTTTTGTACTCTCTCGCTTGACTTGGATAGTAAAAAATCTTGTGATCCATGAACTGGGAAGTAGTTCAACAAATGCAATATAACATGAAGGGAAGAAAAGACATGAAGTCAGAAAGGATGAGTAAGAGTAATAGAAAAATACAAGCATAAAAACAAGAATTGAACATTCAAAGAAATAAAATTGTATAATAATAAAATAATAACAAAAAAAACAAGAATTGACAGGAAGGTGGAAATTTTTTGAATAAAAAAACCACAGAAGTATACTGATTTCAAAACATGGAAAAAGAAAACAAAAAATTATCCAATGTTCTAAAAATAAAGGCTTTTAAGTCACAAGGCTCCTGGATTCTACTACTTGTATTTGATTGACATAATTAACTGAGATTTCTGAAGTTGTAATCAGAGAAGATACCACAAACAAATTGTGGAAACATGTAGGATAAAGTCACAAAAACTATACAATTTCTATTTAAGCACTTAAGGTGCACTTAGGTCTTCTTTAGCAAAAATGGCAGGAATTTAGAATCCTGGTAAGTAGCAAATTTAATAGAAGGCACTCCACAAAGTCTCCCCAAGATGACTGGCTGTTCAAACGTGAGCTGGGCAATGATGGTTTTGATGGACATACCAGCCTGCATGGGGAAACGCCCACAAGGCCTACCTAAATAAGTATAGACAACTGAGGAAAACTGGGAGCTGGTAAGATGCTCTACCCAGGAAAGACGACACCAACTGGCTGTCCAGTGCCAAATAATCAGCCTTGAACATATGTACAAGTAACATTGTTTGGATGGTACAAGTTATGTTTGGCTTCTCTCTTGGTATTTATCTATATTCCAAGCAATTCTACTTTCTGAAACTGACCACTTGAGTATCTTTGCACATTAGACGATTAGAATTTTACTTTGAGACCTGATAGGCTGTGGTCAGTTGGTAAGGGAAGAGGGCTCTCCTCTCTTAGGACTAGGGACAAGACATAGGGGGAAGAGGGAGGGAGAGTGGGACCTGGAGGGGATGAGAGAAGGGGCTATGATTGGGGTATAAAGTGAATAAATGAAAATTTTTAATTAAAAAAGGAAAGAATTTTACTTTGGGCTTAGCAGTGGAAGCCCTTGCCTTTAATCCTAGCAGTCAGGGGGCAGAAGGAGGTGGCTCTTTGAGTGAGAAGACATCCTGAGCTACAGAACAAGTTCCAGGAAAGCCAGAACTACACAGAGAAACCCTGTGTCAAAAAATGAAGAAAGAAATGGAAAAGAGCAGAATAGAATAGAGCAGAGAAGAGTAGAGTAGCAATAAAAAATTATTTTAAAACTTTAGTTTAGAAAGGGTACCCTGCTTCCCAATAGCATTCAATTATCACCAAAATGAAACTGTAAATTTACATGCGTACCACTTATATTTTTATTTTTATTTCATCTATTTTTTTATTATTAATTTATTCTTGTTACATCTCTATGGTTATCCCATCCCTTGTATCCTCCCATTCTCCCCTCCCTCCCATTTTCCCCTATGACTGTTCCTGAGAGGCATTACCTCCCCCTGTATATGCTCATAGGGTATCAAATCTCTTCTATTCACATGTATATTGGGGGAGGCATGGAGGGCATATGTGCATGAAGTGGTGGTCAGATGACAACACGCAGGAGTCAGTTTTCTCCTTCTACCATGTAGGGCCTGTAATTGAACTCAGGTCACCAGGATTGTCAATAAGAACTTTTACACCATGAGCCATATGCTGGACCATATATTTTTAATTAAATTTTTTTTTAAATTTCACTTTACATCTCAGTCACAGCCACCTCCTTCATCAACCCTGTCCCACTTTCCCTCCCTCTTCCCTCCTATGCCCCTCCCTTAGTACTCAGAAAGGGGAGCCCTCTTCCCCTCACAACTGACCCAAGCCTATCAAGTCTCATCAGAACTGCCTTCATCCTCTTCCTCTAAGGCTTGGAATGGCCACATCTCCCGGGGGAAGTGATCAAAGAGCAGGCAACAGAGTTCACATGGAGACTGAGCTGCCTATTGGCTGTATCTGAGTAGGGGGCCTAGGTCCTTGGCTGATACATAAGTCTCCACAGGCCCTGTGGGATCAGGTGTGTTGGCTCTGTTGGTCTTCTTATGGAGCTCCTGTCCCCTCCAGGTCATTTCATCCTCCAACTCTTCCATAAGACTCCCTGCTCACTGCCCAAAGTCTAACTCTAAGTCTCAGCATCTGCTTCAATGCCCTGCTGGATGGAGTCTTTCAGAAAACATCTATGATAGGCTCCCATCCTGTTCTCTCTCTTTAATCACTTCCATTATCTATTCTATTTGCCTTTCTGAGTGAGAATTAAGCATCCTCCATAGGGCCCTCCTTATAACTTAGCTTCTCTAGGTCTGTGGATTGTAATATGGTTATCCTGTATTATATGACTAATAACCATTTATAAGTGATTATATACCATGAGTGTCATTTTGGATCTGGTTACCTCTCTCAGGATGATCATTTCTTGTTATATCAATTTGCCTGCAAATTTCATCATATCATTGTTTGTAATAGCTGAGTAGTATTCCATTGTGCAGATGTACCTCAGTTCCTTTGTCCATTTTTCTGTTGAGTTGTTTCCCAACTGGGTTGTTTTCAGTTTCTGGCTATGACAAATAACATGGCTATGAACATAGTTGAGCAACTGTCCTTGTTGTATGGTGGAGCATATTTTGGATATATGCCCAGGAGTGGTATAGGTATAGGCTAGGTCTTGAGGTAGCACTATCCCCAAGTTTCTGAGAAAGCACCAGATTGACTTCCAAAGTGATTGTACAAGTTTGCACTCCCACCAGCAATGGAGGAGTTTTCCCCTTTCTCCACATCGTTGCCAGCATATGGTGTCCCTGGAGTTTTTGATCATAGCTATTCTAAAAGATGTAAGATGGAATCTCAGAGTCATTTTGATTTGCATTTTCCTGAAAATGAAGTCGCGCATTTCTTTAAGTCCTTCTCGGCCATTCGATATTCCTCTGTTGAGACCTCTTTGTTTAGCTCTGTACTCCATTTTTTAATTGGATTATTTGGCTAATATATGATATTAGCGCTCTCTCAGATGTAGGGTTGGTGAAGATATTTTCCCAGTCTGTTGACTGTTATTTTGTTATATTGACAGTGTCCTTTCCATTATAGAAGCTTTTCAGTTTCTTTCTTTTTTCTTTTTTTTTAAATCTTTCTGATAATTTATTTATTTATTTATTTATTAAGGATATAACATTTATTTATTTATTTATTTATTTTAATTTATTCTTGTTACATCTCAATGGTTATCCCATCCTTTGTATCCTCCAATTCTTCCCTCCCTCCCATTTTCCCCTTATTCCATTCCCCTATGACCATTCCTGAGAGGGATTTCCTCCCCCTGTATATGCTCATAGGGTATCAAGTCTCTTCTTGGTGACCTGCTGTCCTTTTTTTTTATTGCCGACGTTTTTTTTTATTAATTTATTCATATTACATCTCAATTGTTTGCCCATCCTTTGTATCCTCCCATTCTTCCCTCCCTCCCATTTTCCCCTTATTCCCCTCCCCTATGTCTGTGACTGAGGGGGACCTCCTCCCCCTGTATATGCTCATAGGGTATCGAGTCTCTTCAGTTTCAATGAGTTCCATTTATTGATTGTTTATCTTAGAGCTTGATCATTTGATGTTCTGTTCAGGAAATTGTCTCCTGTGCCAATGAGTTCAAGGCTCTTCCCCACTTTCTCTTCCAAGAGATTTAGTGTATCTGGTGTTATGTTCAGATCTTTGATCCACTTGGACTTAAGTTTTGTGCAAGATGATAAATATGGACCTATTTGCATTTTCTACATGTAGACATCCAGCTAGACCAGCACCATGTGTTGAAGATGCTATAGTTTTGCCTTCTTTATCAAAAATTAAGTGTCAGTCCATGTGTGGGTTTATTTTTCATCTTCAATTGATCCACCAGTCTGTTTCTATGCCAGTACCATGCAGTTTTTATTATTGTTGCTCTACAGTACAGCTTGAGATCAGGGATGGAGATTCTTCCAGAAGATCTTTTATTGTACAGGACTGTCTTAGCCATTCAGTTTTTTTTTTTTTCCATATGAAGCTGTGAATTGCTCTTTCAAGGTCTGTAAAGAATGGTGTTAATTGGCTGTGGTGGTACATGCCTGTAATCCCATCACTCAGGGAAGCAGAGGCAGGAGGTGTTCTGTGAGTTTAAACCCAGCCTGGTCTACAAAGCAAGTCCAGGATAGCCAAGACTACACAGAGAAGCCTTGTCTCGGAAAAAACAAACAAACAAACAAAAAACAAAACAAGAATTGTGTTGGTACGTTGATGGGAACTGCCTTGAATCTGTAGATTGGTTTTTTTTAATATATATAATATGGCCGTTTTTACTATGCTTTACTTTGCTGGACCTCCCTCGGCTCCATTCTGATCCATTGTCTATCACCCATTACCTTCCTACTTACTCAGCTTTGAGGGTGTTTTTGTTTTGTTTTGTTTTGTTTTGTTTTTGTTTTTTTGTTTTTGTTTTGTTTTTGTTTTTGTTTTTTGCTTTTTCAACCAGACAAATTTACCATATTTTCCAACATATAGGACTAATTTTTTAAAATTAAATTTTATTATTCAGATTACATCCAAATTGACATACACTTACTTGTGTCTTCCCTTTCCCTCCTCCCTCCCTCTTTCTATAAGACCACTTGGATGGATAATTGTCCCAGGTGAAGAATATTAGCAAATATTTGGGATTATGGATGAAAGGTAGCTTGATAGAAAGTATTAGAACCAGATGGCAGGGGATTGGGGCAGGTATGTAATACTTGCCCCACTATGGGAAGTAATTTAGGGGATTAATATCTGCCCTGCCCCAGGTTAACTAAGGCTATTTTAAAATATAACAGGTGTTTGTGTCTTGATTAATTGATAGCTTGTTAGAAAAGACTGCTGTAATAAGAATTTAGCCTGATAATAAACATTATTGGGCCATAGTGGAAAATTAACAACAACAGTTGTGTCTGCAAATAGACCAATGCCCTAGTCTGCTGCACAGGGTGTGCATTGGAAGAGCTGTAGTCTTATTGGGGAGGATATTCCAAACTCTGTATTTTAACTGGAAAAGTTAAAAAGTTAAAAAGACTCCCAGTCATCTTATACACCAGAAAATGCAATAATTTGTTATTCAATTACTCTTTTCGGTGAGGCCTTCCATCCAGGAGGAATGAAACTTCTAGGTTGATTTCAGCTTAATTTATTTCTCCCATTAATTAACTTATTTAAAATCTTTACAGCCTGATTCCAGAGCCTTCCTCTTCTTCCAGTCCCACTCTCACACCCTCCTTTCCCCCACTGCTTCACCTCAGAGAAGGGGAGGCCCCTCTTGAGTACCAACTCACCTTGGTATATCAAGTGGCATCAGGACTAAGTAGATCCTCTTCCTGATGAGGCCAGAAAAGGCAGCCCAGCTAGAGGGAAAGGACACAAAGGCAGGTAACAGAGTCAGAGACAGGCCCTACTTCCATGTTAGGGGATCCACATGATGACCAAGCTATACATATGTCACGTATGTGTAGGAGGTGTAGATCCAGCCTAAGCATGCCTTTTAGTTGGTGGTTCCATCTCTGAGAGGCCCCCTGTCCCAGGTTAGTTTACTTTATAGATCTTCTTGTGGTGTCCTTGATCCCTCTGGCTCCCCCAATCTTTCCCCCAACTCTTCCACAAGACTCCCCAAATTGGTCCCAATGTTTGGCTCTGGATCTCTGCATCCGTTTCCATCAGCTGCTGAATGAAGCATCTTGGAAAACAAGCATATTAGGCCCATGTCTTCAAGCATAGCAGAATGTCATTAATAGTGTCAGGGGTTGGCTCTCTTCCATAGAGTACCAGCTTAATTCCTTAATTCCTCTTCCCCCTAATAAGCAATTATTTGGTAGCTTCAGCAACTGAGTCTTTACCATCAGCTATGGAGGTTAATCAAGAGCATTGGTAATAATCTATGTTTGGTAATATATGAGACCCACTAGCCAACAACTCAAAAATCACTATTTCTGGCCTTGAGATTTTTATTTGCTAGCATATGGTGTCAAGTTGGGGTATTGTCCCCAGTAATAGGGTAACTCTATTAAATATATAAGCATGAGTCTACATACTTGGTATTATCCCTATATATCTGCATACTTATGCATGCTTCTCCATTACTAGGATTCCATAAGTCTATTTTTTTATGTTATGTTCATTATTGTTTAGCCTGCATGTCTGTGTGAGGGTGCCAATCTTGGAGTTACAGACAAGCATGAGCTGCCATGTAGGTGCTGGGAGTTGAACCTGGGTCCTCTGAAAAAAGCAGTCAATGCTCTTAACCACTGAGCTATCTCTCCATCTCTCTCCCCACTCATAATTATGGCTATTTTAAAAGGCCTTTAGTGTTAGTTATCCTTCTCCATATTCCCTCCCTTTCCTACCTTCCCTTCTGCAACCCCAATTAATTATTTTTGTTCCATTATTCCTTTTTTCCTTCGTATCTATGTGTATTCTACATTCCTTCCTTTAAAATATCCCTTCCTCCCCAATGGCCCCTTACTGCTTTTCTAACTTCTGTATTCTAAATGAAGCACACACGGCAAGAGACTCAGCACACAGGAGAAAAGTGTGATTTTTTTCGCTCTAGATTACCTCAAGATAATTGTTCCTAGTTTCATCTATTTGCTTGAGAATTTTATAATTTCATTTTAAACAACTGAATGTTGTTGGACATATTGTGTACATGTGCCGTATTTTTATTTCCCATTCATCAGTTGATGGACATCTAGGCTGTCTTAATTCCCTGGCTATTGTGAATAGACCAACAATAAACATGGAAGAGCATTACTGCTACAATAAGATTTCAAAGAACCAGTCAATATGCTTAAACACATAGGAAATGCAAATTCAGATACTTTGAGATTTAATTTTTACCACAACCAGAATAGCCAACACTTTTAAAAAATATGATAGTAACTGCTCGCTTGCCCAAGGAGAAAGAGAATGTATATTAACTGCCAATAGGAATATATGAACTTGTGTGACCACTATAGAAACCGGCATGCAGGTTTTTCAAAAGCTAGAAAAATATATAGCACATAACAGTCTTTGGCATGTACCCAAAGGACTATGTCTTGCAACAGAGATACTTGAACGGTATTTTTTATAAGCATGAACATTTCAATCTGGACTCATTTGGACTCTGGCTGCAACATAGCTGCAAAGCTTAGAAAGCTTAGTGATAATCCAAGTGGGTAAGATGGCTCTACTGTAAAATACCTCTCATGGAATCATAAGGACCTAACTTCAGATCCCAGTTACCTCTGTCAGTAGTCAAGAAAGGCAACACATGTCTGTAATCCAAGCAGTGGAAGGCAGAGAGAGGCAGGCCCCAGGAACTCATGGGTCTATCAACCTAGCCTGTCAGTGAACTCCATGTTCAGTGAGTGACCCTGTCTCCTATATCAAGATGAATGAGAATCAAAGACATTAAAGGTTAGCCTCTGACCTCCCCACACTGTCTCATACACAAGCACATGCACACACATAGACATGCAAAACACATACAGATAGAGAAGCACAAAGAAAATCAAATATGTTTCTAAAAAAGACTGTCAATGTTTGAGGTTCCTGGTGAAGTCTAAATGCTAATTCAGGAGCTGTTAATAACAGCTGGTTACAGAAAAGTATCTCAAATTTCCTGAATTTTACTCACATCAAGAACTGGTATAGTTCACTTGACTAACGTGGCTATTCTGAGAAGATGACATTAGCAACACGAGTCAGACTCATTTGTTTATTCTTATGATCACCAATGTTAACCTCATGTTGGGGAGCCAGCACATATGATCAAGGGCTCAGTCTGGTAGACAGAGCCTGCTCCATTTGAAATTTGTTCCAATCCCTTAAAGTTGTGTCCCTGAATTTTCTTTTCTAATTTTTTGATTATTAAAATAGTGGTTGCTCTGATAACTGCCTTGTTCCTGTCTGAGATGCATTAATACCAGGCACTCCAGGGTTTTCATTCATATATGCCACTGTACTAGTTAGAACTCACTACATATGAGCCATTTCCTTGGCTTCCTCAAAGATGGTGTATATATCTGTATATGACAACTTCTGAGCCACCCAAGCATATTCATGTCACAAGCTCTGTATCATAAATGAGCCAAGGGACACTGACAAAAGGGGACGTGCCCTCCAGACTGTCTATCATATACCTTGAAAAATTATATTCATATATTACATGACTCAAAGTACTAATTTCATTGTTATTTCAAAGTAATATGCATACACTAAAATGATAAGAAAAATAGCAAGTATGTCTCCATCACAAAAAAAAAATAAGTAAATAAGTACAACTAAGAGTAGGAATTGCTTTTGCTTAAAGGCAAATCACTTGACAAAGGTGTAACTTTGAGCACAAGAATTGACTATAGCAGGAAATTGGGAATATATGTTTCATAGCATTGCCACAATGGGCAATGGGCATAGGACTTGGAAAAGAGGAGAAAACTAATTCAAAGAAATTACAATTATTTATCATCATCATCATCATCATCATCATTATTATTACAATGTGTGCCCCCCCCCCAGAATGACCCATTCTCACAATATTTGCATTTCAGAATTGGGCTATGAGGCACCTTAACTCAGTGAAGTTCACCTTTAGTAATATAGTTTACTACTCAGCTATGTAATTAATAGTGCCATATCCATCCATATCTATATATCTACTATCTATCTACCTATCTATTATCTGTCTCTAGCTTCTCTCTCTCTCTCTCTCTCTCTCTCTCTCTCTTTCTCTCTCTCTCTCTTTCTCTCTCCCTCTGTCTTTCTCTCTCTCTTTCTCTTTCTCCCCCACATTATATATCTCTCTAGATCCAGATCTTAAACATACTTTGATTTTAGGTAATATTATTCAAGGCAACTAGATAATTGAATCAGTGAAGTCGTCCAACTTTAGCCATGTGTATATTCATAGCTCTCCATGAATTAAACTATATCACTTGATATAAAAATTAATCTAGCAAACTTTGCTAACTGTACCCTTTTCCTAGAATGTGATTCCTTTTTTTAGTTTTTGAAATTGCATTCTTATTTTTGTAATGTCAATTTGTTTTACAACACACCCTCTTCCCTTGCGTGACACCGCGGGCAAGCAGAGAGCACAGCAGGGCCTGAACAGTGTTTGCCCATCAGTTCATATTGGCGTAATTATCTCAATAACATAAAAAAATTACAGACAAAGTTGCCTGTCTTCTAAATGTTTGCCCATTTTCAAATCAAATTGTGCTTAAGTTACATAGTTCTGGCCTTATGGACAAAGTCATTGTACAAAAAAATTTTTTTCAAAACCCTCAGTGGAATACAATTCTGAAAATGAGATTAGTAAACTAGGTGAGAGTGAGATTTTTAAGAGACCATACTTGGTTCTGAAAATGAATGAGCCATACAGCCACCATCTTCTTACCATGCCATATAAAGAGAAAATTCCAGCAAACATGAAAGGTTGAACCCATCAAGCCAATAGCAGAGTCACTGTGACAGAACTGCAGAGAGATGTGTTCAGAACCAGAAAAACCTGGGAAGTCCCTAGAAGTGGCTAGAGAGTGCACTTCCCCCTCAAGGACCTCCAGGAACCAACAGTAAACTCATTAATATAAGTATTCCAGGGAGGCAGGCTTTCCTGGAAAAAACAAATTAGTGTGAGAAGCCAGAACTCTGCCATTTCAGTTTTAAAAATAGCCAGTATTGTTAAGGCTGCAGGGTGCATGGGAACAAAAGAAAGTCCTTGATGTTTGCCTCAGGTTTTACAGTAGAGCAGAAACTACACTCAAATTCTTCCCTGCAAATGCTGCAAAGGATGGAAAGGTTTGTATGGCTTGAAATTACTTTTTGGTCCTTCCAATAACAAAGTTTTAGGGGGTGTAGCAGCCTGTCCTTTCTGATCAAGTCAGTCTAGGATAAAGGACAGGCAAAGGATGGCTCTGCCTCTCTCACTTAGGATCAGAGCTGTGCCTCCCTTTCTTCATTTGCCTAATTGCCCTGTGAGCTTGGCAGGGACATTCATTCCCCTGCAGGGCTGTTCTGACTGCAGAGACCCTACCTGGCACTCTAAGTTGGTGCATCAGCACTTGAGCTTGGAATGAGTGAAAAATCAATCAGTATGACTGCAGTGGTGTGCCATCCACAGTTCTAATCTAGTTTGTTCAAATTTTCAACACTTCATCATAGACCCCAGCAGTGGTAAAGATGGTAAGTGAATCTATACCAAATGCACTGCTTTTGCTTAATTTTTTTTCTCTTTGTTTCTATTGAGAATATACAAATCTAACCTCCTTAGGAAGCCACATGTGCAATGAAGATGGCAAGACTCATGCAAATATCCTTTATTTTCCCTGGTCTAAGATCCAGTTCCTAATTAAGTTGGCTGGATAAATATTCATAAATAAATGTGCCAAATTGCTTGTTTGTTAACTTATACTCCATCTCAGAGGGTTAATGCTTTAAGAGAGTATTTGCCTCCTTATTAAAGCTTTGTCTAACTCTGTACGTCTTCATGCCAAGAGTTCAGTGTTTTAAATTTCCAGATTTGCAATTCTGCAAAGACAGAGTTAAACACTGTTTGGATTCTGGCTGCCTAAGAGGCACTGAAATTTTTCAAAGCTCGGCTGTCAGCTCTCAAAGGCTGCTACAGTAACTTTCTGAGCAGATTGGGTTAAATATTTTTAGAGACCCATTCTACGATGATAAGGCGGTAATAATTTGTGCAGTGCAACACTCCAAAGGCTTCCAAATTTCTCAAGCCTCTTTGTATGTGATCTTCACAGTGAAGAAGAGTCGGAGCTACAAAGATGAAGCGTCTACTTTTCCTGGTGCTGATTTCAGTCTGTTGGGCTGACCACCTTTCCGACAGCTACACTCCCGATCAGGACAGAGTCATTCACATCCAAGGTAAGAAAGCACAAGTTCTCAAAGGAGCATCAGACAAACATCCAGTTACTTACAGTTGAGATGTTTGATGCTTGTTAATGTCTGTCCTGCTGCATGAACTTTTTCCTTCTCTTTCTGCTAGTTACTAAACCTGCTTCTGGTGCGTGAAAGCTAATGCATGAGGGGACGTTGCAACTTGGGAACAATTGAAGTTGGACATCTTAAGAACAGGCAACTGCAGCGAGTTGGTGCAGTTCACTTCAAGCTGTTCAGGGTGGTCGGCATCTCCAAGTTGAATGGAGTGCATGAGGTTCATTTAAATGCAAGGTGAAGGGGAGAGCTACAAAGAAGCAGAACTTAGCATGTAAGGTGATTCTAGCACAATAGATGCTTTATGATTGAGAGAAGCAATGCAAATAAGAAAAATGTCCAACAAACTACGGCAGGGAGATAGTAGCAAACGCTGTTACAGTTTCTGCATAAAGCTCCCGTTCCCGTGGACCAATATACTAGCCCTGCGTATTTCTGTTGAGCTCAGCTGATCCTCAGCCAGAGAGCTGTAGCAAGGCTAGCGGCTGCAGTATAATGCAGCTCTTTCGTCAGTCTAAGCTGCTGTTGAGGGACGTCCTGCAATAAGAAAGCTGGGAGACTTACGCAATAAGGAAAGGCGGTGCAAGGAGCAATAGTCTCTCACCTGCCCTTGGATGCTAAATAATTAAACTAAGAATTAAAGAACATAACAGTTTCAATGTATGATCTTAGTAATTGTAGATAAGTTCAGTTTGGGGACCAGAAACCGTATAAGTTTGCTAAAAGACATTAAACCACAAGTTATAATTTCAAGGTCAAAAGTTAGTCTTAGAGAACTATGTTCATTATTAAAAAGCAAGATTTGTAAATGTGATTCGATAGTGTAAATCTGGTAGAAATATTTTCCTGTAAATGTTTTAGCAACCAAAAATAGGATTTCTAAATAATCTGTCTCTGAATATTTCAGGCACATCCTTTTCAGTTTTGTTTGCTTCCAGCAGCTTTATTTGTTTTTTTCACTGTTGAAGCATGAAAAGAAATTATATAATAAATTTTCCTCTGCAAGCTGCTAACTCAGCTGTTTCCTTAATGTATGTATTAAAAACCAAAGCACCTTCCCAAAGGATGCAATGTATTTATACACTGTGATTACTGATGAATATTAATGTCCTTTTAACTTCTAGTAACAGGATTTAGTTCAACATGACTGGTAATACTGAACCAGTACTAATAACAACTTTAGATCTAATATAAAATATTCTTTGTATAACTGTGCTTTAAACTTACAAGATCTACACAAGTTATAGCACAACCCACGTGATCCAGTTAGTCCATGTGAAACCCAGTGCCTGAAAATATTATTTTAAAAATCAGGATGAGACATGATAAGCTGTTGTCAGCTGGTGGGTGAGTAGACCCCCACCCCACCCTGCCAGAGGTCTGGGGGAGGGGAATAGTATGGGAGAGGAAGGGAGGGTGAGAACAGGAAGATAAGAGGGAGGGAATTACAACCCAGATGTAATATGAATAAATTATAATAAAAATTTAATTTAAAAAGTTTGGAAAAATACTGCTATTTACAAATGTATTCATGTTAGAGTAAAGTTATCTGAAGAAGAAAAATTCCTGTAGCCCAGCCCTCAAAATCCCATGTGTTCTGTTGAAATTTAGTTAAAAGGGACTGTAGCCCAAGGTACCTGAGTCAATCAAATGATTTCATACACTGCTGGATTCTTTCCAAATGCCTTGATAGTCCACTTCATTTCAATTGTAAATTCACTTTCTTAGAAAGTATAGGCTTCCATGGAAGCGTTGCTGAAGGCTTTCAAGTGATACAATTACGGTAGGCATTAATATGGAAATGTGGCTTGGGTCATAGCATTCTGAATATCTCCTCATAAATCTAAACTTATTATTATAAAGGTGCTTGAAGATCCATCCCCACTAGTTCCACCTTTTTTCCTCCCTTTCTTACAGCCATAGCACTCACATTACGGCTTCAGGGTACAGAGTTCTGAGAATCCAATTCCAATTAGCATACGGTAGCTTCAGTTGTCTTTTATAATATCAATATAAACCTCATAGCACAGTAAGAATCCAAGATGGCAGAAGTGCTATATTCTTGCCTTATATTTAAACTTTATTTGTAGTAAGAAAGAAATTAAAGAAATTGAAACCCTCATAAAATGTTATGAGCCATTTGCACCTCAAAGATTAAATTGGCTGTGTGAACCTCAAATTACTGACTTTTTCTGATAAGCGGTTAGATTTCACAGAGGTATAAAAAAGGCTTAGAATTCACATTATTTTGAAAACATATGTCCCCTAATCATCATTACCTCCCCTAGCAAAAGTCAGTGACTGAAGTAATATTACATATAGTCCTTCAATTCTCCTTGGGATAAATGCGTGACTTTTTACTGATTTCTCCTTGAGCCTCTAGCATCAGAGTTACCTGAGTGCCTTTCTGGTGGCATCTTTACATCTTTGTTGTAGATTTTATAGAAATACAGGCAAAGAAATTAATCTGGCAAGAAGGGAGGAGAGGGGGGAAGAAGGCTTGCGGAGATAGAAAGGGAATTAAAGAATGAAGGAGGAGCAGAGGAAAGATAGGCAGGAATTAAAATTCTGAGCACAGGGCATAGACCTCAGGTGATACAGTGCATGCTGTATAAGCCTGAGGACCTGATTCTGAATCCCCCCAGTACCCACACAAAAAAGATGAAAAAACATAAAAAACTCAGGCAAACAATGACAACAAATAAAAAACAATAAAGAAGATGAGAGATTAAGGAGGACACCTGGTGTCAACCCCTGTGTGCCACACAAGCATGCACTCACACACACACCCCTGTACACATAAATTTACCACACTTACAGCAACACACACTCATACACACACAAAGAACTGCTGATTACACTTACATACATATATATATATATATACATATATACACATATATATACTTACATACCACACTTACTTTTGTCAGTGTTTATCATTTCTGGTCCATATCTAATAGATTTACTTTTGTACGTACTTTGAAGCAATCTGTTCATGTAAGACCTGGATAAACTCTGGATTGCTTTCACACAGACACCAGTTATACTGTCAAAGGCCAAGTCATCATCTCAAAACGGTTACTTGCACCACATTATAGCAACAGAGGTGACATGGGAGAAAAAATAAGGATTAAATAAAGGTGAATATAGAGAGAAATTAGTCAGGAAAGGGTCCTATTTAGAACTGTTCACCCAAGTTCACTGAATTTTTTAATACTTAGCATTTTTATCCTATAACATATAGCTTGTGAGTATTTCTTAGATCTGAATAACACACACTGTTATTGTATGTTACTCTGCTAGCTATCAATTAAAACCATGTACATTTTTTTCTTCTAGGTACAAAATCTTCATTTCAAGTGGCAACAAATTCATATTGCATAGCCATAGCATTTTATGCTCTTTTCTTGGGTGCTGAAGTTGACAAACTTTCAAAGAAATAAAATATTAGAAAATATATACCTACAAAAAATCATTAACTATCAAAGCCTTTTGAAAGTATATGAGAATGAGTCTTGACTTAGCTAAAGCACTCATCTAAAATATTTATAGCATGATAATTTTCTATTTTAATGCATAATTAAAATGTTTACATTTTTATTGTTTTGGCTCTTTAAAACATAGTGAAAATATTTTATTTTAGTCAAGTCATTTGAAATATAAATGCCATCAACTTCTAAGAAATTAAAACAATCACTCAAAGATTACCAAAGCAATAGTAACTGGGAAAAAATAAAATCATTATTATGGAAAAATTATTTCAAAATACATTGAAAAAACAAATACAATACCATTATAAAAACTACTTCAAAAAATTCTATATGACCATAGTGAAATAGCTTACCACTTTAGAGGTAATGGAACCTGATGGAGCTGATAGATGAGATAAACCAAACTCTCACGCAATAATAGCAAACTTTATTCAGAGCATCAGACAATTTATAGTCTGAGGGTGGAAAGGAATTATATGAGTAAAGTGCACAATCACAATGGCCAGCCACATACAGCAAAAACATGGTTTCCCCCCAAAGAAATATATAAACAAATAACAATAGCCAACTGTAACGAATAATATGAGGTAAACTCAGTACTATCCACTGCAACTGGGAGGGGCACGAAAGCACATTCCAAAAACAATTCCATGTTTTTGGAAAAAAAAAAAAAAGCTGAAGTCACAAGACTCTTGTCTTGGTTCCTCAAAGTTGTCTAACAAGCATTCGCAAATCTCCTCACAAGACTCCATTCTTGGACTGGGTTTGCATACAGTACCACAATACACGTGTAACATCAGGGGTCATTATCCAGTAATTAGTAGAAAAGGTAGCCATTTTTGCCTGGTTTGTTTATATCTGTTGGTTACTTGGCTTCCCTGTATAATCAGTTATTAATCACCACATATCCACACTCTGAGTGGTATGTCATTTTACGTTCAAAGACTGTCCTCTGAAGTGTGTTGAACAAAATAAGTCAAACAAGAATTCAACCTACCTTCACACAAAAAGGACATAGACATCCTGAGGAAAAAATGAAATACAATGTATCCCTATGAAAATTGTTAGAACAAGAATCATCTTATTACAGTCAAAACGTGTAAATTATGTGAGCAGGGTGGGTAAGAAAGCCTCCATTGTGTTTTTACAAAGCATTTGGAAGTTTCAAATGGAGAAGGTATGATTTAAAATGAGACTGTAAGAGTAAACAGAAACCAGACTACCATAATTTTTGTCATCCAGGGTCGCAGTTTACATTTAACCATTGAAAAATGGTTCAGTCTTAAGCAAAGGTATAATCTATTGTGACTGCCTCTTATAAAAGACCGTGTGGATAACACACTACACAGAATGGCCCATGAGTAAATGTGAGGTGACCCTTTAGGGGTGTGCTGGTTAGTTTTTGTCAGCTTGACAAAGCAGAATCTCCTGGGCAGATGGAGGCGCTGTTGAAGACTAGCCTCCAGCAGATTTGCTTCAGCTTGTCTGCAGGGCATTTTCTTGACTAATAATTGATGTGGGAGGGTGCAGCTGGCTGTAACCAATGCCATCCCTGTGCAAGTGGTCCTGGGTTGTATAAGAAAGTAAGTTGGACAAGCCACAAAGCAATGCTCTATGGTTCCTGTTTCAAGCCCCTGCCTTAAGTTCTTGCCTTGGCTTCCCTAGAGGATGAACTATAGCATGTAAGTCTAATAAATGCTCCATAAGTTGCTTTTGGTCATCCCAACAATAAAATGTAACTATGATATGGACGGTCTTGAGGTAGTGCAGATGGAAAATCATGATGGCATGAATCTAGATGGGCTGCTTATTTTAATGGGCGTAGACACTCCACCCATTAGACTTACTGATAGCATGGATGTAGGGAATAAGTGAGGTGACTTAAAGATAGGCCACATGTTTTATATTGAGTAAACGATTAGATGATGGAAGCAAGGCCTAGAGTGATAGAAATTTAGAAAACGGGTTTGCATAAAAGAAGAGCGTTAGAAGGTGTTTGGCAACATAACATATGACCAGAAGGTGTATGGCTTTGGTACTTTATAGAGTTATCAATACAAGTGATGTTTATAAACCACATGATACAGGTCTGCTGACTTGAGGGACTAGACAGGATAGCTTGTGGGGGTAGAATATGTAGGCAGAAGCAAGGGGATGGCTTTGGAGAGCATCACTACCAACAAGTTGAGTACAGAAATATACAAAAGGCATACATCAACTTCCAAAGGATCTAAATCCTGATCTCTAATGTATGTGAGATTTTACTCATTGTTTTTAATTCTAAATTGATGTGACAGCAGATGCCCATAATACCAGCACTTGAGAGAATGAGTCAAAAAAAAATATGCTCCAAACTAGGCTAGATATATAGGTAGGGGAAAAAACTCTTAAAATCTAAATTAGCTGCAAGGGGTTAGAAGTAGACACTTTGTTATTAAATATTATTTTTCTAGCTGATGTTAAAAAAAACAGGTTTGCTGCTTCCAAATCCATAGCTCCTAGGAAAATATCAGTAGGACCTGTATCTATTGCCCCTTTAGAATGGGGTGTGTGATCCTAGACTGGCTATAGTTCTTTTTAATCCCTCATTGTTCTACTAATAAAGCTGTTCTTGTTTTTAACTTGCTCTGGAGTCCCGGCAGGTATCACAGCAGGCAGGAAAATGAACCACAAATTGTCGAGAATGAAAACTTCCTTAAGTTTTGCTTAGTTAAACTGTATCAACCTTCGAGAGTCTGATGCCAGACAGTTTATTGCCAGCATATTTAAACACAGTACAATTCGAAAAAAGGTTTCCAGGTATAATACAATCCACAGCACACAAGAAGACATTGAAATTTAACTCAGAGTACAAGCAATTTCTACCAAAAAGATGGGTTCTAAGGATAGGTTACCTGTATTAGCTTAAAGGGACTAAGGAAGAGTCATAGAGATAGTGGAGAGTTATTTGGGTTATTAGCCACCTCTGGTCCTGGTTGTAAGAGCTTGGGGGGAGCAGCTGACTATACAGATAATGTAAGGGTCATTTCAATTATTAAGTATCTTCAGTTCTGGTCGTGAGCCTTTGACACGGCATGGCCCAAGAGATAGTGCAGATCATCAGGCTGTTAATCACCTCCAATTCCAAGCATTCTGTATGGAAGACCAAGCTGTAGGTCTTTTCTTTTGATAGGGCAATCCTGCACCCTTAATGTTCCTCATATCCCTGGAGATCTGTGGGTGCCAGGACCTTCATGCTCCCAGCAGCATTCAGCTCAATTTCTGAACCATCAAAAGCTTAATAATTCATGATTGTTCCCAAAGCAATAATGAAATCTTCCCTAAATATTTTCTTGGTGCTTTTGTATTACTATTTTATCTTTCACATTATGCAATGTTGTAATGGTGTTAATCTTTTTTGTGTTGTTTGTTTGTTTGTTTGTTTGTTTGAGACAGGGTTTCTCTGTGTTGCCTTGCCTGTGCTGGACTCACTTTGTAGACGAGTTTGGCCTTGAGCTCACAGAGATCCACCTGCCTCTGCCTCCTGAAAAATAGGATTAAAGTCATGCACCACCACACCTGGTCCAATGGTGTTAATCTTATCAGTATAAACAACTAAGTGTCCTTTCTGGAAAGTATAAACTAGTTGGTCTTCTGCTTCCTTACAGAATAGACATGTTCTGCATGGAAAAGAGATTTTAGTTCTGCTTGTTTACTACATAATAGAAAAGTTTCAACAATTAAGAAATGTGTGGATATCACAAATATTAAGGAAAATAGCATACACTATTATTCCAGATTCTCAATAAACTTTGAAACAAATCCTGACAGGCACCATCTTGGAAAGTATCTTTATCTTTATTTTTCATTCTTATTAAGTCTTCGAGAACTTTAATTAATGTATT
>OU015758.1:26707067-26734781 GCA_907169655.1 Acomys percivali | reverse complement strand
TTTTTTTAAAGTCCATTAAACACAGGTTGTGCTGCCCATATACTCTTGGATGCATGGTCTTCATTAGAACATGGTCAACCCATTGGGGCTTCACCCTTAAGAACACTGACTCATCCTCTCCCAGAGCCCCTCAGCTGCCCATAGCTCCTTACCTTGGGTAAGACTTCATGGCCACCTTCCTTCTCCATGCTGGGATTTTGTATAGCCTAAGCCTGAAAGGGACTTGTGCATGCTGTCACAAATGCTGAATTCATAGGTGCAACTGCCTTTCTGTGTCCAGAAAAGTGTTTGCTTAAAGTCATCCGCAGCCCCTGGCTCTTAAAAATCTCACTACTCCCTCTGTTTCAGTGATCTATAAGCACTGAGAAAAATGAGAATAAAACAGATGTCCCTTTTATCTTAAAAATGTCATTTGACACACTATTGAAATGTTCCAATTCAACCTTTTGCTTTGTTTTCCTTAAATTTTCTATGATACCCTGATTTATTTTTTTCTCATTCTAAGTTAAGAATTTAATGCTAAATTCATCCTGATATCCACTGGTAACACAAATAAATTTAAGTTCTAAAGATTATTACCAGAGAACTCTTAACAAAAATACCAACATCGTCTTTTGGCCTGAAACACCAGATCTCATGGTTGAATGATAATGCACTTGCATTGACATTTACAACCAGTTACCTGTAGGAAGCCTGAGGCAAGGGTGATCCCATTTCATTTCATCCTTCCCAACATGAATGTAGCTGGTAAGTCTCACTCATGTTGACAGAGACTAGGCATCTGGCCCCAGGTGGTTAGCTATCAAAGCTAAGATTCACAGTTGAGCAGTCTCTCTCTCCTGAGTGCCACACTCTCATGGAAGCCACACAGACTCCAAGGAAACTTCCCCATTTCTGAGGGAAATACTTTTTGAGTCCAGGTATAGGTTAAAAATGGTCGACATTGTATTGCATTCAATGTTGTTCCAATTATTTTAGAAATACGTTCCAAATGAATCCAATCACTATGAAAAGTTTAGCCTTGGCCCTGACTAGAAATGCACCTCTAGGCTGCCATGATGATCTTAATAGGAGTAAGGTCAAGATGAAGATAAGTGTGGTGAATCCATGCAAATTAAGATTGCCTGAAACCTACAAAGAAAGTGAGGATGGATCATAAAGTACTTGTATTATATAGAAATAAAGACATGAGAGAAAGATATATATATATATATATATATATATATATAGAGAGAGAGAGAGAGAGAGAGAGAGAGGACCTATTTATTGACTGACAGTTCATAATTTATATTTATAGAATGAATTTGGGGCATTTTCACATACTCCCATTCCTTTCTCCCACTGAAACTTTTCTTCCAGACAAGTCCTTCACCTGCACTAACATCTTCTTTTTGTGTGTGACCCACTGAGTTTAATTAGGAGTAATGAAGCAATTAATGAACAAGACTGGGAGCCTATTTACTAGACAGGGGCAACTATGAGAGGCTACACCACTGAAGAAAATGAGACCTCGTATTCCATCAACTGTTAACTGCCAGTGGGACTGAAGAGCAGGATAGAAGCTCCTGGGGGTTGATGGTCCTCAAATGCAGTCCTCTCAACAGTCACTGCCTTAGAAGAATCCAGGAGGCGCTGATGAAGTGTAGGGTTTATAGAGCTAACTGCTCCTAGGAATAGCTTTCTGAGCCTGGTAAAGTGGAAAGCCGGCTGTTAAACACACCCAACACATGTTGAACTTTGAGTGAGTGCTCCTCTACATAAGTTAACTATAACAGGATACTCACTGTCAGTTGGGCATTAGCAAAGCTGTCTATGTGTTAAGTCTAAGTAAACATCCATAAGAGACTCTGGATGAAATTGTCATGTTCTCTTGTGTTGGTGAAGAAAGTGATGGTCAAGGCAAGATGATCTAAGAGGTACTCATAGGTCATATGCTTAACTAATGCCTGTACTAGTGAAAAAAGAATGGGAAGACGTAATGCCCAGGAAAGGAAATACCCACAAAGAATCCTATTAGTTAAATAGATATAAACCAATCACCACCACCTTTTATGTCCTCTTTATACCAAAACATGAAAAAAATGGAAATATAAAAAGCAGAATGTTTCTCAGTACGTTAACATAAATTCAGGTGTATATCTCAGAGCTGAGATTTTTTAAATATAATTCATTTGCCCCCATAGAGTTCCTTTGGGCCTGTTGGTGCTTAGCTCAAGCAGACAGGCTTGCCTTCAGTGGCAAAACATTTTCAATATTACCATAAATACACCTTTAGGATTTAAAACAGTAGTGGCACGTCTCTTTACTTTTTACTCTGAAGTGAGCAATAACAATAACACAGCACACGTTTGTGATGAGGATCGCCCCAGACAATACTATTTCAGTGTTGATTGATTTCCATCAGAGTCAGTGTAGCCAGAAGGGAAGCGAGGAAGCCAGTGTGCTTAGCTCCTGCTTGTTCCATAGCACATCACAGCAGAAAATGCAGGTCTCAAAGGAAATATACATGCTGTCTAAGAAGACGATAAACATATAGTTCGGAGTAACTCAGCAGATTAATGAGGCAGAATTGGCTTCTTTCTCTGTGGTTGTTAGCGAAGGCACTCCCAGTATAGGGAGGCAGTAAGCTTGACCCAAGGAGCATGTTGTTGCTGCTTGTGCAATCTGAAGACAGTGTTGCCAGAAGTAGAAAAACAGCAGCACTCACTACCTGATAGGGTGATCATTATTACTGCTTCCAGCGTTGAGGCTTTCATTTATCATTCAAAACCAGACACCATGAAAGACCTTGGAGACACTGCCTTTAAGGACAAAGGAAAGTGTAATAAAGTATCTTTAAAATCTTGCTTAGAGATATAAGTTTTATTAAGAAAGCATCACGCTTTCTGAATAATAATGATGATAATAATAATAATAATAATAATAATAATAATAATAATAATAAAAAATACTTCATTCGTAACAGTGCCCCACAATCACACCTGGTGACTTGTTGTCTGTCTTTCCTGAGGAACCATAGACAAGGATTTGTTGTCTGAAGTTAGTTACTTATTAAAGAGTCCTTCAATTTTAAAAAAATATTTATTTATTTATTTATTTATTTATTTATTTATTTATTTATTTATTATTATGTTTACAGTACTCTACCTGCATACACACCTGCAGGCTAGAAGAAGGCATCAGATCACATTCTAGATGATTGTGAGCCACCATGTGGTTGCTGGGAATTGAACTCAGGACCTCTGGAAGAGCAGTCAGTGTTCTTCATCTCTGAGCCATCTCTCCAGACTGGGTCCCTCAATTTCTAATTTACTTTTCTAAACAATGTGTGTATGTAATACCTATACAAAGTTCAGAGTATTTAAAACATGGGAGTATCACAGCTTCAGGCAAAAAAAACCCTACCACCACCATCACACACACACACTTTTCTACACTTTCAGGAAGTACTTTTAAAACATTGTGCAAGATCTTTTGAATAACTTGTCATGGGACCTGGAGTTGTGTAATGAGTTAGGATATGACAGAGATCAGCTTTCTATTCTGTGTGATGAAAATGTTCTGAAAAGAGACAGTAGTTATGACTGCACACTACAGAGAAAGTAGAGGCGCTGCATCACACACATGAATGAGATTTAAAAACATATGAGTATATATGTGTGTGTGTGAATATGTACATATACATGTGTGGGTATCACAGCCATATATACTTTATATACCTTAGCACACATACACACAGACACAAGACACACACAGACACACAGACACACACATACACACACACAGCAGCAGCAAAGTTTTGTTTTGTTGTGTTTCTTACAGTGGTGTATTTTTAATTCCCCTATTTGACTGTTTTAAATAAGTCAAAACATGTTTTTCAATTTGTCTAAGAAATCTAAAATTCTGGAATTTGCTTCCTTCCATACGCCATAGGATAAAGTAACCTAACAAGACTTTTTATCTTGCGTGACTTTATTTCAAAGGGAAAAGCTTTGATTCATGGTACCTTCTTCTTTTTTGTGTGTTCCCTGGGTTTCTCTGAATATGAACTTCAAAAAAACTACAAGTTTAATAGAAGTAAGAGCTATAGTTTCAAAGCTATGTTTCTAATATTTTTTTCTACAATCACGTTTGACCTATTGTTTAAAGATTTCATCTAAAGTGCCTGACGAATCCAAAGGTCATATTTCTTTCATTTGCTGCAGCTGAGTCTGGCCTCCAGCTCTCACAGCAGTCTGTAAAACAATAACAGGGTCCGAGCGGTCCAGTGCATCCCCAACTGCCATTCTCCCCAGGCCCTGCTGCTTCTTCCAAGGAAGCCCTGTGCTTGGAAGGACATCAAGTCCCTCAAGTCACCATCACTTGCCGTTTCTGATAGAAGCAGGGAATTTCATACTTAAAAGATGCTCTTCGAAAAAGCGACACTCCCCACTAAGCATCTTTAATTCCCTCAGATTAGCTTTATGTTCTGTGTAAACAACCTCATTTAAGGACAAGGTCTCCAGTTCACTTAAGTGTTTGTGTGAACCTGCAGTAGACGGTAAGAACAAAATTAGCACACATATGCAGCTTTGTTTTGCTTATTCTTTCATTTTGTTAAAAAGAAAAACTAGAAATACTGTCTCTGATGATCAAGGTTTAATGCTAAATTTTGCATTTGTATTGCTGTGAGATTGCTCTTTCAATCAAAGATTTTTGACTGAAGCATTAATATACCAGAATAAGCCAGGATTTAAAACATCATGATCAGTCCCAGGTTTTTCTACTCTAGCCAGCCCTGTGCATTCTGTCTTCAGCCCTCTAGGCTCCTTTTCTGATGCTATTGTCATTTCCTTTTCACATCCTTGATTAAGGTGTTTCCTGATTGGTCCACATACTGTAAGCCTGTGACGTAGAGCCTGGTAACAAGATTAAGCTAGGTGTTCTCCTGAGGTAGACATGGTGGAGCGGAGTTATAGTAGAGCTTTGACAGAACTTTGAAAGCTCCTGACTTATTAGTCAGGTTTTATTTGTCTATATCTTCTTGTTTGGTAATTGACCCCTCTCTCTAGCCATGCTCAGCACTATATAATATGCAATATAACTCTTCTGAATGCAAATCAATGCCATGGTCAGGGCCATGCTGGAGTTTGCGTTAATCAACATTGGTGGCCATTCATCATGCAATGTGCTAGGCATCCTTCCTAGAGTTATTTGGATTTCAGGCAATTCACGCATTTCCACAGGGGAAAAGAAAGAACCTAGACTATCATACACCCTGGAAAGAATGTTAAACCTTGAAATAAGTAAGTCAGCCTCTACCCATCATAAAATGCTACAGAAGAGTTAGCAGTCAAAAACAGAAAACACCAGAACTCTCTGCCCTTCATACAAGAGTTTTATTCTTTGCTCCAGCTCAGTAATTTACAAAACAAGACCTTGGATTCACCTGAAACATATGACAGTTGCACTAAATCCCACAAATTCCCAGACTCTTTAATAAACAGGTGGCATTTAATATAGTATTTAGTTTTTTTTTTTTACTTGCTTGGTTCAAAAACATTCCAAGTAGTTGATACTGAAAATGTATAAATGTGAAATTTTTGCTTACCACTAGGCAGTATCCTAGTATTCCAAGGCATACTGAGTGGAGGCAGATAGTTCCATGTACTGCAGGCTGATGTTGGTCCAGTGATTCCTGTGTGCAAGGTCTACTATATGACACCTTTACTATTCATAAATCATCTGCAAGGCAAGGAACTTAAGTGCCACACAGCTAGCCCAAATGAAAGAGTTATGCACTGACACACTGAGATAGATTAGGATCTCCGTCCTGCTGCTGTGACCTTTATCTTTGCGTTTGTGTATTGGTTTTGACTTTAAGCTGAACAGTTTAGACAATTCATAAAAGTGAGGCCTCTTGTAACAATGTCCAGTGTTTCTAATTATATTCAAAGGTCAGCATGGCATAAAGTCCAGGTGCATTCCTCAAACACTAGGCTTCCATGTCCCCTATGGTCATTGGTGAGTGTCTTAGTTACAGTTTTAGTCCTGTGAAGAGACATCATTGCTACTGCAATTCTTTTTTTTTTTTTTTCTTGACTGTGAATTCTTATAAAGAAAACTGTTCAACTGGGACTGGCTTACAGTTCCAGAGGCTCAGTCCATTATCATCAAGGAGGGAAGCATGGAAGCATGCAAGCAGACATGGTGCTGGACAAGGAGGTGAGAGTGGAGACTGCCATCCAAGACCTAGCTTGAGCATATGAAACCTCAAAGCACACTCCCATAGTGACGCACTTCCTCCAACAAGGCCACACTTCCTAATAGTGCCACTCTCTATGGGCCAAGCATTCAAACACATAAGTCAATGGGGGTCATGCCTATCCAAACCACCACAGTGAGCACAGTTAATCATCAGCATCTTTTCTACACAACCCCAGGAAAATAACTAAAAGATGACTACATAGAATTTGGATGCATACATTGGAGTATTGGGTGTGGGAATTATATGTAGGGTAGAGTAGAAAGCAGATTTATCTTTCTCCTGTTCCATTTCTCTTGTACTAAGTAAGAAGACAATGATCAGAACATATAAAAATGTTTAAAGAACAGTGCTTGTGATTCATTTCAACTCACTACTTTATGAAGTCATATTCTCCATTTTCATTATCTATTGAAAATGGGAACATTGATGACTTTGTGCTACTTTTCTGCATTTGAGGATTGGAACTCCTATGAGTTCAATGGTGGGCTAAATTTTGAATATCAAATTTTGACCACAGTAGCACCCAAAGCACCTGATGCAGATTAGCTATTTTTGGTTGGAATCAGAATCTGTTGTATATGTGTCATTAAATAAGTTTTGAGCTCTGTGTCAAGGCAAATGGTTACTCTTTCTGGCACACCAGTTCTCAAGTTGTTGGTTGTGACCCCTGTGGCAAACCTCTGTCTCCAAAAATATTCACATCGTGATTTGTCATGGTAGCAAAATTACAGATATGAAGTAGCAATGAAAATAATTTTATGGTTGAGAGTCACCGTAACATGAAGAACTGTACTAAAGGATCACAGTATTAGAAAGCCACTGTCCTGTTAATTTATGCATCTTAAAAGATTCATGGCGAAAGATTGTCCAGAAACAATTGTGCTAAGGCTGCAAGGACTGGCAAGCTATATTAAAGGCAATGTTTATAGTCTGTAAACTGTGTGTAGACAAGAGATATGTTTGTCCTAGAGTTTTACACTTTTCCCTTCTCATATCTCAAAGATCCTCAATAGAATGTGTCAAGGTCAAAAACATAAAGTGCTAACCAGGGGAAACCCCAGGGAAAGCCAAGATCTGAAAATAACAGCTGGCTTTCTAAAAGAGATAGGCCTGCTGACTTGGCAACGTGCATTATTGTGTTGCTCTTTGGAAAGCTATGAAGTCCTTGGAGGGTAAAGGCAGGAAACCGAAGGGCAAGAGCAATGAAGGTAGAAGTGATAATTGTAAAACAAGACAAGAGAGCAAAGACTTGGAGTTGGGGGGAAGTAGGGGATAGAGAGGAAGGGAGGGTGCCTGAAAGGAATAAAGACTGAAAGAGTTAGTTGGTATTAGAAAATAATTATAGTTTTCACGACACTTTAAGCTTTCATGTTTTGAAGAATGTATCTCAGAACTTACCAGAGTTCATCACCAGCATTAACACTACCCTTCTAATGCCCAGTCTCAGCTGAAATGGGATGTACAGATGTTGCTTGAAGTGCTTTATTTTAGCAGGGTACAGATGTGCATAGGAAGACATAAATATAAAAGTACTTACCTTTGGCCATAACAATAAGATGCAAGTGAATTGGGTTTCTTTAAAGTTTCACTCTTAAGTGTATTTCAGACTGAACTGCAGTAGACAAGGTACCCAAATTTATTTAACTTGAAAGATTTGGAGTTCGTATTGATGGTCAGGGAACTGTGTCACTTCTCTTAACTTTGCATCTACTTTTCTCATATTTAAATAAAAATGGAATATAAACAATATTTAGAATTTATGGCAATGTTATTAAACTGTTTGAATCCCATAATTTATAATGATGGCTGTGCATATCTTTCCCAGTTTTATAGTAGCTTACAGACACTTCCTGACTAATAGAGATATCTTAATATATGCTTCAAAGCAATCACATAAGGAAAGATATTCTCTGTCAGATAGCCCTTTTCATTGCATGAAACAGTCTGAAAGCACATGTAATTATATTCTGCTTTTCCTCCCTGCCCCCCTTTTTTGTTGTTCTAGCGGAAAATGGACCCCGTCTTCTGGTGGAAGCTGAACAAGCCAAGGTCTTCTCACACAGAGGTGGCAATGTGACACTGCCATGTAAATTTTACCGAGACCCTACAGCATTTGGCTCAGGAATCCACAAAATCCGCATTAAGTGGACCAAGCTAACTTCAGATTACCTCAGGGAAGTGGATGTCTTCGTTTCCATGGGATACCACAAGAAAACTTATGGAGGCTATCAAGGTCGAGTGTTTCTGAAGGGAGGCGGTGACAATGACGCCTCCCTGGTCATCACAGATCTCACCCTGGAGGATTATGGAAGATACAAGTGTGAAGTGATTGAAGGACTGGAAGATGATACTGCTGTGGTAGCATTAGAGTTGCAAGGTAGGTATTCATAAAGCATGTTAATCTATAACTACTCACTACTCTGTTGTTTTCAAAAGGAATTACATGTAGTGGTTACTCTAATGATATTGTAAGAACCCAAAAGTCTATGCCTAACAAGTTTTTATTCGTTTATGTTTTGCCATCTGCATATGATTTCAGATTTCAGGTTTGAAATGGACACACAATACTTATGTATAAAATTGAAGCTATTTACAGGGAGAAGCGTGCAATGAAACTAAATTAATATTTTTTGAAATAGACTCATGCTGTTCAAAACTTAAATCCCACTATGTGGCTATTGAGAAACTATAATTAGATTCTTTTTTATTGTGCTTCTAGAATTATCTTTGTTTTAAACTAGTGGTAAGAGTTATAAAGGACATCTTTACAAATGCAGCACAATACATGTAATTATGTTTTGTAAAATGACTGCAAACATTAAGTTAGCAGAAAAAGTAACCTCTGGGCTCACTTAAACACTCTTGAAATGAAGTGATACTTCTACTAGACCAGGGTCTTTTAGAAGTCAAATATCAAATAATCCAGGTATTTGAGAAGGCTTTCTATTTCTTGAATACATAACACATTTAATAGGTTCAAAAGTCAACACTGGTACAAAGCTATACCAGCAGAAGTGTACCCGCTTTCATCTCACTTCTTTTCAATCATCACTTTAGGAAAACTTATGTGCTAAGGGTTTCTTATATAGTGCAAACTCTCTTTTGTTTTTCACCAGTCTCATCTGTGTGCCACACTGAAGAATGAAACTGGCTGCGTGGTAGCATGGCTTCCTTTCCAAAGTCATGGGTCTGTGTTTACTAGGCACTTTTAACCCATCCCAGAACAAAGCTATATCTATTAAAAATGCTAAGACTGAGCTTTGGCTCTCCTGAACCCCACAAGATTCTGTCAGGCTTCATCTCTCTGATAAAATCCAACATGCAGCTCCATGGTTTCAAAACACATGTTCTAGCTGTTTCGAAGTTCACTGAGATGTGTAGACTGTGGGTCTAGTTGATTCTAGGATATTATACTTTTTACTTGCAAGCTTTTTAGAACAAAGGTAATTAGTCTATTTTTTAAATATTACAATGTCTTAATAGTTATAAAAGCCTTGTGGCTTTATAAAAAGGTTATATGACATCATTTTAGGATAGAAAGCAATTCAAATATCCATACAATATACTGGATTTGCCACGAACTCAATCATATTTCAGTGAATCAAGGAAAACTTTCCTGCTGCTCATGAGAAGCAGCACCATGACAGAGGATGGTGAATTTAAATCTGAAGTATCTTTCCAGTCTTTAAAGTTATTACAAATTAAAATGTCCAGTTTTTCCACTGTTTCCATTATGGACCATTTGGAAAATAAAAGGTGACACATATAGTTTCCATCTTCAGACAAAGATGCTTGAAGGTCTTCTGCCCCTTGAGTTCTAGCTACCAAGAGAACTATTGCTCAATAGAGTATTTTCCTTCTCGAGGACACGTTGGGATTGCTGAGAAAAGCGAACAAATGTCACAAGGTGAGGAGCACCTGCCCTGGCTATACTGCAGAGAGTGTTATAGCACTTCAGTTCTGGTCCTGAGGCAGAGCGGCCAGAGAACCATCTCCAGACTTTTGCTCCCTCTTACTGCAGCAGGAGTCGTCTCCTCCTTCTTCTTTTGGTCCCGATCCAGATGACAGATCTCTCAGCCAAGAACCTGAGAAGGCAGAGCAAGATCAGAAAGCCCTCTTGGATCTTCTCCTGTAGCGATCTATGCCAGCTGGACTGGTCTAGAGGGACAAGGGACGAGATGATTTAAAACCTCAAAGTCGTCTTGTAGAAGCATCCAGGATAATTTAGAAAAGAAAGCCCTGCCCATGACTGGTTACTAGAATATTGCACATCATCTTGAATAGTGCCTGCAGTCTTGTAGCAGGTAACTTAAAGCCCAGACAATCCCTAGACCGATGGGACAAGATGCCTGCATTCCATATGCTAAGACACTAATTAGTTGTAATCATAGTTCTAAGAATGCTTGCTCTGAATGATCTTTTATTAACTACAGGGGAGATATGTTGACAGATGTCTCCCTTAATATGCAGCAAATAACACAATTCTGAGTGCTTAACTTGGGAATCAATTCCAAGGAAACTCTGTAGGATGTGAGACAGCTCCGGGACCCCCCAATAATTGTTTGGCCAAAGAAAGCTTTCAGGAGGCCAGTGCCTCTTCCCAGACCAAGTTGAATGGCAAACCATGCTCCTTGCATTTACTGAGGGATTGTTTTCTGAAAGAGATGCTTCCTGAAGACTAACCATCCAGCTAATGGATGTTTGTTCTATATTCATCTTGCATACCACAAGTTTAGGGAAGCAATATTTTTTGTCTGTTTATATTGAAAGCATTTTCAAAGCCTCGGTTCTAATTTGTAATATAATATATAAATAGAGAAGACAAAAATGCTAAAAATGAAACCCACTTTCAGGTCCCTTCCATGCAGAACATCTCTGCTGCCTTTATATCTCAATAGACTTTTCTTACCTGACCTTTACATAAATAATGAAGGGAATTTTTAAAAAGCTAAAAGCTCTTGTTTTCGCTGTTTCTAGACCAGGAAACAACAGTTAAGGAATACATTAAAAGAAACAAAAGAGTTATCAGCCTTTGCATGGGGTATGCCTCACTGCAATAGAATTATCTCATTAACATGAAAAGACACTAATGAGACTTTGTTAGGTATAACAATCTAAATCTAAGTTTCTCCAAATAATAATCCCAAAGAGACAGTGACTTACTTGCATGGTTTCAGCAGCATGTGTAAAAGTAGATGTGATGCACATTTGAAGCACTCAACGTATTTCTTTATATGTGTCAAAGACTATACAAAACTAACTGACAACTCTATAACAACAATGACAATGAAAAAATATTGGTACATTTAAAAAATACCATCTGCCCAAGTACTATGTCCCCTACAACCCCTAGTGTTAGAACTGACTTTTCCATTCTCAGAGAAACACAGCAGTTGCCTGCTGGGGTTTAGTAAGCAGTGGCAGAAGGCATGTTTTCAGGACACAGTTCAGACACTGTAACCCGTGGCTGCATCTCTTTCAGAAAGGAGAAATTTTAGCACACAGTGAGTTCTCGGCAGCTGAGGCAAACCACTTGTCAATCCAATAATAGCTACTTGTGTGATACTTACCAGTGTATGAGTGAGGTAGCAAGGTCCTGGGAGAAACCACTCCATGTTACCAAAAACTAGTTCATTGTAGAGATTCCACGTTTTCTCCACACCCACGTGTAAGTGGGCATGCTCAGGACTCTATCACTAATGAACTCTCCCATCTCTCCTTTGGACAGGTGTAGTGTTTCCTTACTTTCCACGGCTGGGGCGCTACAATCTTAACTTTCATGAGGCACGGCAGGCTTGTCTGGACCAGGATGCTGTGATCGCTTCTTTTGACCAGCTGTATGAGGCCTGGCGGAGTGGGCTGGACTGGTGCAACGCTGGCTGGCTCAGTGATGGTTCTGTGCAGTACCCTATCACCAAACCACGAGAACCCTGCGGGGGCCAAAACACAGTGCCCGGTGTGAGGAACTACGGGTTTTGGGACAAAGATAAAAGCAGATATGATGTTTTCTGTTTTACATCCAACTTCAATGGTAAGATGGCAGCTATATTGAAATCCTTTCTATCCCAGAGAACAAGTTGTCCTAAGACACCAAAGTCTGGTGCTCTATTCTAAAAACAAAAAAAAACAACAATTAAGCAACCCAATCTTTTAAGGTATTAGTATACTTTTGAAATATAGATGAAATGTTCTTGAATTTTGAATGTCATATTATTTTATTTTATTTTATTTTATTTTTAATTAATTTATTCTTGTTACATCTCTATGGTTATCCCATCCCTTGTATCCTCCCATTCTCCCCTCCCTCCCATTTTCCCCTTATTCCCCTCCCCTATGACTGTTCCTCAGAGGGATTACCTCCCTCTGTATATGCTCATAGGGTATCAAGTCTCTTCACAGTGGAATGTCATATTATTTTAAGTCTACATAAATTGAACAAAAGCTAGAGAGTTTTGGTATTCCTCCAATGTAAGCATCTAGGTTTTTTGTTGTTCTTTTGTTTTTTTATGAAATCACTGAAGCTGTCGCATGGTATATGTTTCACATTGCCAAGTGCAATGTCGCTGCCCCGTTGCTCTCTCTGCTGAAGGAAGGAGCTTGCCTGCCATGGATGCCCTCCCGTTCCCAGGCTCCATACTATGATCAGCAAAATTCACGCCAAAAAAAAAAGGGACTGAGTGAGACAAACACAGCACCATTAGCATTGGAAGAGCGAGGCAGGGAAATATTGCCACAGCACTAACGACTGACTTGTATTCTTCCCAGTCCTTTTTGTGTACCATCCTGAACTTCACCCTTGAGGCCCAGCACAAAATTAAAATGGCGAGGCCTTTGTTAAAACTTATAAACAACTTTGAGCTATATTATGGCACAAGTCTGCAATGCTATCGTTTAGGAGAATGAGGAGTGAGGATTATAAGTTTAAGGCCAGACTGAGCTCTATAGTAAGACTGTCTCAAACTAACAAGGGCAAAATCCAAAGGCACCAAAAGTGTTTTTAGACTATAGAGCCTTAAAGCAAACATGGGGCCTTCTAATCGCAGAGCCAGAGCAAAGGCACAGTCATGTGCCCGCGGATCAAGCTCTAGGCCTATATTTTTATATTTAAGATCCCTGAAAACAGATTCTGAGATAAACAGAAAGGCACTATGCAATCTCTGTTAAGAAAAAAAAGAAAAACCAGATGGGAAACAATTTACAATTTCTACTTTGCTGTCTACAAGGTCACTGTCACCCAGTGGAGCTTCGAATGACGTAGCTCTAGCTGTTTGTGGTGATGCAGCCATTGATAATATTGAACAGATGGTTAGGGGGACCTGGAAAACTTTGTTTTCTTTTTTCAGATTTTTTTATTTATTAATTTATTCTTGTTACATCTCAATGGTTATCCCATCCCTTGTATCCTCCCATTCTTCCCTCCCTCCCATTTTCCCCTTATTCCCCTCCCCATGACTGTTCCTGAGGGGAATTACCTTGTTTTCAAACACGTAGAGACCAGATCTGAATTCACTCATGTCCTATGGTTTACTGATATGTGTATACGGCCGACTGAACTTTGTAGTAAACAAATGCAGCAGCTGCTTCTGCTCTTATTCCAAATGTCATTAGGCTAGAGGAGAAAGAACTGGTAGTGTTAGTTTATACGTTAGTAGCCTGTCGAGGGCTCAGGAGACATCTCGGGCATAAAGCGCTTGCTCTGTGTTCAGTCCCGAGAACTCACATCAAAATGCCAGACATGCTGGAGTGTATTTATGATCCCAGAACTGGAGAAGCAAAAACAAGAGGTTTCCTGGGACTCACTGTTCAACTCGGACCACTTTGATGAGAGGCCCTCTGTATCAAAGGAGGAAGCGAGCATCTCTGAGTGTGACAGAAGGGCTGTGCCTCCAGCTGCCATATGCACAAAGTCAAAACCATAGACAAATGAACAGATATGCACATTCGCACCACACATACACACACAAACACAAAATAAATAAATAAATAAATAAATAAATAAATAAATAAGCACCCTGCTTAGTAGTAAAGGTTAGTGGATGATGTGTCTCATAAGAAAATGTGATGTTATACTTTAAAAACTAAGATGACTGAGAAAAATATTGAGTGTGTGCCACTGCAGTCAACTGATGATCCATTTTGTACGTTTTATTATATTTCATCGTGTTAATGGCATTTCAGTAATTAATATTGCAATAAGTGGTCCAACGTAACTGTGTTCCTGGGCAATCAAGTGGTAGCAAGAGCTCAGGCTTCAAGTGATGGAGATTTTGAACCACCACCAACCTCCCCTGCCATTAAGAGACGGCTGACCACTTTACATTCAGTGAGGGTATCATTGGTGACAAGTGACTTCCTGTGTTTGATGAATTTTTATGCTGTAGCTTTGGTTGAGAATAAGGTCTTATTGATACCTGTAATGAAAAGAACTTGAGGGCTTTTGATTTTTTTTTAATGGACTTTTATGTCAAGAATGTGTTTTGATCCTTTCACATTCAAATTTTGCCTCTCTAGAAACTTGTACTGGGGTTCAGCCTTGCTCCACGGAGAATTTAAATAGCCCTTCTTTCACCGTGGAATTCTGTCTTCCCTAGACCCACAGAAGGGCTCTTTTAGTCTCTAATTAGCTAACAGAAACTGCATCTGCCATCGCTCTTTCCTTTTAAATGCTGGACAAGAGCATGTGTGAGAGTATATGCGGAGAAGAAAGGGGAAAGCTAATTTATTTAATCTAGAGTGATCTATTAATAGGACATTTGAAGGATAATTCTATGTTCTCCAAATTTCAGACGTTGTTCGTCTCCTTTCACTGAGAAGCGCTTCGCATTTGGTTCATTCCATCACAGTGGTTCCTAACTCTCCCCTTCTCTCCACAGGCCGATTTTACTACCTGATTCACCCTACCAAACTCACCTACGACGAGGCGGTGCAAGCTTGTCTCAATGATGGTGCTCAGATTGCGAAAGTGGGCCAGATATTTGCTGCCTGGAAGCTTCTGGGCTATGACCGCTGCGATGCCGGCTGGCTGGCGGATGGCAGTGTCCGCTATCCTATTTCTCGGCCAAGAAGGCGCTGCAGTCCTACAGAGGCTGCTGTGCGCTTTGTGGGTTTCCCGGATAAAAAGCATAAGCTTTACGGGGTCTATTGCTTCAGAGCCTACAACTGAGTGTGCCCTAGGAAGGGCCAGTTCTCGGGTCATAGGGAACACGTGAAAGGTTTTTGTTTTTGTTTTTGTTTTTAATATGAACTCATGCAAGTTACCAAAACTGTGATAACCTTTTTTTCTCACTTACTGTAAAGAGTCGTTTTCATAAAGGCCAATCATATCCGTTTGTTTTCTAAAGCTATCAGTCGATATATATTATAAATTAATATAAGTTTAAGGGAAGCTAAAAAATGGGCTTTAGAGCCAACTGGTTTCTGTTATCATCCCAACAAAATGCCATTTCATGAATGGGGCATGCAGTAGGCTGAGAATCAATCACCAGGACTGTGTTAGGGAAGGTAAAATTACTTGCCGCAGCAACTTCCACAAGCACAAATTTTACATATTTCTACAATTTTGAAATGCACTTCATTAAACAAATTAAAATAACAAATTTGAAATACAGGCTTCTTTACATAAATCGGGATTCTGGGAGGTGCAAAAAAACTCAGTTTCACAAGGGAACAATGGACACTTTTCTAAGAGTTAGTCTCCAATATACAGAATAGTTTACTCTGTGAAATTTTACCTTTTTGACCAAAAAGAAAACCATATAGAGTCATATGCATAATAATAAATCCACAATTAGAATTCCTAGGTCAACCCATTTATATGAAGTATAGACTTAAATACACAGATAATATCTTACCAATGAGAGAGTCTTACCTTCTAATTAAAATTACCTATCTGAAAAGGATTGTTTTTATTATTTTTGAGTAGCTTTACTGAATTATATTTAAATTCTAAGAACATTTGCTAAGCAGTATTTAGAATCTACTCAGGGCAGTTAAAAGGATAAACTGCTGGACAGAAAACATATTAAATGTAGCAACTTGATTTTATGTTAGCTTTTGAAACATTATTGTCTTATATAATAAGTTTAACCTATTTAATATTTCTTTCTTAGTTACATTACATGAGAAAATCCATCAGATGAATGAATAACCTTACAGTTGTCTAAGAAATCAAAGTTCAACTCGCAAAATTCTTGTTCTTGTTTGTATTCACAAAAGAAAGCCCAAATAAGAAAGCAAAATATACATATAGTTCTAAATAGTCTCTCAAGTAGAAAATACAGTCACTGTCAGTTTCCTTTCTGGTTATCATTTAGCAAAAATAAAAGGCTGACATTCTCACTGTGGGCTTTACACCTTCAGGCTTTAAGTGAAAAGTTAAGTCCAGCTTCAGAAAAATGACTTTCAACATGAGCAACTCCAATCTTAAATAAAGCTCTCTTTTTATGACCGCTGAGACCCCCAAAGGGACCAATATTTGTATTCGAGTAATATTTCTGATTTCCTACTGTTTCACGGTGAATTCTGGTGAGCGGACCTTAGCATAATTATCCAAGTACAACATAGCTGGTGTGCCATCATCAATGTTTTTATGTAGATTTTCCCTATGAACATGAGCAAATAAATCTGTTTCCTGACTTGACTATGGTTGCATTTAAAGCTCTATAATAGCTGCAATAACTTGGCTCTATGGATATAGAGTGACATGTGTGGAAGGCATAGAGCAGTTGGAACTTCATGAAACCAGATATATTCTCTAGATAAAATATCACAAGTAAAAAAATAGATCCTCTGTTTCAGATTCTTAAGTCTTAAAACATGATGATGCATGCAATTGTAAGTAAGAATACGCAAAATACACAAAACTATAAATCCAAAGAGATTGTGGGGTTTCGCTCAAACACTCTTGATATAAGTTGAACTCAGACTTCTAAGCCAAACATAAATTAAACATATTGAATGGTCTAGAAAATAACAAATAAAAGGAGAAGACTTCAAACTAGCTTCTCGCACACCTTATGGGCTGGGCTAAGCTCTTTGGAGGACCATACTTGAACTATCATTACCTATATTATAAGAATTTTGCCTGAAGTGCAAGTAGGAAAATTTTATATTGAAGTAGGTGCATTCCTTTTGGTTATCATCATAGAGCTCCACATTTAAATGCAGTAGCATTTCTTAACTTTTGAATACATAGTATAGGAAACGGTGCTGATCAAAATCTCCAAAGTGACTGTTAGCTGGCTCACATCTACACCATTTGCATACCATTTGTTCATTCTTGAAAAGTATCCAAGGACGAACGATGATGGGCAGAGTTTTAACCTTCTGATTTCACACAAAGAACCAGAATCCTCCTGCCCTCTGAGCTCCTAATTGGAAAAAGGGGTCTTTTAATGCTCTCATCTTGCAGGTTTATTCTACCAAATGTCTATTTTCGTACTTCATATCTCATTATGAATGCCTTTGAAAGAAAAGTTGTCTTACCACAATTCCTGGCAGAAAGTTGATTTGATATTATGTAACAAAAAAAATCACTTTGTAGACTTCAATATTCCCAGAGCAACAAGGAAAAGAGATGACAGACCAAAAAAATGCTTTTGTCCTTTTTGTTCTATGACCCATATATAAAGAACAAAATACATTGACAAATTTCACTGAGATTTCTTCATTTGAAGACTCTAAGCAAAAAGAATCAATTCATATAAAAATATAATATAGGGATGAAGATAATTTGTGATATTAACACTGGAAGCCATCTTTTAATGACTGCTGCCATGTTTTGTCACAGAAACGTATAGCCAAATATAGTATTTGTAAATTTAAATTTTCTTTCATATAAAGAGGGCCGGTACCTGATAAAATGCTATTTTATGCAGTAAGATGGTCGCTTGTTATTTTGGCAATTAGTACACTCAAGTAAGCTTCCAATCTGGTTGCTGGCAGCCATGCTTTGTTTCTTGATTTCAGTACTCTGAAAAACATGCTTGAATCATGGAGTAGCTGAAAGCTAAAGAAAGGAGGATTAGAAGGGAATCACTCATCAGGTTTGGTTTACTCTTGGTTGTTTTTCCTTCTTCTGCTTCTTTCATTTTGTTTTTGCCTAGAGTGCTTAGAAAAAAAATTAATTGACAATTGACAACTTTTTTTGAGATTTTTAAGTGTGTCATAGCTCAAGACTGCCAGAACAGCAGAGTATACAGCAAAAGCTGTGGGCAATACAGAAGTCATTAAGCCTCCCAATTAGAAGGAAACCAACACTTAAATGCATTTAACAGCTACTCAGTACAAGTTTGAGGGGATCCACTCTGTATTACAAAAAGAATGTTTTCATTTTCTGTAAGATACAATGAACTGGTAAACAAATATTAAAGGTCAATTTTGCTTTACTACAGTATCATTTGATTCTTCTGACTTGTAGAATTAGCCATTTTTCTTTGGGTCAAATTTCATAAATATATCATGAAATGCTTTGAGTGAAAAACATGTCCAAATGAGTTAAAGCTTTGACATTCAAACAGGAAAGTATACTTCCGAACTTTCTCATGCTTGTTTGGAATACATTAAACAGCCTGGAAGAAAAAGAAAGTCAAATAGTGAGGTGAATTAAGTCTCCTTCTAATGTGTAAACACTTTCAAAATGAGGGATATCATATTCATGTTGCCATTGTTTTTCATATATTTTTAATCTTGTTACAAACAAAGCCTGTGAGGCAGGGTGAAAGATCCCTTCCCACGAAGGTTCTTAGTCCCCAAATAAAAGTAATAAAACCATTCAAGTGTGATGTGTTACTTCCTTACCAAGGAAATGGTTTAGTGCTACAACTAGTCTTGAATAGAATGCACCTTGTATTTGACCAAGAGTTCTGTCAGATGTATATGAAGAGGAATAACAGGGAAGGATTAATAAGTGGTATGTAGCCTACTGAACTTAAAAAGAAACTGACATACTGTTGGCTTCTACTTCAATTCCTTGGTCCCTCCATCTATGATCTTCAAAGGCTCTTCCATCTTCTCCATAGCATAGATATATAGGTAGATATCATATCATACATACCATATATCACATATATATCATATAAATGTGTGTGTGTGTGTGTGTTTGATTCATGTCCAAAACTTAAGAGAGATTTTTAATTATACATCTTATTTTTTCACCAGAAACAAACTTCAAATTTCTTTAAATGTGTTTTTAGGTCTCTTTCGGGCCAGTAAGTTCACCTCCATAGCCATTTACCACCGGAACATGTTGACAGGCCAGAGGGAAGCCAATGGTTTATGAAATCAAGTAGCTTTACTCTCTTCCATCTCTCTTGTACTCTTGCCCTCTGAGGTTGTGCACACATCTAGAGCTTCTGCTAAGAAAACTGGGCTCTTTTTCGTAATGGTTATCTGATTGCATGACTGCTGTTGCTTTGCAAGAATGCCCCAGGGTGAAGACACAGCTCACATTCACTTCTGTCTACTAATGAAAATATTGCATAATAATAGATTTCTGATAATATTAATCCCAAGGCTTTTCTATCCAAAGAAGGAACCTAGCAACTCTATCTTTATTCCATTGAAAATATTTTTAATTTAAAAAGCCCATTGGATTTTTCATTAATGTAATGGAAAATACCTTTTGCCAAAACAAATTAAGGAACAGAAAAATATTTTTAAAGCAAATGAGTTTGAGGTTTTACAGACTGCTAAAGACCTATCTTTGAAGACAGTGAGAATTTTGTGTGTGAATCTAAAAGAAGAGCTACAGAAACAATCATTAATTATCATTTATTATTCTGAAAAATACACACACCTGCAAACAGTGATCTCTGCACTCTCAGGGAAAAAGAATACCATTAGCAGTCTCCTCTGTGCAAGCGGAACGTCATCACATCATCCTTACTCCATTGGAAGAAACTTGTTTCTGAGATGGGAGTCAATTTCACATTACTCAATACTAAGCTCTGTTCCTCTAATAGAATGTTTTCAAAACATCTTTCTTGGATGGGTATACAGTTCAGTGGTACAGCAAAAAACTAGTATGTTTGAGGCCCTAGGTTCAATAGTCGGTGTTACTAAATAAATAAATAACCTTTTTTAGTTCAGTGCACATGAAAATTCAGCAATCTGTTAACATAAGTGTGCTCAGCATTCAGATTCACCTGTGTTCACAATGGAGGGCAATGGTCACGGGAACAACCTATAAATAGAATTTCCTTAGCTCCTTGTATCATCAAAAATATTCACTCTTGTTGCTGATAATAAGCAGACAAAACATGTAGAAATTGTTTACATTCCTTCTCTATGCAAGTCATAAAACAGCAATTAAAACTGTAGTTTGCCTTTATGACCTCAACCATACATCATCAATTAAGTAATAAGTCTGGAAGAAATCAAACCAACATGTACAAATTCTTAAATTTTTATTTTTTAAGGCTTCTACAAAACCAAAAATGTATTGTAAAATAATTGCTTAAGAAATCTTAATGTTATGGTTTGCATAAAAATGGCCCTTATAAGCTGATACATTTGAATGTTTAGTAAGCAAGAACTGGCCTTATTTGAAAGGATTAGAAGAAGGATTAGGAGGTGTGGCCTTGTTGGAGGAAGTATATCACCCAGAATAGGCTTTGAGGTTTCAAAAGCCCATGTCAGGGCAGTCTCTCTCTTCCTGCTGCCTGAAAATCAGTTATGTCTCCAGCCCCATGACTGCTATGTGTGTTTCCATGCTCCTCAACATGATGATAACAGATTAAATCTCTGAAACTAAAAGAAATCTCCAATTAAATGCTTTCTCTTAAAAGAACTGTCTTTGTTATGGTGTCTCTCTACAGCAATAGAACAATGCCTAAGACATGTAGTCATCAAGGCATAGTGGAAATCAACTCTGAAGGCATATGATGAACAGTCTTGAGTCTACTATCAAAAATGTTCCACACAATAAGTTAGCCCCTCTTCAGTACAGTGTGGGTCAACAGAAATCTAAACAGCTTTTGTCACATAGTCAAAAATCTGAGCTTTTGTAATACTCATATGACTATGTGTTTTTTGAAAGTTACCAAAATTATTTACAAATATATATATATATATATATATATATATATATATATATATATATATATAAAACATTTATTAAATTGTAAAACCAAATACACTATATTCAGGACACATACATGTATTTATAAATGTAAATTGGGAAGAATAGGTGAAGTACATCTTTTTGTTTGTTTGTTTGTTTGCTCTCTCATATATTACTTCCTGACCACAGTTTCCCTTCCCTCCTCTCATCTCAAGTATTTCCCTCCTCCTTCATCCCCACCCACTTCTCCTCTATTTCCTTTCACAAGAGGCCAGGCCTCCCAGGCATATCAACCAAACTTGGCATATCAAGGTGCAATAAGATTAGGCACTTCCCCTCATATTAAGGCTGGATGAGGCAACTCATTAGGAGAAAATGGGTATCAAAAGAAGACAAAAGCAACCAGCCCCTGTTCCCTCTGCTAAGACCCAACAAAAACACCTTGCTGCATAGCTATATCCTATATGCAGAGAGAGGGCCTAGGTTAGATCCATTCAGGCTCCTATAAGAAGAGGAAAATTTCAATTATTTCAGGATAAAAGTTAAATTAGGTGGAACTCAGCTTATTTGCCAGCCATCTGGTTCCATCTCTGGGAGTCTAGGTTAGTTGGTTCTGTGGGTTTTCTTGTGGTGGCCTTGATTCCTCTGGCTCCTACAATCCTTCCTCCTCTTCCTCCTCAGGCTTCGCTGAGTTCCATGTAATGTTGTGCTTTAAAGAAACATCTGCTCTTTACTGACACCACATGCTGGCAAGGATGTAGAGAGAGAGGAACACTCCTTCATTGCTGGTGGGAATGCAAACTAGTACAACCACTTTGGAAAGCTATCTGGCGCTTTCTCAGAAAAATGGGAATAGGGCTTCCTCAAGACTCAGCTATTCCACTCCTTGGAATATACCCAGAAGATGCTCTACCACACAACAGGGACATACGCTCAACCATTTTCATAGCTGCCTTATTCATAATAGCCAGAACATGGAAACAGCCTACATGTCTCTCAGTAGAAGAATGGATAAAGAAACTGTGGTACATTTACACTATGGAATACTACTCAGCTATTAAAAACAAGGAATTCCCAAAATTTGTGGACAAATGGATTGAACTAGAAATTATCATGAGTGAGTTCACCCAGAAGCAAAAATAGTTAAATGGTATATACTCACTTATATCGAGACACTCGTCCAAGGGATATGTCCCATGAAAAACTTTACTTACCAGGAAAGTGGGTCAGAGGGGAGGACATCCTATTGATACTTTAGGTGAGAGAAGCATGGGAGAATGAGGAAATAGAAGGATCCAGAGGGTCCTGGAAACCTACAAGAGGAACTTTATGACAGGCGGATCTAGGTCCTGGGGTCCTTCTCAAACTATGGCACCAGCCAAGGAAAATACATGCCGTAAACTTCAAACCCCTACCCAGACTAGCCAATGGACAGGACATTCTCCACCATTGAGTGGAGAAGGAGATCTGACTTTCACACAAACTCTGGTGCCCCATCTCTGACCACGTCCCCTGGATGGGGAGGCCTGGTGGCACTCAGAGGAAGGATAGCAAGTTACCAAGAAGAGATTCGATACCCTAAGAGCATATATAGGGAAAGGAGGTCCCCCTCAGTCACAGACATAGAGGAGGGGAGTAGGGGGGAGGCGGGAGGGAGGGAAAAATGGGAAGATACAAAGGATGGGCAAACAATTGAGATGTAATATAAATAAATTAATTTAAAAAAAAAGAAACATTGGCTCATTCTCCACATTCACATCAGGGAAGAGAGCAGGGACTGCCTCTGACAGGAACTCAGATGACCCTGACTTGATCACTGTGGGCCCCCCTGTCAGAGGTCTTGGGGAGGGGAGTATGGCAGAGGGGGAGGGAAGGAGGGTGGGATGGGGAATGTAAGAACGTAAGAGGAGGGGATAATCATTGAAATGTAATGCAAATATTATAGTAGGAAAAGAAAGAAACTTCAACTGTTTTGGGAGACTGCATAGTTGAAGTTTCTTAATGCATAAGACCAATTGCATTGGGACCAAACATATTCATCTCCTGGCTTAGCAAATCTCCCCATAACCAGTGAACTCTTCCCTACTTGATCAGAGAGCTTCTCTCTAGTCTTCAAAATTAGGGTAACTACATAAAATTCCTCACTGTCACCCTCATATTGGTAAAGTTAGAGATTTTGTGTTTGTTTTTGAGACAGTATCTTACCATATAGTGCTAGTTCACATGGAATAACTATGTGGACCAGGATGGCCTCAAACTCACAGAGATGCACCTGCCTCTTCTCCCAATGCTGGGATTTAAGGTGTGCACCACAAGGCACTGTAATTTGCACTACCTTCAAGTGATTTTGTTGTACAGCCTGGGACCTGTGTTATTGTACCTTAGTAAAGGTAAATACTGTTTCTTTTTTATTATGAATTTAATATAAGTGTGAAAACTACATTTCCTTATTTTTGCTTTTAGCAAGATCTGAATTTGTTATCTGCCAAATTTTTATAAATTGAGGGTCAACTATATTCTGACATAAGAACCAGTCACTTGCATTCTGGTCCATGATATAGAAATACAGCAAGTCTCTTAGGTAAGAGCTGTCTGCCATTCTCCAACCGTTCTTGGAGAACACACAGTGCTTTCATTGGAATACGGATGTAGTTCTATCAGTGAATATTAGCCATGTTACATTATTTTCAGACTAAGATAAAACATATTGTTTTATATCTGTATATGATATGTATATGATAAAACATATTGTATTATATCTGCATACTAACCCAAGGGGCATGTCCCATGAAAGCCTTCACTTACCAGGAAACTGGGACAGAGGGGAGGACATCCTATTGGGACTCTAGATGAGAGAACCATGTGAGAATAGCAATGTAGAAGGATCCAGTGGCTCCTAGAAACCTACAAGTAGAACATTATGGTAGGCAGATTTGGGCCAAGGGGTCCCGCTCAAACTAAGGCAACAGCCAAGGACAATACAGGCGGTAAACTTTAAACCCCTACCCAGATCTAGCCAATGGTCAGAACAGTCTCCACATGTGATTGGAGAGTGGGATAGGACTTTCTCACATACTCTGGTGCCTCACATTTGACTATGTCCCCTGGAGGGGGAGACCTGGTGGCACTCAGAGGAAGGACAGCAGGTCACAGAGAAGAGACTTGATACCCTATGAGCATATAAAGGGGGAGGTAATCCCTCTCAGGAACAGTCATAGGGGAGGGGAATAAGGGGAAAATGGGAGGGAGGGGAGAATGGGAGGATACAAGGGATGGGATAACCATTGAGATGTAACAAGAATAAATTAATAAAATTTTTAAAATGTCATAAAAAATAAAAAATAAATAAAAAATAAAAATTAGCTGTCCATACACCAAAAAAAAAAACCATATTGTACAGATATTGGTTAGTGTTGATGATTTTTCAGTCAATTATTAACAATTACTTGCATCCTCCAGTCCCCCTTCCCCAGGGAAAAGAAAATATCATGGAACATAGGCTCAAAGATATAGATTCATTAGCCTTAATAAGTAGCTCCGAATACTCTGCTACCACATTTTATGTCCCCATTTAAAAGTCATTCAAGTTCAGAGTCTTTTCAGTTATAGATATGTTCAAGTTCCCTGGGGAGTTTATTACTGAACCAGATGGCTGGCAAATATGCAGAGCTCTACCTAATCTAACTTTTTATCTTAGAATAATTGAATTTTTCCTCTTCTCATAGGTTTCAGTGGTAAGCAAGATATGTAAGGAGAAAGTGTGCAAGTATTTTATCCTGTGATTTTTGTGGCCAGTGATTTTGAGCCAGTCTTGGTCAATATAGGAAGAAATTGTGGATCACAAGATTTTCAAGCCTGTTAGTGATCTACACCATGTTAAGAAAAAGGCTGTTGGATATGTAGTCTGTCATAGTGAAAATACGGAGAGTTCTCAAATTTTAAAAGCCACAAATCTTCTGTGGCTGACACGTTTTCTGATCGTGCAAAGTGATGACACATTTTTCTGAAGTTCCCAATCTACTTTTTGTTATTTACATACAAAAACAAAAGAAAAAATACAGAGAGTCATGATGTAGTGCAACAATATTATAAAGTATGTATTTATCTTTCCTATAAAATACAGAATTTTATGTCAATATAGAAAAACCGATGTTTCTTTCTCCCCCATAATCTCAAACGCAGAATCAAGACACACATAATTTTTCAATACCCTCATAGTGTAAAAGAGGTTGAGACACATGTTTGCAAAAGGGACCACTGCTCTCCAGAATCAGGAAAATAACGCAGTGAGTAGGAAAAAGGAGGATGGGCCTTGATAAGGAGAGGAAATGAGAAAGAATTGGAGAACTTGTGCAGGAAGATGCCATCAATGCACAGCAGTGTTGGTGTTGAGTAAGCACAGAATGTATGTCCTACCTGGACCACCAGTGGTGAGCATCTAGACCCTTGCCTGTCCATTCCTCACCCATTGGCCTAGACCATGAGATTCTTCTAATCCTGTTACCTATCTATCAAAATGGAAGAGATGTTTACTTGTAGAAGAGAGAAATCCCTGTCTCTGAACAACTAACACAGATTCAGAAATATGAGGGACCATGAGCTGTTCTTAAATTCTTTCTTTTTGTACACATTATGTCAGCAAACAATAAAAGCATAGTAACTGCACATCAATAGGAAGATTCTGATAGATACAATTACTGTTTGAAAATCATGTCCACTCTGAAATTCATATAATATAGCAAAAGTTCGGTTTGGCTTTTCTTTACAAATACAATCAAATAGAATCCAGCCTGATAAGCATGTAACTGAAGCACTACTTTCTGCTAAATACTAAAGATGCTGTTATAGCTGCGATATCCTGCTAAGTAAACCACTGAGCCCCACATCTCCAAAAATTCCTGTAAACTCAACAGTAAAATACTTTTAAAAAATCAATGCTTCCCAATGGCCCTAGTCACCAGCAATAGTGAAAGTATTGGAAAATGTTTTTCACCATAGTTTTACTTCTCACTGGACCCAGATGGATAGCCAGTTCTACTAGAGTTAAGTTACAGTTCAAAACCTGGGGACTGATTGTCACTATTGCCTGGCCTCCACTCATGTGATGTCAGCCAGATTACAACTGTCAAAGGAATGCTAGCATTGTGGAACCCATGCACAGCACATAGTTACACCATCACTGCTTCCTAGTTTAGTTATTTCAAGCTTGAAAGATGACAGCAATAACTGAAAACCCCTAAGTAGCCTGAATACAACGAGCCATCTTATTCACCTTATTATCCATGTTCCCCTTTGCAATGAATGAGTTGACATGGTAAGATTTCCAACCATCACTTCTAAGAAATACATCTCATGACTCTTTTTTGCACTTTGTATGGGGTGTTTAATCTTTGACCCTTTGAGTCTTTAGTTTGCAGCACTTATCCACAGAGGCCTGCATATTCCCTTGTCTAGTTATGGCACCTTCCAAGTGAAAGTGATTCCAAATATATGGAAGGCTGCAATTTCTACCTAATGGAAGAATGCCACTTCTTTAATTAATGGGAACTGTTCTTAAATGAGGTTATAATGCTACCATTGTCTACTTCTTTCTGTTTTAGGCAGTATTATCCATAAAACACATACATATTTTCGTTTGTAGTAACTTGGTCACAGATGCTGATTGAATCTGAGGTTACCAATCTCTAATAAATGGGTGTGCCCTCTGTTGTCTGATCCATCAACTTATGTAATTCATGCTTTCAGGACTTGCCCAAACCTGGTCTCCTACCTATATCCTCCCGTGTGATGATAGCTTGCTACAAATCTGTGCTTTGATGAAGCAGAAACATCCAAATTCATGAAGAGCATCTCAGGATATGGAAAATTCATGTCTATTATTTATGTAATCATTTTTCACCAAGACTCTCAATGTTTATAGCCTATTCTTTGTTCATTAAAGTAAATTAGAGATATGTCTCCAATACTGGAGATGTTGCTGTTGTGTGGTATGTCACCTGCTATAGTGGTTTGTATGGGAATGGCCCTCATAGTCCCATATATTGGGATGGTTGTTTCCCAGCGGTAGATTGTTTAGAAAGAATTAGGAGGTGTGGCCTTGTTAGAGGAGGTATGTTGCTGGGGTGGGATTTGAGGTATCAAAAGCCCATGTCAAGCCCAGACTCTGCTCTGTCTCTGTCTGGCTGTCTTTTTCTCCCTTTCTTTCTGTCTATCTCTATGTATCTGTCTTTCTCTCTGTGCCTCTATGTGTGCCTCTCTCTCTGTCTCTCTGCTCTGTCTCTGTCTCTCTATCTTTGTCTCTCTCTATCTCTGTCTATGTCTTTCTCTCTGTCTCCCTCTGTCTGTCTATCTGTCTCTATTCTCTCTCTCTCTCTCTCTCTCTCTCTCTCTCTCTCTCTCTCTCTCT
>OU015758.1:26656855-26705471 GCA_907169655.1 Acomys percivali | reverse complement strand
AAAAAAAAAAAAAAAAAAAAAAAAAAAAAAAAGAAAAAAGAAAAAAAAAGAAAGAAAGAAAAAGAAAAGAAAAAAAGAAAAAGAAAGAAAAGAAAAGAACAGCCCAATTTAAAAAGTCATGTCCACAGGCCAACCTTATCTAGACAATCTCTCATTAAGAGTCTCTTTCAGATTGTAGGAGCTAGAGGGGTCAAGGACACCACAAGAAAGCCTGCAGGTCAATTAACCTGGGCCCATAGCGGCTCACAGAGACTGAACTGCCAACTGGGAAGCCTGCATAGGACTGACCTAGGCCCTCTGCACATATGTCACACTTGTGTAGCTTAGTCTTCATGTAGGACTCCTAATAGCAAGGCTGCCTCTACCTCTGTTGCCTGTTTGGGGGACCTTTTGTCCTTACTGGACTGCCTCATCCAGCCTTAATATGAGGGGAAGTAAGTAGTCTTCCAGAAACTTGGTATGCCAAGGCTGATTGATATCCATGAGAGGCCTGCGCTTTTCTGAAGAGAAATGGACAAATGGATCTGGGGTCGGGGTTGGAGGGCAGGAGGGTTAGGGGATGGAGGCAGGGGTAAAGGACAAGGAGGGGAAAACTGTGGTTGAGATGTAAAGTGAATAAATCAGTAAACTAAAAACAAAAGATTCCCTTTCTAGGGATGCCAAGTTGACAATTGAACTTAACCATCGCACCAATGTCATCGATTTAAGTGAACAGCTTAGATGATATAAACCCTCCTGACAATCTCTCTCCAGAACCCTTCATCTTCCAAAACTGTAATTTCATATCTATTGAGCAACATTTTCTATTTCTTCCCATTTATTCTTTTGATTTCTTTCTCTGTGATGTCAGCCATTTCAAGTGATTCTCATAAGAGGAAACATACGTTATTTGTCTTCTTAGTAACTAGCCATCTTACTCCATTCTGTGCTTATATAGCAGCTTATCTGATATCAGAAAATTTATAAACAATGACAGTGTGTTTTCACAATTGTAGAGATAGGAACATCCAAAATCAAAGTATTAACATTTTTTCCTTTGATAAGGCCTGGTGTCCCCTTTCAAAATGATTCCTTGAAACCTATATCTTCTACATGAGAGAAATGCTGTTTCTCACATGACACATAAGTATGAAGAGAAAAATCATTCCCCAAATACATTTTTATTACAACATTCATCCTCTCATACTGGAGACTTCAGGACCCAAAACTGTTCCCTTAATCTTAACCTCCCAATATTATTAAAAGGGACATTGAGTTTACAACACATGAGTGGAATATTGATTAGTAAGAGACAACCAGCTAGACCTCAGTGCTGACTCTTTTCACTTAATGCAGTCCCTGAAAGGCCGCAGCAAATGCCAGAATTCCCCTCTTTATAAAATTGACTAATGTGCCATTGTATGAATATCTCACACTTAGATTATCCATTTCTTTGTAGATGTACCTTACTTTGCTTCAGTATTTTAGCAACTTGCACTGATAACAAATTCAAAAGGGTGCATAACTATCTCTTCAATGTGGTTGGTGCTTTGGATTTTTCACAACAGACATACAGAAGTATCACTTCACCATTGTGGTAATTCCAGTTTGAACATTTTTCAGAATTTCTATGCTATTTTTCCAGGCCATTAACATTTCTAACACCTAGCATCATTCCTAGGAGTTCCAGTTTCTCCATATCCTTGCAAAATATCGGAGTTTTGGTAGGAGCCCCACCAATGATTATGAGTAAGATCTACCCTCTGGGATTTGACAGTAAACATTCCAATGAGTCCATGCACATTCATACTATCTCATACATTATCCTCAGACTCATACTATGTACTGCTTGGGTTAAGTTCCTTGGTCCCATAAATTGTTAAACCTCACAAATAAGTTTACCATTATGTGCCCCTCACATCACAATATTTCAGCCCTGGACTCACTAAGACCTGACTTTAGTCTCATATTTGCATACTGTAGAAAGAGCAGTAACTCCTTTACAACCCTCTATAACAAAGTTTTACTCAAAATTTCACCACTATACAGGGATTTTGGAAAAAAAATGAAGACCCTAAAACCAAGGGGAAACTATTGTTATTGATAAATAATTGATAGTTGTGTAGTTTATTGTAGAAATGTGTTAGGTTTTTTTTTAAAGAAAGACGTATCATTAAATGATAATAAATTTGGAGAAATTATTAAGACCTGCTTCTGTTTATATTTTTTTTTCTGGGTAGCCTTCCTTCCTTCCAGATATAAAACAGGACACCAAATGGTTCCATGGTAAGAGAGGGAGATTTTCAGCTATGTGCTTATCTCAGGATTTTTTTGTTTTGTTTTGTTTTGGGGGGGGGGCGCTTACCATACTCAGTATTCCAAGGTGACACATTTTCCGGGAGTTTTTTCTTGGGCTCCAGTGCTTAGAAACAATGAGAGATAACAGCAGAAGGCTGGGAAGAGTCAAAGTGCCTTGCAGCATAAGCATCTCCTATCAGGTCATTTGAGGTTTCTAGGCAAGCTGAGCACGTCCCATCAGCCAAGAGTGGAACAGCTATGCTTCTGGCAAAGCAGATCCTATAGGGAGTGGGTTTGGGATACTCTGCATTATATTGATGTGTGCCAAAACTCACTGGTTTAATTGTAATTGGAACTGTGACTACTGGATTATTTTGATAAACTGAATTTATGTCATCATTATGTAAGACGTGTTTAGGTCTTTGGGGCCATACTGCACCTGGCTAACGTATCCTTTTGACTGACACTGATGGGGTCTTCTGACTTTAGGAAAAATTATTTCTCTGCTTGTCAATGGAGCTTTTCTAATATAGTAGGCAATAATTTTGCTAATGCTAAATTTGGTTAGTGGTTATTTAAATGAATAATATCATTTTTATAACTAGGTTTATATGCCACTAAAATAATTTTACTTCTAGACAAGTAATCCTCAAAAATAAAAATACAAGCTGTGATTTCATACTGTTTAAATAAGACAAATGTTTATCTAGAATTAACTTGCTAACTGATTAATTTATGGGTACAGTGCTTTCAGCGAGCAAAATATATGTAAGGAGTATTAGGAGGCCAGGAGTAAGGTACAGCACATGTGTGCAAATGAATTCGTTGTAATAGGACATGGAAGTAGACTAATCACTTAGTTCCTAAATAATGGTTATCTAAAAGCAGGACAAAAATACTTTAAATCACCATGTAAAATTATTTTTTAAATAATCCAGACATAAAAAGAAATAAAACTAATTCAGACATACTATGCCTATATCATGAATATCTTTCTATATGCTTTCTTGTAGAAATTGCTTCACAGTTTCAGACCTTACACTAATATCATATGTATATTTTGAACTGGTTTTTGTAAAGCAGGGGATCAAGGTTCATTCTTTTGTATGTGAATATCCACTTCCCACAGTCCTCAGTTCTGAATTGTTATTCTTTTTGTGCACCATACCAGCACATTTTTGTTTGTGTGGTCCTTTTGTTTCTGTTTGCTTGTAACCAGCTAAGTTCTAGAAATGGGCCAGGCCTCAGGTGCTATGCTGGCCAATGCTCCCACTCCCTGCTGAATGCATGGCAGCTGGAGCCTGGCACCACCCACTTCCTACTGGTGACGCCTGGGGGGAGGGGCATGCCCCAAGCACAGAAGGCCCTTTGGTGACCCTCCCAGCTACCAGCCGTGAAACAGGGGCTTAGGAATCCTAGCTGATATGGGACACAAAAACACTTACCCAACAGCTGTACACCCTGTTCCCCAACTGCACGCGCTCTCTGTGGCTTGAGTGCACAGCGGTTGAAGAATGGCAGAAGCAGGACTGCCCATGTCTGCCTACTCCATCCTTGTCTTTTAAAATGCCCCAACACTTCCATGGAAGAGGCACCAGGAGGACACAGGAGATGCAGGGCTTTTGGTCTTCTGCTTTGGGGCCTTGCCAGAAGCTTTTTCTAGCTTGCTGTCCAGTCTCAAGCCTGGCCCTTGGAGCACAATACATTGGTCACCTGATCCCAGCCACTGGCTTCAGTTAAAAACAAGCCTCAGCTCCAGCTTGGAGTTAACAGGTGACCAGGTACTTTTCTCTTGAAATTGCAGCACGAGAAAGCAAGAAAAGTTTTGTCTGTCTATCTGAAATGTATTAATGTATGCGGCCACTATACGTTTGATTTTGACTTGTTTTATTTAAATGTATTGAATGTATTATTGTGTTCTGTACACCTTGGTTGTAAATTGCTGGTTGTTGGAGATGGTTAAAAATCTGTAAGATCTGTCAAACTCATAATTTAAAGTTGGAACAAGTGGCATGAGCCAACTTAGGAAACAGGTCTCCAAAGGTACTTTTAAATTAAGATTTTTTTTTTTTTGTAATTCTTGTCCTGTATTTAAAAATACACTTATTAAAGATAGGGCTTATTCTTTTAAACTAAGCATTTTTTATTTTTTCATATACATTTATATCTCTCTCTATATATAGATACATACAGACATACATACAGACATACATACACACACACACACACACACACACACACACACACACAATAAACTACCTATAGCAGAAAGAACCATGACACAATCAGGAATTATATAAATGTTACATTCTTAGTGTTTTGGCTATTCGTATTTGACAGCCTTGAAGAAAACTTCTTTCTTATCTTGGTGCATCTAAAATTCTGAATATAAAAGATAGGATTTAAAACAATATTTCTTTAATAAGGTATTAAAGCTGCACCTCCAGCCTATATATTTTAAGATTATAGTGTAAACTGGTACCTAAGGATTTATAATTTGATTATTGATTACAATGTTTAAAATTAAGTTCAAACTCTTGTTTTGGACATATATGTGTGCATATGTGTTTGTAACACAGATGCTCTAAATAGGACCCATGTGGACCATATGATCTGTAGCCTGCCATGTAACTCCACCATCCTGAGATAGCCATGTGGTATAGGGCAACAATTTTAGAGCCTCTTGGTCCTAATGAGCTCTCTGCTTGTTATAAAGGTTGGTTCATATTGACAGACTTCTATATTGCATACTTTGGAAATGGGTAATTTGAAACATACCTTTAACTTGGGATATATTAATTATAGAGATATTCAATTGTTTATACTGTTGAAATTTGTGTTCTAAAAAATTATGGTTATTATGTTCTACCTTCACTCTCAAAAAGGTTAAAAATCACTGCATTAGTTATATGTTTGGTCTTATTTTCTGAATATGGCTATGCTTTAAATTGCCCGCCAGGGCCTCTAACAACATGTGGCTGGCCACCATGCTGATTCTGGGCTAAAAAGGGTAGAATCATAGCTTCATCACCATCTTGGCCAAGGGAAGACACATGACTAGGAGCCATCTTGGTTTTGGGAGACTCATGGCTTTACAGCCATCTCTACTGAGGGCTGCCAACTTCATTCAGTTGCCCTGTTTAGTGCCAAGGCCAACTTCTGTCCTTTAAGCTACCCTTTACTGTTAAGTCTTAATGATTATATATATTGTCAGTTACTCTATGGACTGTATGTATGATTGAAAGTTTTGCTTTGATTCTAGTTCAGAACTATATTTAAAGTTAACTGATGCAGTTGATGGTCAGCTATACCAGGCAATCAGTTGCCTCATATTTAATGAAACAATGCTAAGAGAATGATGCCCCATTCACAAGGTGGAGTGCATGGTTTTTGGTTGTTCAAATATTTGTATATTGATACAAAATTAAGGTTGTATTTGATTACAGTATACTATATATCAACTCTGTTTAAGGTGTTGTACCTATGTATTCTTTAAATGATATGTGCAGTTCCAGTCCTTTTAAAATCTACTATAACAAACTTTTAGGATAATTAAAGCTTATAGTTTTGTTAGGTACTAGTTCATATTAATCAGGGGTGTTATCTAAATTAACCAGTCTATATATAGCTAGAAACAAGCAATTCAGATATACAAAAATAGATAGATGTGGTCCTCAAACACTTATCTTCAGATTATAGAATGTAACATTCTTTTTTATGTTTGAAAGATGTAGTTTAGAGCACATAGCAAAAGTCAGATGAAGACTAAGCTCAGAAATGCAAATCCTCAAGCTTGTCAGAGATCTGTTGAATAAAATAACAAACATTTAAACATTAAGGAAGAAATCATTCTTCATGGTAAATAATTTAAGCAACAAGAAAACTTACCCCATGCCTTATCCTTCTGGTTTCACTGTAGATTAGGTTTATTGGGTGACAGCCGGGTGACTGTGTGTTTGTCATTAATTTTCTATGTATGTCATTTGTTGTGGCTGTAAACTTTTAAGCAATTCTTAAAAGCATTGTCCTTGCCATGGAAGCATTTTGTAATCTACTAGTGGAAACAATACAGATAATCCCTAGAGTCGACTTTCACAGTTTTGATCAATTAAACTCATTTATCTCCCCCTTGTATTGGATCATTAGCATTCAAAGTGAAGTCTTTGCAAACATTTTTTTTATCTTTTATCTAATTATAAATAAGGTGGGAATACTGTGACACTTTCCTGAACCCTTGCTGTAAGAAGATACTACAAATGCTTTTTGCCTACCACTGATATGACTCCATCACTTACTCTAGTCAGTGAAAGATGCCTTACAACATAGTGCCTTTTCTTCCTAGACAAACTATGAAGAGCAAAGCAGAACACTTCCTCACTTGTGACATCTAGTGGCCCAGAATATGCATGACATGCCCCTATTTGTGTGAGCACCATCATTTGGCAAGTTCAAGGTACCTTTCCTAGGTTTCATCTTCTAAAAATATGGTAGGACAAACCTTATTCTTCAGGAGAGATGGATGGGCAATCCAGGAACTGAGCAGACTAAAATAAAAAAATGAAAAATAAATTTCTGTCTGCCAACATCTACCAAGGCTCAAAAATAGGGCCTAAAGGAAGAAATGAAAACCTGTCACTTATCACCAACCTATTCTCTCTTTGACAAAAGGAAGAAAGCTAAGGTGCAGACATTGCTAGAATGGCATCTTGGACACTCAGCAGTGACAAACACAGTTGGACAGAACTTGGAGTCAAACCCCTGGCCTTTTGGGATGCTGGTTTCTTAGGCAAGGATATAAAAATCAACTCAGTCTTACAGTGTTTCCATGGCATCAGCATGCCGAGTTGCTGCCCTTTCTGTGTTTTAAGCACTCAAACTTTGCATAAATTATCTCATTATATTTAGTCCTCAAAACAACTCCAGGTAAGTCTCCTGCTTCATCTATTTTTGAAAGTGAAAATATAAAGTCTCTGGAGACTAAACACAAATTGTATAATTTTACAGGTAGAAAAATCACATGCTTGGCACCTGAGTTTATGTCTCTTTGTTATCAGGATTATTTCTTTCTTCCATATTACTAGTATCCACAGGCTACTTTTTATTAATTATTGAATGGTCTTTGGAGTTTTTTTGTTTTTGCTTTTGTTTTTGTTTTTAACCAGAACTTCCCTGTTTCCTTGCCATTTCACTCTGCAGTACATATTCTGGGCTTTTTACATCACAGGAGATGTGTTTTTTTTTTAACTGAAAATGATGGAGAAAACTACTAAATATTGCAAGTTTTGTGTTCCAGTGTTGTAATTTAAGAAATTAGAAGATTCAAAGCTTGCATATAAAGCATAGGGAGGATTTTATGAGATAGGGTTTAGGAAGTTGGGTCGAATTGTTTCCATGACCTCAGAGGCAGAGAGAAAAGACACAGTCTTTGAAAAAGGCTGTATTAATTACTCGCGGCTACGACAAATGTTTTACAAAAGCAAATTAAAGACAGAAAGGTTTATTTTGGCTTACAGTTATAGATGATACCAGATGTCATGGTGACAGGAGATGGTCACACTGTGTCCACAGTCAAGAAACAGAGACCAGTGAATAGTGATTGGCTTACTTTCTCCTTATAATTAAGCCTGGGCCACTAGCTTATGAATCAGTGCCACAGACAGTTAGGGGTCCTTTCCACACCAGTTAACTAATCTACATAAGCAGGCACAGACATGCCCAAATACTTGTTTCCATGGTCAGTCTAAATTCCATCAAGTGAACAATCACTATTGATCATCACAGAGTTCATACCTTTCTCCATGTCAAAGATGTCGTGGAGAAGAAGCGTTCGCTGGGCTCTTTGACTCTACAGCTAAGTTTAAGGTGGTGAAAGCTACCTGTATGAGAATCCTGTACCCTGTTGAGAGCTAGAAAGCCGATGGATCCATTAAACCAATATAGGACATGAGACAGATGTTCTAAAATTACCAAGTTAAACACATGAGAGCAATCTGTAGCTTAGACAAATTCTAGAAGACAAAAGGAGTGCACATAAAACCAAACTGGTTGATTACCATGTCTACCTTCCTAAAAAACTAAATCTCAAAACAGATATTGTGTTGAATTAGAACAAAAAATTATTTTTTTCAATATTAACCTTTTTAGTTTTATAAGGATGTCATAAGAAATAAGCATAAATTAGGAGTTCTGGTGGGTGTTTTGTTGTTGTTTGTCAACTGATCACAAATGAGTTATTTGACTAAGGGACACTTAAGGAAGAGGGAGTTTATTTTGGCATATCTTTCTGGAGGGGTAACAGGCCATCATGGCAGAGTGGAGGAATGGCAACAAGCTGAAGGCATGAAGGCAGAAGTAGAAAGCGGAGACTTCACATCCTTAATGGTAGTACAAAGCACAAAGTGAACCAGAAGTGCCTTAAAGCGTTATATTCCCCAAGCCTGGCCCAGTGACTCACTTCTTCCAGCAAGACTGCACCTCCCTATATATAACCTCTTAAAACACTGTCACTACCTGGGGATCAAGTGTTCAAATGCCTGAGATTAAAGGAGACATTTCCAGTTAGAAAAAAACTACACAGTATTTCCAGGCTTCCATTATCCACGAGGGAACATGAGTTTCTTTTTTTTTTTTTCTTCCAGGAAGCTTCTAGGTTTGGGGCACAGGATGTGACTCACAGAGGAGCTCCCAGCCATGCGGACTGAACAGCTCTTTGGTTGTCAACTTCTCTAGCATTAAGTCAGCCACTGCCTCAGAGACCGAGCAACTCCTAGGTTCCTGGTCTTAGGTGTGACACAACCATTGTTGGCGCTTTAACATGTACTCCATCCTGTGGGTTCTGTTCCTCTCGGGAATCATGACTAACACAACCATAAAGTGCTAAAAGCATGGGGTGACTGGATGAAGTAGTAGAGGAGGGGGCGGGGCAGACTTATTGGTTGCCAAGGGAAACTCAGACATGATTCAGAGGAGAAAATTCTGAAAGGGTACCACAAGGTTTAGGCACTGCTTGATTTCCTTGTTAGCATTGCAAATGAGTTCTAAAAATAAAACTGTGCCAGAGGTGAACCAAGGCCAATGCACGCTCCCACTGTTCTCCTCCGGAGAGAAATGAAGAGCTGCAGTGGATTGAGCTGCAGCCTGCCCCAGAGGCAACTGCAGTGCTCAGTTCTGATAGGCATCCCAAGAAGCCTTCTGTAGAAAGCAAAATCAGATTTCGGAGGCAGAGGGCTGGATGAACTCTGTCCTTGCTTTCTATATCAAAAATGCTCTGCTGCTTAAGATTATGAAAAGTAATGAAACCCAGAGAGAAGAATTGGTCCATGCAGTTGTGGAGGTTAAAATGTTCTACAGCATCTGGCATGTAACATGTAGATCCATGAGATCCCAGACACGGATGGTGTAAGTTCCAGTCCAAATTGAGGACTGACCAAGTCTCAAGCCATCAGGGAGGGAGAGGAAGAGAGAGGGGAAGGAAAGGGAGAAGGAGAAGGAAGGTGAGGGGAAAGAAAGGGAGGAGGAGGAAGGGAGGGAAAGGAGGGGGAAAGGGGAAGAGAAATGGAGAGAGAGACAGAGAGAAAACAAATGTACTTTCATTTACCCTTTTGTTCTACTTGATCTTTCAGAAGGTTGCAGGATTTTTCTACCTGCTTTGGGGAGGGCAAGTTGTTTTACTCCATTCAACACAAATACATGAATTCAAGAATTTTCTCCCTTCCAGATCTTGTGTGTTGGAAACAAGTCTCCAATGCTGAAGTATTGAGAGATGGGGCCCAGTGTGTATTGTAGGTCCAGGGGACTCTCCTTTCATAAATGGCTCAGTGTTTCAATGAGAAGGGCACTTGGGAATGGGTTGTTCCTTCTTTCTTAGTTATATAAGAAACTGTGTTCCATCTAGTGCTCAAGGCACTATCATAGAATTCGAGACTGAATCCTAATAAACACCCAAACCTGACAGCCATTGACTATGGACTTCCTTTCTTTGAAATTATGAAGCTTCTATTCTTTTTTTTTTTTAATGAATTTATTCTTGTTACATCTCAATGGTTATCTCATCCCTTGTATCCTCCCATTCCTCCCTCCCTCCCATTTTCCCCTTACTCCCCTCCCCTATGACTGTGCCTGAGGGGGACCTCCTCCCCCTGTATATGCTCATAGGGTACATCTTGTGCCCATCACTCTTTTTTAGGCAAGACAAAGCAAATTCATAAACTTAGATATCTCACAATCAAGTTGGCATGTAAAATTAAGCAATCACATGCTATAAAGCAAATATGATTGTACACTAAGGAACAATGAAAAGAAATCTTAGAGTGGGGGTTAGAAAAAATATGCTCTGGAGACAGACTGCCTGGATGTTACATTTACTAGCTGCCTTTTTTCTAGGCCTCTGATGAAAGATAATTTTTAGGGTCCTGTCTAGAACAGTTGTGAAGATCAAAGGGGATAAAATGGATTAATGATTTCACATAGTGTCTGGTGCCAAGGATATACACAGTGTCACTCAAATTTTTTGTTTGAATATGAAATATCTCCATAGGCTGTGTTTAAATACTTATTCTCCAGCTACTAATGCTGTTTCAGAAGGCTACAGACCTTCATAAGGAGGGGTTTTGGTGGGTAGAATGGCTCATTGGGGGAGTACCTTGATTTTTTATACTCTGAATGCCATTTCCAGTTCATTCTCCACTTCCTGTCTATGAATGCAATATGACCAGCCAGACTCCCTCCAGCTGCTATGCTCTCTGTTCTGTATTTTCCAGAGGATGATCTCTTCTAGCCCAACTTTCAGTTCTGGTTGAGTTGAGCTAATTAAGTATCAAACAGTAAGCCAAAGTAAAAAAAAAAAAAAAAAAAAAAAGAGCAAACAGCAGATAGAAACTCAGAAAAGAAAGAGGAGACTAGTATAGAATGTGTGTGCATGTGTGTGTGTGTTGCCTACAAAACATCAAACAACATCCACAGCTGTACAGTTGTGTGGTAAGACTCTACAAGAGCCAGAACAACTGAAAGCTGAAGAGCTGATCATGGACTTCAGTATTATGCAATATTGAGGAGCCAGGTGTTTGCTTGAGGCTCCACTAGAGTGAAGAGACATTAGCAAACATTACAAACAAAAAACAAAAAACAAAACCCGTAATATAAAAACTACAGGGGTGGGTGGGAATTAATGAATTTTTATTTTTGCTTATTGATTTGTCTAAAATACTTAAGAGAATGATTTGCAATTCCTGTGAGCATTGAATATTTTTTCTTAACTGAGTGTATACATTTTCATATTTGTTATACAGTCTCAGAAACATTTTTAGGGCAACTGAAACTTTCATTGGGCTATTTGTCCACAGAGGCCCAAATAAGAGGTTACAGTCTTTAATTCTTGTAGGACCCCACCCCACCCCACCCCACCTCCTATTTCCTTTCCAGGCTGGCTTCCAGAGAGGTACAGGAAACAAGACTTGTCACAAGTGAACTCTTCCAGTGAGCTCTTTAACCAAACTACTTCAGCAATAACTTTGAAATCAAGTTAGTGTCCCAAAGCTACACATTCTGTAGAGCATCAGGGTCAACCAGAAAACAATGAACAACAATAAAAATTTAAAAAAATTTTAAAAATTAAAAAAAAAGGAAAAAAAACCAATATCTTATAATGTTCTGTCTATATCAGAAACTCATGTGTGAATAAAGTAAAATCATTAGTTGGTAGGTATGCCCTGTGTATTAGAACTGTTAAGGTAACTTCGCCACCTCTTCTAAGATACCGCAATGCCATCCATGTTTTATTGCTGTAAATACAAGACTGACATCAAAAGTATCCACATAAAACTTCTCAGCTTTGGATTAGGCCTGAATGCAAAACTGGCAGCACATGCCAGAACAATTACCAAAAGAAAAGTCGTTTTTTTCAAACTTCATTTTGTGTTTCTCTTTCATTACACAAAGGAATGGATAACAAAGAATTTTCTTAATACAATAAAGTCATCTATTTTCAGTATTTTTAACTGATGGAGAAAATTGTTTTGTACAAAATGAAAATAGAAAGCCTAAGTGTTAATAGATGAATTCATATCTAATTATCCACTTCTCGCTTGCAGAAAGGAAATAGTGGGATATTTGAGTTAAAATGTTCTGCCCAGAAATCAATGGCATAGAAAGATGATTTTCTGTAAACAATGTTTCTTATTGTTGTGTGCCACATTCCAGCTTCCAAATATAGATCTATTGAGAAAACTTTCACATCAATTCAATTTTAGTATTGAAATATATATTCAGTGGGGAAAAGGTGAGATGTCATCTTACAATGAACATATGTTGAATGTGAGAAATATCACGTCCCTGAAGATATTTAATTCATACTTCTCAGCTTTTAGCATTCAGATTTAAAATTATATACCTTGTGTGAAAATGAAAATTAACTACTCAAACAACTATGCCATCTGAGGTCATATCGCTGACTCTGGTCCCAAAAGCATCTATTCTGGAATCTGGCTGATTCTACTTTTTGTTACTAGGGAATTTAAAATAACAAAAATAAGCCTTAGAAAAAGAAAATAAAGGAAATATTGTGTCAGCCCATCTAAATGTATTTTCTATATCATTCCATGTTTCCCAAAGCCAAGGCATACTGACTCGGAACCCATTAATCAGCCTGAATTGTCTTTGTGAGAATTCCACATTAGTCAGAAGTCCATACCCCACACACAAGAACACTTTTACTTATGAAAATATTACACATGGAACTATATTGTTCCCACAGGGAAAAGTGATAGGGGTGGTGTCCACTTTATTTTTAAGTGACTCAAATCCCAATAGAAAAAACATAAAGCAATAGTTTTCAGACAATGACCAAGAGACAGCACTGGACAGTGCTCCAATGAAAAAAGAAGCAAAGGAGGCAACTGAAAAAGAGGAAATATTTCACAGATTCCTATATTTTTAATGGTATTTCATTAATTTTTCAGAATATAAAGGGACCTTTTCATTAAAGAAATACTTGAATACTGTATATTACAATTAAAAGCTCTTGGATCCAGTGAATCGAAATAAGAAAAAGAAAAACAATGAAACGTTATAATTTCTGCTACTAAGAGTAAAATGTAAGCGTTCAATGGCATGTACTTTGCTTGAGGAATAGATGTCAAAGGAATTGCCTACTTATATGGGATGCTCATTGAAATCATCTTTACAAGACATTTGAGCAGAATCCTTAGAAATAAGGAAAAAACTGTTAGGGCAAGAACATTCCAGACCTCCCCCTCCAGGAGACATGGTCAAATATGAGGCACCAGAGTACGTGTGAAAGTCATACCCCACTCTCCACTCAATTGTGGAGAATGTTCTGTCCATTGGCTAGATCTGGGTAGGGGTTTAAAGTTTACCGCCTGTATTGTCCTTGGCTGGTGCCTTAGTTTGAGTGGGACCCCTGGGCCCAAGCAGTCAGAGGAAGGATAGCAGGTTACCAAGAAGAGACTTGATACCCTATGAGCATATACAGGGGGAGGAAATCCCCCTCAGGAACAGTCATGGGGAGGGGAATAAGGGGAAAATGGGAGGAAGGGAAGAATAAGAGGATACAAGGGATGGAATAACCATTGAGATGTAACAAGAATAAATTAATAAAAAAATTTAAAAAAAAGAACATTCCAGACTCCAGACTCAGATACATTACATTTATAGGCAATGCGGTGGGGTTGGCTTGTGATAGAAAAGCACAGGGAGTTAAAGGAATTTGGCAGTGGTTAATGTGTTGAAAGTATCCAACAAGGACTAAATAATGTAGAACGTCAGAGGCTGTGGGAAAAGCTCAGTATTTTATTACAAATGGATTGGTTTAATATAGAAGGCCTTGGGTGGGTCAATTAAATGATAAACATTCATCCTGGGTGAGGACATGGCTCAGTGGGTAATGCACTTCCTGTACAAGTATGAGGAATTGAATTCAGATCCTCAGCACTTATGTTTTAAAAAGTGAACATAGAGAAACATACCTCTAGTCCCAGTTCTGAGAAGTAGAGAGAAGCAGCCTCTCATTACTCAGCCTCGATCCAATTGATGAGCTTCAGATTAACCAATGACAGACCTTGTCTCAAAAAAATAAAATTAGGAGTGACTCACAAAGACATCTCAAGTTGACCTCTGGCTTCTCTAAGCCTAATGTTATTGTGTAATTCAAATGCTGATTTCTGTAACATACCCCACCCCCACCAAATCTGGTAGCAATCCTTGTTCTAAGAATCTCCTGTTTCAATGTTGTGTAAGCACTGTTCCACAATTGTCCCCTAATATGCCAATAAAACAAGCTTACAGCCAATCACTGAGCAGGGCAGAGAATAGGGATGGACTTCCTGTGCAACAAGGGAGAAGAAGTTATAGGAGAAGTTATAGAAGTAGGGTATTTAGCCACAGACAGAGGTCGAGGAGAAATCATGAGAGAGGAGCTGGAGCAGGAAAGCCAGAAAGTGCAAGTATCTCTGAGATGTGCACTGGGAGGAAGCCAGATTATCTCAGAGACTTAAAAATAGAGTAATCACTGCTCATATATTGTGCTGTGAAGCTTGTTAAAATAATATAATAGAGTCGCAATTATTTGGGTGATAGCTGGGGTAAAAAAACCTGAGAAACCCAACTTTATAAAAACAACTTTAAGAGACCTTCTTGTGTTCATGCATAAGTATATTTGCCTCCATACTTGCATACAACACACACACACACACACACACACACACACACACACACACACACACACACACAATAGTAAAGTACTCCATTTGATTGTCATGAGAGGGATGGATTATATTTCTCGATGAATAGAGACCAAATTGGACACCCAGGTAGATATAAATGTTGTGAGAAGTGATTGGATTGAGGGCCAATATTTAAGTTTATTTTAAAGTTAATGTTGCTTTCAATATTGGTCTTGAGGTTTGTGTCATCACAAAACTGATATTTTAAGTCCTACCCTCATGATTGTTCTGGCTAGCTTTGGTCAACTTGACACAAGCTAGAGTCATCTGAGAACCTCTGTTGAGAAAATGCCTCTATAATATCAGGCTATAGTCAAGCCTGTAGGGCACTTTTTAAAATCAGTGATTGATGTGGGAGGTCCCAGTCCATTGTGGGTGGTGTCAACATTAACATTAGGATGGTGGATCTGAGTTACATAAGAAAGCCAACTGAGAACTATATGAGGAACAAGCTAGTAACCGACACTCCTCTCCAGCCCCTTCATCAGGCCTGCCTCTGGCTTCCTGCCTGTCTTGGGTTTCTACCATTGTTTCCTTTAATGATGAATGTGATCAGGTCTGAGACCATAACTATGATAAATGATATTAATTTTCTTAGGAAAGAAATCCCAGACAGTTAGGTTGTGCCTTCTATTACATTAGGACTCTAAGAGATGGTGCCACATAGAAGCTAGAAAGATCCTCAGCAGGCACTGAATAATATGTATGGTACCTTGGTCTTGAAATTCCCACTCTGCAGAACTCTAATAATTCTATGTAGCAATTTTCTCCAATTCACAAGTCTCAGGAAGTTCTCCAAACTTACAAGATCCGTAATTCCCTTCCCAAGCTTATATTAGTAAAGACTACTGGTGAAAAGAAATTCTTAGAACACCAGTTTGTCTGGGAAGATTCTCTAATCAAGAGTTGCCAGCAAGTCCTTCAGAGATACTTTAGTGAGCCATTGGCCATGCTGTGATGAGTGTTTTTCAGCCGCTTTTGAGGCATCCCTATTCCTATAAACAAACTTTACTCATGATCCTGTAAATAACCCCAATGAATGCAATGCTTTGTCAAGTTAGACTTCAATGGAGACGTTTCTTTCTTCTATTGTCAGTGTCCTATCTAGGGTAAGTATGCTATTAGCGAATCTGTTGGATCTTAGCAGAAGCAACACATGCTGTTGAATAGAACGGGGTCCCTAGACTCATTGGTAAGGTACTTTTAAAAGCAGCCCTTGAAAGAATCTCAAAGATAATCTTATTAAAGTTTAAAAGAAAAGCTACAAGGTAGACAAGCTGTAAATATCAGCAGCTTCCCAGAAGAGGGAATTAGAGAAGAGGAAGAGAGGAGAAAGCTGTCTGCATGAGTTAGATCATCGTGGAGGACAGCCACATGGTAGACAAGCAGCCTCATGGCAGGGTGGAGATAATGGAGAATGAGTGAAATACACAGTGTTGGGAAAATCCTGCTTAAAAGAGTCACCTTTTTAAAGAGGAAGAGAAAAGCTTTGCTTCAGTGAATTACTCAGGAAAGCAGGCTACCTTATGAAGCTGCATGGCTGAGACTCTATATGCAACTGGTCTAAGGGGAGGGAATTCTGAGAAGGAAGAGTACATTATCTTATTAAAGGGATAATTATTCCTCCACTTTTTTTTTAGTATGTCCTAAGATGAACCCACTTTCATTAGGGTTGGCCCCTCAGTCTGTTGACCAAATGACCAACTGAATTAATGCTTTATTGTTTGTTTAATTTTTATTATAATTTATTCAGAGTACATTCGAATTGTTATCCTCTCGCTTGTATCTCCCTTCCTGCCCCTCAGTTGCCCTCTTCTCCTCCGCTAGACCTCTGACAGAAGGGGACTTCCTCCCCCACCATCTGACCACAGCCTATCAGATCTCATTCAGATAGCCACTTCCCCTTCCTCTGTGTGCCACTGGTCCTCCCCACCAAGGGTAAGTGATAAAATTGGGGGCACTAGAGTTCATGGGAGAATGAACTGTCCATTGGCTAGATCTGAACAGGTGCTCCAGATTAACTACATGCATTGTCTTTGATTGATATAACAGTTTGTGCACCACAATCTCCCAGGTACAGATCCTCCAGCCTTGATAGTCTTCTTGTGGGCTTTGGGATTAAGTCTTAAGGGAGGAAAAGATGGCATCTACCAGAGGTAGAATCCACTCTTTACTGTAAAAAATAAACATTTTTAAAAATTTTCTCCAGGAAACATAGAAACAAATTCCTATGTGCCACTCAGGGTTTTTTGTTTGTTTGTTTGTTTTTACTTTTCTTACATCCCTACAAATAGACCAAAATATTACCTGAGAGATACTGTTATGAAAACTTAATAAGCAGTGATGCATTTGATAGTGCAACTATGAAAGAGGTAGGCATTGATCATTTTCATTTTAGAGATGAGAAACTAAGGACAATTATATTTAAGCAACTTCAGAGATAAGTGTATTGAAAGATGAAGTCCACATTTGATCCATTGTGTTGGGATCAGAAGATCAAGCTCTTTGCCTTTGTATAACACTACAGAAGCTTCAGGAACTGTCAGTCTCCACCTTCATCACAAGAGCTTCCCTTGGGTTACTGACTAATGTTTTCATACTGAATTTTTTTCCTAGAAGGGTACTACAATATTTTTCAAGTCTTGACTATTTACCAGCTTCCTCTTGCCTTTTATACATTACCTAAGACTAAATGTCACCTTCAGGTAAACTTCACATACTATCTAGATAACTCTCCTCCCCACCACCCCCACTGTGATTTCTTCACATAAATTTTGACCTCACACCCTTTAGTTCAACTTATAATACCACATATCTTTATGTTATTGTGTGTCCATTTTCTTTTTTGAGTCATAAAAGAAATATTTGTTTTAAGTTGTATGATTCAGCAACTAGTATAGTACCCAACACACAACATTTAGCAGGTCTTTATATAATTGGACCTGGAAACTAGCTATTAGAACAAACAGGCTATGAAAGCTAGTGAGAAATATTTTCTTGAAATACAGTTGTTCAGTCAAACCTCAAAATAATAGTACAAGGAGACAGTAATATAATAATTTAACAAATATAATGGGTTATCTAATAAGATTGAGATGCTTTTTCGGTCACTAAGAATGAATGTACTATAAAATAAATAATACAAAAATACCATTCTACATGGAACCTACAGTGCAATGAGAACAAATAGGTAATAGTATGAATATTCATATGACATGCTAAAGTAATATCAATAAACCCAAGAGTATAGCCAAAAGTTCCTTGGAATTTTATAAACATGTTTACGGAAGATTGACTGAACAGGTGGCATTTCTTTAAAGATCTAAAATAGTTGAAAGAATAGCACATGAAGCTATCCAGAGAATGAATGATTCAGGCAGATTAGAAAGTAATTGGTAGAATACTGAGATCTAAGTTGATCTATCAAGTTCATGGACCAAGAAGGAGCCTAGTAATGCTGAGGCACAGTGGGTAAGAGCAGCAGCAAGAATCCACAGTGCCGAGGAGCTAGACTACGTGGAGCACCACACAAATGATGCCCCCTAATGGAGGGATATCTGCTCACTGAGGATTTAATATGTTTATTGTAGTATTTCTGACACGAGCAAACCAAAATGGAATGAGAATGGACCCATATATAGGTTTAGACAAAAATCTATCATTACATAGAAGACAATGTTGCCTTGGACCAACTTGGTGGCTGAATAGGTGCTAAGACACAGAGACACTAGAGGAAATGGGAGGTGAGATTGTGTTCAGATGTATTAGCGCTGAGATTAACATTCATATAAAGTGGCTAACAGGATGTATTTGGAGTTGAAGGGACTGGTCAAGGCTGAGTCAGGAGCAGATAGATAATATTTGCAATTTCAAGACTGGATAACAACAGCGAGTAGCAAACATAAGTAGGAAGAGCATGCAGGAGACAGTGAAGGATGTATACAAGGAGGGAAAACCCAGGATAATATGATTTGTAGAAAACAAATGGAGAGGGTATACACAAGATGTATATGGACAATCAGCTGAGTCAAATGCAGTCTAGCTGTGACACGGCTGGTATGTCTTTTTTTGGTCCAACAAGCTTTGGAAACCTCGTCTCTTCATATGTTGCTGCTTTTTTAAAAAGATTGGACTAAAAAGAAAATTTTTTTTCAAAAGCAAAAGGGACTTGGGTTCGAGAAAATTAATATTATTTTCCTATGTTACAAATTTTGTATACCTATAGGGGCTGGAGCAATAGCTTAGCCATTAAGAGCACTGGCTGCTCCTCCACAGAGCCTGAGTTCAATTCCCAGCACCCACACAGCAGCTCACAACTTTCTGTAACTCCAGCCTCAGGGAATCTGATGTCTTCTTCTGCCATCCTTGATCACCAGGCACACATGTGGTGTACAGACATAAATATAGGCAAAAGACTCATACATGTTAAATAAATAAATACTCTTTTAAAAGTATCTGTTAAAAATTATTTTACACATATAGTTACTTTATTTTTATTTTAAAAATTGTCCTGAAAGATGGCTGCTGTTTTTTTTAAAAAAAAAAAACAAAACAAAACTAAGTACCTGGAGGTTATAATCTACCATGCCCATCAGGATTCTAATAAGTTAAAATATGGTATTACTTCTCAAGGTGCAGATGGCTAGCTGATAAAGCAACTATTTTTGTAGCAGTAAGGCATATTGGAAATGAGAAGTGCACACTACAGAATCCAATGATCACTGCTGTAAAGTCACAGAGGATGATTTACCAATGCCTATTACATAAATCACATGCCTGGAAAGCGTCAACTCTTATTTTTTTAGTCCCATCATCATAAGTGATACTACTGCAGGGTCTAAAGCTTCAGGTGGACCAGTTAAAATAAAAATCCAGTGGACAAGTGTAAAATAAAAATCTGGAAGGGAAGACAATATGTGTGTGTGTGTGTAATATATGTGTGTGTAACAACTCACATATTTATGCCATGATATGTAATGTTTCCTATATTATAACATCATATACTATAATTATAGATCATGTATTTACTATAGTATGTTGTGTGGGTATGAACTATTGATGGCATGTATTCATTGTTCTAATATGACATTTTTTTCACTTTAAAAAGTATAATCAAATCTTATTTAAATAATGATACCCTACCTGACTCTACAGTCCAATTTCATATCCTTTGAGGAATTGCTATTTCCATTGAGGGTTGTGCTTAAAACTTCTTAGTATTAATTCAGTGAAGAAGGTTAAATATTACTACAAGTGTGAAACAAATTATTTTCTTCCTATCTTGGACTCAGAACTTTCATTCAGAATTTCATCCTGAGTACACGAGGCTAATGTATAGAAGCCAAATGAAATTAGGGATATTAGCATGTCATAATTAATACAAAATGGCAAAAAAATCATTTCTTACAGCTAGACTGAAATGGCCTTTTTTAAAACTCTGGTTAATTATCGAGTTTCAAGTTTAATATGAACCATTGACTCCTGGAACTGACTTTAATCAGCTTCACTTGCACTTTAAATAATTACTCTTTAATACTGTATTATGCATTACACAGATATTCACAGGGAGCCCAATTACCTGTCACTTCAAATTACAGGCTCTCAGTAACTACCCTTATAACCCACACCCACAATGGAACAGATTCAAGTTAATAAAAATCTTGGAGTAAAAAGCTATACAGTCAGTTTGGCATGAGTAGATTTCAAAAATTATCCAATGGGTGCCTCTTAGTATATTTCTCCACAAGAACTAAAGAAATTCCAGTCTGACCTCTCAGAGGCTGCCTCGTGTACAATGAAGAAGGAGCAGAGATCGCCTGTCCAGGTAGAAGGTACAAAGCTCAGGTAAGATGACTCCACCAATAACCTGCTTTAAAGCATCTTTGATCCAGACACAAAACACTTTCAAAAGTGAGGACTAATATTATATTTAGAATAAAATCTGAAATCTTCTGTGACCCCAAAGGATTCAACGGAATGGTTCTCAAACCTCTTATGTGCTGAGAGGCAAGGACAGGATCAGGAAGAATGGCAATGCTTAGCAGCATAAGAATATGCCAGGTGCGGCCATGTTTGAGACCACTGCTTTACATGGTCCCTTCCAGATGAATTACCCATGACTTTATCAGAACTGCGTAGGATCAGAATCCCTGGATTCAGAAACTGTGGGAACTTGGCACTGGAAAAGTTAATAAGTACCTGAGGGAAATTTATGTTGTGATCAGCACTCCAAGATATTTAAGGTGTGTTTTACCCACTGGTAACATCAGCACACCTGGGAGCTTGTTAAATCTGAGGAACCTCAGATCATCCTGGCCTTCCTGCATCAGAATCTGCATTTTAACAAGATCCCGGGGTGACTGGGTAGCACAGTTGGGAAACAGTACTCTTGCAGGTAAACCTGTCTGCAAATTACTAGCACTGAGAGGGACTGTATTAAAAATACCCATTAGCTGAGCTGAGCAGGTGGCTCTCACCTCTCATTTCAACACAGGAGTGCTATTTTTTAAACCTTTTTTACAGTGTTTAAGAGACAGTAAGGTAAGGGGGCTGTATTGCTATATTAGGCAGAAGTGTTTGAAACACGTGTGGCCTCACCTTCTGCCTTTTCTGTGGCACAGTCTCATTGGGATCTCAGTAAGGAGTCGGATCACTGCTTCCTTCTAGACAGACGACATCACACCGTCCCCAACTCCTAATGAGAACTCTGGTTCTTCCTGGGTCTCTAGACATCCCAACAATGTTCTCTGCTCAGTTCCTGTCAGCCAACGAAGAGCCAGACACTGTCCATTTTCTTTGCCCCTCCTGCCTAACTCTGTGTCATGTTTTGTCCTGCTTTCCTAGAGCGCAACATTGTGGAAGCCTTGGTTTTTCTCTAATGGTTCCTTCATTATCTGCCTGAACTAATAGATGCATGTGGGCTGGATCACTGCCCCTTAACTCACCACCAAGCACCAAATAAAGAAAAGGGATACATTTTCCTTTAGTTTCAACTTGCATCGAAATAAATTCACAAGGAGCAATTCCTAGAAATTACCATCTCTTTCCAGTCTATTAGACAATACCAAGAAATAGATACATGGAATTTTAAAATGTAGTCCACACAGTAGTATCAGTAATAAAAACGTTTTAGAATTCCATGTATCTATTTTGCCATCACTAGGCAATGTTTTAATGGATGTGTGACCATATCATGCTGGAAAACAACCTCTGATTCTATTCAAATAAAGTTGCCCTAATATTAACTCTGCCAAACTGGGCAACATGTGAAAGGCATAAGGCTCTGACATCCAGCATGAGGTCAATGTCACTTTCTGCAGCTTAGACAGGTCTTGATGTGTGCGTATTCTTCTAAACGTTGTTTTTCAGGAGATATTTCATATACTCCAACACTCTAACTCTTGCTTGCTAAGCCATCAGGCTTCTTATTTAGGTGACAACAATGACATGAGACAAGTAAGATTGTCCTTTATTTCTGATGCCAAACAGTAAATAGAACTCTTCAGACAATAATCCCTACCATTTTCTACTGTCACAAAGGGTAAGCAATGTTTTTGGTACTTTCAGCATTATACTTAATACCGTCCCGTGCTTACATGTTCTGTAATTACTGAAAGAATTATAACCGAATCTCGTCATGAGATGCAGGGACGGTTTCCACTTGTGCAGGCCAGATCTCCTTCTTGGATGCTACACAACTTTAGAGAGCCAGCAAAATCTCCTGTAGCCTCTGTTTCCTTATAGGTAAGGAGAAGGGACAGTCTCACTGGTGTTAGCATTAAGAGAAGTGATTTAGTAATTTATTTAAGAAGTATTTATTGAGTGTCTGCTACATGCCATGCACCACTGCAGGTGTTAGGAACCTGGTGAAATAAAAAACAGTGGAGGCCCTGTGTTCACTGCTGACATGCTCTTGTGACAAGAAACAGATGGCAGCATACTTAGGAGAAGGACTGGCACTCAGTAAATAGCTCCTTCAGCACAGGCTAGTGCCACACGGGTTAAAAGCAGGCACCGAATGCATAACTGCTCCTGAGTGTTTGCATTCCAGGTTGCGCTTTACTGTAATTTTTCTATAAGCTTAAAATGAACAGATATTACATGGGCAAAGAGGCCAAAATAACAACAAAAGAGCAATGACATAATTCAATACACATCCAAAGCTGTTTCATGGTGTCAAGGAGAAGGAGTTACGACTTAGGAAACCGTTCCATAAACATTAATTGCCCACAATGTTTTCAGCGTCGATGCAGACTTTCCAGCACCCGCACACTGGCCTATTCATTCTCCGTTATTTCTCTGGTGCTTTGGTCTGGCCTCCTCCCATGTAGACAGGCAAGTCTGTTTTTCTGTGTCCAAGTGCTCATTTAATTAAATATAATCCAAAATTTATGTATCCCTTCTATACGTAGATACTCCCAGTATCCTGTGAGATTTGCCTTGTTGGTGACAAGTTTCCACTGTTCCCTGGTTAGCTATCTATGTAGCGTACTAAGAATTGAATATACGGCTTTGCATGTATGGAGAACACACCATATTCCTGAAGCACATCCGCATTCCTTGCCTCTTGTTAATTAAGCTGTCTTCTTATGTATACGCTCTATGTTTTCTCTGTTTTCCCAACTTTTGTATGATAGATATCACACATGTAATGATTTTTTTTCTTCCTTTTACAGAGTATGGCTAAAATTCCCTTGCCTGCAATTTTTTTAAAAAAAATAATTTTATTGACCCTTTCATAGATGTTCACAATGTGTTTTCATCAGATCCACTCTGAGTTTCCTCCCTTCCAATCCTTCCCTTCGCTTCTTCGCCTTCACTTCCTTCCCAGCCCCCCTTGCTCTTTTTATTTTAAAAACCCACTGAGTGCACGTGATGCCACTGGCTTTTGCCGGAATGTAGGACCATCTACTGGAGCATGAGCAGCCTTTTAGGGGCCTCCCCGTTAATTGCCAGGTCTGCTTTTTTAAAAATATGTTTTATTAATTTATTTATATTACATCTAAATTGTTATCCCATCCCTTGTATCCTCCCATTCCTCCCTTCCTCCCATTTTCCCCTTACTCCCCTCCCCTATGATTGTGACTGAGGGGGACCTCCTCCCCCTGTATATGCTCATAGGGTATCAAGTCTCTTCTTGGCAGCCTGCTATCCTTCCTCTGAGTGCCGCCAGGCCTACCAATACTTTTCGAGCTACTCCAAAAGATAGAAATGGATGGAACATTACCAAATTCATTCTATGAGGCTATAATCACATTGATACCTAAACCTCACAAAGACTCAACAAAGAAAGAGAATTTCAGACCAATTTCTCTTATGAACATTGATGCAAAAATACTCAATAAAATACTCACAAAACGAATACAAGAACACATCAAAGATACCATTCACCATGACCAAGTAGGCTTCATTCCAGGCATGCAGGGATGGTTTAATTCAGAAATCCATCAATGTAATCTACCATATAAACAAACTGAAAATAAAAAAAACACATGATCATCTCCTTAGATGCAGAGAAACATTCAATAAAATCCAACACCCATTCATGTTTAAAGTTTTGGAGAGATCAGGGATACAAGGCACATACCTCAACATAATAAAGGCTGTATACAGCAAGCCAATAGCTAAAATCAAATTAAATGATGAGATACTCAAGGAAATTCTTTTAAAATCAGGAACAAGGAAGGCTGCCCACTTTCTCTATATCTCTTCAATATAGTACTGGAAGTTCTAGCATGTCTGCTTTTTTAAGGGAATATCTCCGCTTAGCCTAAGGCACAGCCTCCAGAAGCTGAGCAAGTAGATCTCCTCAAACTGTGATGCTCTGCTGCCCTTGCTTCTTTTCTATAACTACTTTACTCATTTTCTGTCTTTATCTTGCTGGATTTTGTTTTCTTCTTGTATAATTTCTCTTTTTGAAATATATATATATATTATCTTGCCAGGTTTATATGATACCTCAAGAGACTGAAAGTTAGAAAAGAAAGTGGAGAGATTACTTACTAAAAAGTCTTTGTAATATAAATTCTCTCTTATACTTAATAAAATTTTAATAAAATTTTCTCTTATACTTAATCTTTTCTTAAATTTTGGGGTAGCACACAAGATTATGTTTTCCACTGTAGCGTTTTCATACATGTGTAATTATACTTTGTCTGTATTTACCCCCCTCATTGTCACCTGCATACTGCTTTTACCATTACTGATTCCTTCGCATCCTTCATAAATTAATTAAAAATAAATAAATAAAAATAAAAAAATAAAAAAATAAAAAATAAAAAAGAAATCACAATGCCTATTATAAAGCTATGCTGCAGGAATCACTCAGAAGCAGTGTCTTCTACATTTGTTGCATTTAAGGAACTGCAGCAGAGTTCATTAAGTTGCTGCTGCATGGGAGTTTAATTCTAGCTTGTTCAGAAAGGCTGGGAATAAAATTTGAAGTTAATAATGGAAAAAAAAAAAAAGAAGTGACACTTCCTTTAATCCTGATATTTTAAAGAGCACATGTTATTAAACACACACATACACACACACACACACACACACACACAGACATACACACACTTTTAACATTCTTCTTCCCATTGCAGAGACTGATGTTTTCCATTAACTACAGCGCAGGCCACCCTGAGCCCAGCCAGCCCTCTGTTACTACCAGTATTACTCCAGACTATCATTCCTTCCCATAGACTGCTTCAATCTTTCCAGCTCTCCACACACCAACAATATGAGGGCATTGTCCACCTTTTAGTGGTGAAAAATGTACTTAAGATTTAACAAGACCATCTTGGACATGAAGGGAACATGATGAATTCAAACACAACTAAATAACCAAGTACTTAAAACTATACAATTTTATTAGATTGGATTCAGAGTTCCTAGGCCCCTCCCCAGGCATTCCAGCACATCTACATGATGTTGCTATAACTGTCTTCACTTCATTGACAATAATTTCCCCATTCTCTGGTATGAATGCCCCATAGAGAATAAACAGAAAATGTACTAAAGTAAAAGTTTAAACCAAGGGAAGGACATGCTGTGTAAGACTGGAACATCTGACTTAGTGTGACGGTCATACATACAATCCCAGTACTTGAGAGGCTGAGAAGGGAAGTGTGAGTTTGATACCAGGATGAGTTACAAACAGAGGCCTTACTTCCCAAAGGAGGGAAACAAAACAACAGCAATAACAGCAAAACAGGGCCAGGATCTCCGCTCCCCCCCCTCATCCAAAGCACACACAGTGCAGGGGAGCCAGGGTTCTCCTTTCTTGAGTTCTTCCCACCTGTGGACTTGGTCTAATGCTTGGCAAGCTTAGAAGCCCCTCAGAGTCCAAGTGGATTCTCCAATCATAAAGGGACCAGTCCTCTCAGAATCATGAATGGCCCCCTGTTATTGCTCAAATCATTAACAACCACAAAATTCCAAAAATACTGGGATTTCGTCTCAGAAACAGAAGTTACACACATAATGTAATTTTCCTATTCTCTTCTCTGTTCCCAATTATGAGACAAATGTTGGAGCCTGAGCTTGACTCTGGTGTCCAGCTGAGAAGTATCACACTTTATTTATTAATTTTAGACCAAAGGACACAGAATTAAGACTAGCCAGTCAGGTAATTACACATGGTGGAGGCTGAAAAAAATGTCTTAGGATTTTAGTAACCATGTGGCTTGCTTGGGAGGCAGGCTTGCTGGAAGAAGCAAAGAGAGGAGGGAGGATGAGAAAGAATAGTAATGAATGGGAGGATGTGTAAAATGACCAAACTTTACTATTTACATGTACGAGCTTGAGACCTGAGGTAGAGGCTTGGAGGCTGACCACTACAGATTGGGAGTGAGTCACTGGAGCCCCAGGCCACAGCTTGAGGCAGGGTACCATGGCTTTTGCCTAGGCGAGGGGTGAGGGTCAGCATCACCCCCCATGACTGTCTCTGTGGCTAAAGCAATGGACTGCCCTGATTCTGGGGCTTTGATCTGGCAGTGCAGATAAGAAATCCCTACAAGTACACAATAAGCTACTGGGGAAGAAACTCAAAGGACCAATGGAGAGACCTCCAAAGCAATGCAGTTAATCTACCCTTTGATTGGTAGAAGCTGAGTTAGCACCATATTCTTCCTGAAGAAATAAACCAAAGTATCTTTGAGATCTTTGGCAGAGTAAAGAAAAGAGGATCGCTGTGGTATGTTGGTCAGCCACGCCAACCAAAACGGTGAACTTGTGGCTCAGTGGGAGACCTATCTCGAAGGTGATAGAGAGGTATACCTGATATCCCCCAAATGCCTCCTGCAATGTGTGTACACCACACAAACCACAAACATACACCTAGAGCAGGAATGGGGTGCTTTAAAAAGAAATAATATGGCAGACACTGTTGAAAATTAATATAGTGTAATGATTGACCATACATACGTGTTAAGTTAGATGGGAGTGCCACGGTTTGAATAGTTGCCTCCTCTGAAGCCCTCAATGAGCAAGGATTGCTGTTGTGTCAGTGTTAACAGGTGGAGCCTTTGGAAGGTCATCAGAATTAAGGAGGCTCTGAGGGTGGGTACCGCCTCTTCTGATAGGTACCTTTCTACAGAGGGGAAAATTCAAGCTAGGAAGCTTGCTGTCTCATCATGTGATTGATGCTCTCCACCAGACTTTGAGAAGACCCAGATCTAGGCTCATGGATTTCTGAGTCTTCAGAGCCATGAGATAACAACCCTCTGTTGGATACCCAGTCTGCAATACACAGGTGCATAGCGAGAAAATGATAAGGAAGTTGGCTAAGAACAAAGCTAGCTAATAATTTGTCCGGAAGCAAAAACTTAGTATTTTTATAAAAGCTCAACCACCTGGAACTAGAAGCTATAGTATAATGCATGTTTAAGCTGTGGCTATGAACAAATATCAAGAAAGAATGAAAATGGAACAAGGAAATGGCCAAGAGTAAAGGCTTTCACAACATTTGGGAAGTCTTTTCTTTTCCCACTGTGGTGTCTTACCCATCTCCATCAGCCTGTATGCCGCTCCATCTATAAGTCCATTAAAAAGTCCCACTTGTAACAATACCCTTATTTTCCCTTATTTCCTGGACCATGAAAAGTACATAAGATTGCTTACTAGATGTTGAGGTCAATCTTAGGAACATAAGAGAAGATGGCCTGATATCCTACAAAAATAATCTTCCACCTAGAAGCCTTGTGCCACTCAGCTGGACATGTGAACTTCCTTCTCTCAAGCAGATAAGGCTGGGAAGTTGTGTCTTCTTTGCATCTTTTTCAGTTTTCAAATTCACTCGCCTTCCTGCGTTTAAAAGTGCAGATATGAGATATATCTTTCAGAAATAATCACTTTCATCTTATACTATTTTCTCTGGAAAGCCTTGTTTTCCTTGGGAATCCACAGGCTCCTTCAAAGGCTGAAAGTTATAGCCACTTTGTGCTACATAAACATTTACTACAAACATGGCCCATAGGAAACCTGAAAGTCCTAAAAAACAAAAGCAAAACAAAGCAAAAAAAAAAAAAAAAAAAAAAAGAAGCCACTGGCCACTGTACCACTCAGTGGTCTCCAAAGCAGGTCGGCCTGCCTTCGAAGCACCTCACAATGCTGCAAGGGGCTTATGGGGATACAGAGCCTCCAAGAAATTTCCAGAGCTTCAGATTCACAAATAAGCCTGGGGCCATGTGTGCATTAGGCTCTTCACCACTGGACTATAACTTATTTCTAAAATGAGTGATTTGATGACAGTGTGACAAATCTTTTTCAAATTGGGTACTCATGACAAAAACAAAACAAAACAACAACAACAAAAGCAAAAAAAAAAAAACAACAACAACAAAAAACAAAGCAAAACAGAAGATCCTTACTGCAGCATAAGTATAGAGGCAATTAAATGAAAATCCTGAGAGTTAACAATGGCAAAGGAGCTTCACAAATTGTGTACCACTGTCTAATAAAACAAGCATCTCCATGTATTCATCTCAGCACCTTTTCCTACTGTGTAAGCCTATTAAACAGAACAACAGGACAATGTGCTAAGCATGACATTTATTTGCTTATAGAAAACTGATTCTGCAAAGACAGCTCAAATTGTCTCCTTCAGTTTTTTTTTCTATTAGAACTTTACAACTAACATAATTGACTTTTGAATTTTATAATGGATTTACATCGTTCTGATCAAATATAAACCAATAAATTACAATGATGGCTCATTTGAGTAAACTGCTAACTTTTATAATTTCATGGTCAAAAGAAAAATTAATCTTCAAATGCCAGGGACAAGTTTTAATGTGTATTTTTCTTGATAGCTTAATCAATAGAAAACTTTCAAATACACATAAGTTTAATACTGGATAAAATACATGGTGGAGCAAAAATGAAGAATAAGTCCGCAGTTCAGAAAAGAAAAATATGAAATTTCTGACTGCTAAAAAACACAGAAATTTTCTTCACATTTTAAAAATGATGAGCCCAGCAGTTAAGAGTCTTTGTTGCTCATGTGGAGGACCTGGGTTTGGTTCCAATCACCCACATCGTGGCTCACAACTGTCTGTAGTTCCAGTTCCAGAGGACCTTACCCCTTCTTCTGACCTTCACAGGCACAAACACTCAAACTAAATGAACAAATAAATAAATAAATAAATAAATAAATAAATAAATAAATAAATGTAAAACTGGTACAAGATGATAGCACATACATATTAAATTGCTATGATATCTGGATTCTACTAAATTGGCTAGGTGTGGTGGCACACATCTTTAATCCCAGCACTTGGGAGGCAGAGGCAGGTGAATCTCTGTGAGTTCGAAGCCAGCCCTGGTCTACCAAGTGAGTCCAGGACAGCCAGGGATGCACAGAGAAATACTGTCTGGAAAAACAAAACAAAACAAAAAGAGTCATACTGAGGCTTGGAGAAGCTGTGAAAGCAGAGAGCCTGCTCTGTCATGATGACAACTACTGTTAGGCTCCCAGCACCTACATAAAATCTAGGAATGCTGCCGCACATCTTTAACCACACTGCTGAGCATGGTGGGGGAGGTAAAGACACGGGGATTCTAGCAGCTCATTGGCCAGGCAAACTATCAAACTGATGAGTTCTATGTTCGGCGAAAGACGCGGTCTCAAATATGGTAGAAAGCAATTGAGGAAGACGCTGAAACCACATGTGTACTTGCCCACATAAACATACATAGGTACAACACACACACACACACACACACACACACACACACACACACACACAAACACGCATGCGTGCGCGCGCTCTATAAGTAGAATGAGGTAAAATGTTTATTCAGAACTGTAATATTTAAAATATGACAAAACAGTGCCATGTTGCAGTCTTTCTTAAAAGTTTATTGTATAAAACTCTTGAGACTTGAGATCTGTGGGTTACCTACCTTTACATCATTTTAGAATGTACACTATCAAAAATCATTTAATAGTAGCTTCCCACAGCAGTGCCCTTTTGATCTTTGCCAGGGATCATTTGATGGACTCACACAAGCTCTGAATTAAATTCCAATTAAAACCCAGACTTCACTTGTTCTGTAAACACCTCAACAGACCCATTCCTGTTCTATTCTGGCACTTGCTCTTTCTTGTCCGGCAGGGAGGCAAACATACCGGAATGAGTAATAATGGGAAAAGATTACACAGTCTCAAATGACTCATTCAAGGTCCTTTACAAACTTTCTGTTTAAGCTTGTTTTAGAAAAGAATAACATGAACGAATGATCCTGGTTTGTTTAGCAAATAAGACTTGCAGTGGAGAGGCAAGAGCAGTGCCTAAATGTCAGTGCGAACATCATACGGTGGAGCGGTTGCCTCAGAAACGATTTCTCTGGACTTCTAAAGTTAGAATTAAAAAGAAACACAGTAAAAATAGACATTACTAAGTCTACTACTTGATAACACTGTGTGCCTTTCTCTGGAACATTTTCTTTCACAGATCTTTCTCCTGAGAAATGTCTCTACACAGCGCATGCACTAAATCAACACTGGATCTTTTGCAATCCATTTTCTTTTGATGTATTCATTTCAAAACGTCAGAAAATTTGAGCCAGTGAGATGGCTCAGAGGGTAAACATGCCTTCCACCAAGCTTGCTAACTCTAGTTTTATCATCAGGTCCCAAATATTAGGAGAGAACCAACTCCCACAAATCATCCTCGGATATCCAAGGCACACGCATGGCCCACACAAACACAAATAAAATAAAATTTAAATGAAAAAGTAACTCCTTATATATATGATGCGTAATATATAACTTCAGGGCAGATAGTTCATGCTAGTCTCTCTTACTTTTTGTGCTTTATGTTAATTCCCTTCAGAGCAACAAAGACCTCCTTACCATCCCCTTACAAGGATACAGCCTTTATTCTACAGATTCTTAAACTTCTTTTCTATTTCTGTCACCCTAGCATCCCACCTCAGTAAGTAACTCCTGAGGTCAGGGTTCATACTTCCAACTATTTGACACTTAGTATTTAAAAGCATAGATAATCACCTAATGTTGACTTAGAGGAGTGCAAATCTCACACTTTCTCCCAGTATTGGTTGCCTGGTGGAACCAAAAAATAAGCTGTTGTGAACAAAAAAACAAAAACAAAAGATAATTTCCATTTAAAGATGCATTAAAGAAAAGACAGACCATGCACGAATGCATCAACCTCAGAAAGAAAAATAGTCTTTGTTTCTCTTGCTTTTGTTTTGTTTATATTATTTTCAGACAGGGCCCCCACTCAGTAATAGATTGGCCTCCAACTCCTGGCAATCCTCCTGTCTCGGACTCCTGAGTGCTGGGATTACCATCTTGCCTAGTTTAAGAATATCTTCTGCACTTTTATGTGTAGTTTTGATACTCCAGGAAGCAGATCTTGAAATGATTTGCTCTATATTTTCTATAAAATATGACGATACCTGATTATTCTTCCATACTTTCAAAAAAAAAGTAAAATAAGCCTACGGGATTTATCCAATATAAACAACTTTTATATGGACATGGATGTCAAGTGTATTGTCTTCTGGATCTCAAGATGATGACCATGTCTGGAATACAGTGAGTGCTTAGCTAGCGCTGAATGAACAAAAGCTAAAGGCATCACTATGGAAACCTTACTGCTTTGACATCATCTAATAATTAGATTCAATCATTTAGTCCCTAAATTAAGCTTCTAGATACAGAGGAATCGGGGGCATAGCATTTTAACTTTCTCCTGACACATCACACAGGCTCTGTAAACTATCTGCTTTCACTACACACTGCGTAACTTTGGACAAAGAACTTCATCTCTCAGTGCCCAAATCTCCTTCCAAATGTACGGTGGCCATCACAGGCCTATTGTGAAAGAAATGGTCCAAGAGAGAAATTGGCTGGTTCACAAGGTAGTAGTCTCTAATATAAGCTGTCCCTTTCTTCTCACACCTGCTCCATACTGGAGATTCATGCACAGTCGGGGGGAGGGGGCGGGAGGAAGGCGGGAGGAGGGCAGGCAAACACATTAATTACCACACTGACTAGCTCAGTTGATGCAGGCGAGTGGGATAATTACCTTACTAACCATAAAATTAATTCATCCAAGCAAGGAGCTCTCCCCCCCCCCCACCGCCGTGATGAGACCAGATCATAAAAAGTTTGGTGTTGTAGTAGGGTTTAGAGGTGGAAATAAACAGACAAGTCACAATGTAGTAAAAGAAGGATTTTTAGGTTTCTTTGGTGAAACAAAAGCAGATATAAAAAGTTACAAAGATTTTAGATTTTCATTCACAAAAAAATGGTCATTCACATTTTACACTATACATGTTATAATATAAATACAGGGAAGTATTATGTGCATCGTAATGAAAAAGAAAAAAGCCCTAATAAGTCAACACAGTGATTTTCTGTGTTCTAGAACACATTGGGCTATGCTTACTGCAGAGACCCAGGATCTTGCCTAAGACACTATGTGTGCTTGTGAGCACAGTCATTTCCTCTAAGCCAAAGGGGGTTTCATGAGAAACAATCAACAAGGGACCAACCCCAGTCTGCTCTTTCTCTCTCCTCCTCATTTTTGAAAATTTACTTTGACCTGATGTATAAAACGTAAGATTTGTCCATTTTTACGGGACTCCATATGATGATGGTTCCATGCTTGCATGCGTTACGTAATTTTAAGGTTTGGTTTCTGTTCATGTTTTATTTGTAATTTTTCTGTAAGTTGTATTCTGTAACATGAATGAAGGAGCCTTAAACACCTTCTTTCCATGAGCGGTTGTAACTTTGAGCCTTAGCATATCTGGACAATGATTCAATGTCATCTCTAGCAATCACTATTCAAATGCAAGGAACTGAGTGGGAAGAAAGGAGCAAAAACGTCAACAAATACACTCCACCTAACTGGAAGAAACTCCCACACTATTTCTACACTTACAGTCTTGCTTGGATGGGCAAACACCACTTATTGATAGCTAAACACTTCTCCATTCTCCTCAATAAACACTTGGAGCATTCTATCCATCACATTATTGAATCAAGAACAGAGTACCTATATTATAAGGTTTCAACCTGTGAAGAAAGTACAAAAGCTAACACTGAAAAATGACTAGCATACTACATTGATTTCAGGTCTTGGGGAAAATAACATCCAATAAATTAAATCCGTATGGCTTACTTCATTTATTTACGTGTGCTTCGCAGCTGCAGCATTCATACATGAACATTCAAATTTTTATAAAGGATTAAAATGGTTATATGTACAAAATGGATGCTTTTTTTTTTTGCACGAGTGTTGTTGTCTTAAGAAACCCCACCCCCCACCCTCCACAACCCTTGGTCTATATCCACTCCAAATATCTTGATCCAGCGTTAGTGTTAAGAAAGCCATTATAAAGGAAACCTGGTTGAGTTAATAATTAGCACTTTGACCCCTAAAAAAACGTCCCAGGTCATTAAAAAAAAGTCCTCCATTCAGGCCCTTTGTGTAAGTGAAGGAAAAGGAACGTGACAAAATGGAGTTACACCCTGGAGCTCCGAGAATTTCATCAGTCTCCTATCAGCCAGGCATCAGCTTGGACAAGCATGGCTCCCATGGTTGACGTGGGTGCAGAGCATTGCAAGATTCCATTTGCTGGTTGTCCAAGAAAGCCGTCCTCAAACGTGCTGGTAGTCGATGGGCAGACATAACTTTTTCCAGCCTAAACAAACTACAGCAAAGCAGCCAAACCAATGATGAAAGACCTCGAAATTGCCATAATCATCATTAAATATGCCTCAACTCAGTGTGATGTTTTATTCTATATACACGGTTAAAATCAACATTAAATCATCTTATTTACATGGCCATCGGAGCTGAAAGTGTGTTTTTTTAAATAGTACAGTAGGCTGGCATACATGGTCTGCACTGGAGGCAGAGAGAGAAGAAAAGAAATTAGATAGGCTGGAAATGGTTATCTTCTTCGCTCATTTTCTTTCATTTTATTCACTTTAAAAATTCCATGTTTCACTGAAAATATTTTAAGAGCACAGCAACCCCAAATGACCAGACGGCAGTCCCAAAATCCAAGCCAACTGCGAGTTCTTCTTGAGGTGATAGGAAAGGCACGGAAAGTCAGGGCTTTGGCTGAAATGATGAACACATGTTCGCCATTTTAAGGATCAGCGCCTCGATTCCTGCCACCTCCGGCTCCAGCGATGCTCATGTTTTGATGTATTTATGGAATTGTCCTTTGCTGATGAGGAGTTTTTAAAGTATTTCTTAGAATAAGTCCTTTGGTATGCAGACGCTACATGGAAGAAAACAAAGGAAGAAAGAAAACACAACAGAATTACTTGCTCCATACCCTAAACTACTGATACCACCGCCGTAAAAGGTAGGTGTCTAGTAGCGGTTAAAGCACGGTTGTCCATTGTTTCTAAAAGACCACTTACGGTTCACGCAGGTTATTTTAGGCATGGCCCATCTCCCATTTCCTAGGCACCGGATAGTTGGAAGGTGGCGCTGGATGAAACCATCTTTGCAGTGATATCTAATCAAGGAGTTGATTTCGTAACGAGGTTTCATCTTTCCAAAGGTCTTGGCATTTTCTACAACAGGGGGCTGGCCGCAAGCAACTAAGAAAAAGCAAATTGTGTTATTTCCAAGTAAAATCTAAGCATTTCAATTATTGTAAGCATCAGACTCAATCTCTTTCTGTTTCTTTACTGTGTGTAACACCCCGGGACCCTCAATCGCACACCTTTGCAAAAGACGTTTATATAGAATTTAAAATTTGAAAACAATTTTAAATATTTAGGTTGAGGCTCTGGATGTAGATTTTATCCCAGAGCATGTCATTTTAGATGGCCATACACTTATCTATCCATCTAGAAAGTCACTTTAAAAAAATAACTACAGATTTAAAAAAAACACCTGTCTATCACTAGTGACTGGCCTATTGGTATTGTCTTTTTTATTATCACTCATCTTTTATTAACCATCTTAGTGTAATGATGTATTTGTAACAGTTAACTATCACTGTTAATTCCCTGAAGAAAAAAAATACAAAAAAAAAAAAAAACCAAAAAATACAATTTTTAACACCATTGAAGTATAGACATATACTTCTAAGTATAAATAAAATGTTATATGGTCCCACCTACTCCATACTAAAACAGGTAAGAATGGACAGTGCTCCTGCCTCAGGTCTTCTGTCTGTCTGTCTGTTGTTTGAGACAGGGTGTCGTATACTCCAGGCTGGCCTTGAGCTCACTATGCAGTTAAGAATGACATTGAATTCCTCCCAGCACTAGGGAGGCAGAAGCAGGTGAATCTTTGTGAGAAGCCAACCTGGTCTACAAAGAGAGCTCCAGCACAGCCAGGGCTATTGTTAAACAGAGAAACCATGTCTCAAAAAATGAGAGAAAGAGGGGCGGGGGAGAGGGGAGAGAGACAGAGAGAGATAGAGAGACAGAGAGACAGAGAGACAGAGAGACAGAGAGAAATCCTGATCAGTTTGCCTCTACTTCGCACGTGTTGTTATCACAAGCTCATGCTACTGTGCCTGGCCTATGTAACTATGGTGGGCTGACTGAACCTAGGCTTCCTGTACACCTGAAATTGGGGTGTTTATACTTCAAAATCTTAGTACAATAAATGTTTATAATTATTAAGTTTGTTTACATATTAGAAGGCTGTTTATAAAACATTGTTTTTCAATGATAAATTAAGATTTAATTTTAATATTTTGTCCCTCCAATTTACATCTGCTTTATCCAACTTGCACCTGCACACTGCATTTATTATAATATTAAAAGCTATACGAGGTCCTTGATACTTTCAAGCATTGGGTAGAATGAGGCTACAGTGAGACAGAAGATTAAAATAATCAACTGGACAAGATCATATGTGATTCTGTATTCTATTGACAAACTAGAAGCTGAATTTCTATTTATCATTTTTAGAAAATAATTGCATGTTTTCCTGAAAACTATTTATATGTAAAGATTATTTAAAAAGCTAAAAATAATCCAGTTGAATATGGTGTTATCAAGGCTAGAAAAGTAGGCTGGAATTAGATCCAAACATATAAACTTTATATTTGACAAGAACAACATGGCAGAGCAGTAGGCAAGGCAGTCTTAAAACATAGACAATTGGGTACTTGGGTGGCAGAGTACGTTTGCTTCCCTACCTCACAGAACACATGGAAAGCCAGTTCTAGGTAGCTTAAACACATAAACACAAATGGCAAAGTTATAAAACAATTCAACAACAATACACATTATCTTTATGATTATAGGGTTCATAAAGACTTTTTAAAGCACAAAAAAATTGAAATAATAAAATAACATTGAAAATACTGAACTATCTTCACCAAAAACCATAATGTGGGAGTAAAGAAAACCTACAAAGTAGGAAGATATATTTTCAAACTATGTAACTGTCTGGAGATTAGGTTTAAGAATGTAATAAGAAACCCTACAAATCAAAGTAAGAGAAAGGAACCAAGTTCTAAAAATAAAGAAAAGACATGAATAAAAAATTTACTAAAGAAGATCCATAAACAACCAATAAATATATGAAAATATAGTTAACAAATATCTAAGAAAATGAGTATTAAATCAAAAAGGATAACATTTCATACCCACCAGAGTGGCCCAAAATTTCTCAAGTCCAATAATGTCAAATGTTGGAGAAGATGTGAAGTGTCAGGGGCCTCTCACACATGGCTGGTGGGAGTGTGAATTGCTTTAAGTTTGGCATGGAATTTGGCATTTGCTAGTAAATCTGATGGTACATAGATCTTATGACCCAGCATCTTCGCCCCTGGAAATATGTCCTACAGAAACTCATGAACATCTACCAAGAACAAGTTTAGGGAAGGATATTCACAGAAACATTTTTTATAACAGTAAACACACTGACTGCAATCCAGATGTTCACTGGCGAGGGGACTAATCTCAATACAAAATGCAATTACATATAATAAACCACTTTCACAACAGCAAAAGCAAAGAATATGCAGCTACGAACACTTGCATAGATAAATCTCAATGACAAGGCAGAATAACAACAAACAAACAAACAAACAAAAAGCAAAGTATAGATTACATATAATATAATTTTCCTGATGTAAGTTTTAAAAATGGGAAACAAATAATCTGTTGTTCTGGACAATGTTACAGGAAAAAGCGAGGGAATCAAGTCATTAATTCTGGCATGATTTTTGACTAGGAAGTACCAACAAGAGGCTCCAAAGATATATGGACATCTTAAAGGAAGTGTTCTCTTAGAAACACCATTTTCTATATATTAAGCATCTTTTCTTACCTGTAAATAATTAGAAGAACTACTTGGGGCTTTAGGCTTACAGGTGTCAGAAGTATCTAAGAGACTACCTTTTACAAAGCCTGTAAACACTGACATTAGGAAACTCTTACAGATCCAGGAGAAAAGAATCCATTCTTTAATGAAGTAATGTTAGCATCTTTCAACACTCACTTCTCACTGGGAAATTTAAAATACATTGTGTTATGCATGAGACTCTTTCTTGGCTCTAAAGCTAAAGTTCTCAACCTGGAGCAAATCCTCTTTTCTCTCTAAACTGTACTTATCCCCCATAGAGCATGGCCGTGTGTACGGACTTTTGGTTGGCACAGTTTGAGGAGTCTTGGAGGCAAGACTACCACTGGCATTCAGCACACAGAGGGCCTGGAGGATGTTAAGTATTTCTGATACACTGGACAGTCTATCACAATAAAAAGTATATCCCCCTCCTCAAAGTGTCAACAGTGTTGCCATGGTGAAACTGTGGCAAAGGACAAACTAGCCCAGGAAATAGCATGTTGAGCCCACAAATGAACAGCATGACTCTGGGACCATTCAGAGGTCACAGAAGGCAAACAAGACATTTGAGTAAAGACAAACAGTTTATTAAAGACTTGTTATTCTGGGGAAAGGAAAGCAGCAAATACTCGACTTGCTATTTTTACCAGTTCCATGCAGAAGTGCTGAGAAAATGCACAGGTGTACAGCTTCCTATGGGATAATGCATTGAGGATAAGGGCTACCTGGGATGAGAGAGCTGCATAGCAGTCATTGACAGGAGCTGAGCTTCATCTAGACTAGGGCTATGTCTAAATGTTCTCTTTCTCCCAGTACAATTTGTTATAGGTGTTAAAGTCTTGCCTAGCATGTTTTCACATATGTTATATATAATATTATATATTAAGTTATTATATTTGTGTATTGTATACACAATATTGTGTATTACACAATGTGTATTGTGTAATACACAATATTATATATTGTGTATAAATTGTGTTATATATTATATTAATTTTGAATTAAAAAAACAAATCAAATGAGTTTTACAATTTGTATTGGTAGTTTGTACTTTTTCTTAAGGTGGGTGTTGATTGGCCTAGGAACCAGATAGTCACGGTTTAAAATCATTATCACAAGTAGTGTTAAAATTCTGTTAGGGGTTATCCATTTGTTTTAAGAAGATGACTATACAGCTATACTCTATGCTACAGTAATTCAAACATATAAGTCATTACAAACACAATGTAAACTTCAAATTCAGCTTTCTTGGTATTTGTTTGTTCCTGCTTAACATTAGCCAAGCAGTTCTTATCCTGGGACATCCTTTACACATGTTCCTGTTTATCAAATGTTGAAAGCACTCAGTTACAGGCACAGGGGTGGCAGTTTTGTTCCACGGATTACAAGAGGAAAACAAACCTCTAAAGGAATGCTTTAAAAATGCTCAAATGCCCACAAAAAAAAAAAAAAAAAATCAAACAATGAGTAAAAGCAGTAAACTGTGAGTTGAAGACTGGTGAACAGAGCCTGTAGGCCGCTCTGGGGCACTTTCCCAGCTCTGCATTCTGAACCCACTGATTAACTTGAACAGGAGCCAAATGCTCCAGCGCTTCCTATAGAAACAATACTCACCACTCCATGATACACCCAGCAACTCTGCTGCCAGTGTCCTTTACTACTTTCTTCACCAGAACAAAAATTTCTACAGGTCATTGGCCAGCAATTCCTTAAAGATATTATGGGCGGTTTTCCTGTACAAATGCTACTTTTTTTTATCTTAAGCACCTGAAATCTAAAGGGGAATTGTACTGAAAACAAACCCTTTCATTCCACTGGGACAGAAAAGCATCCTTAGGAAGCAAGAAAAGGCAGGGCAGCTCTAATGTGCACCTCCGAGGGAGGGTGAGACCTTTGCTTCCTGCTGCTTGCTGCCAGCTGCCAGGCAGGTTAGAGCCCCGCAGTGGGGATCCTTACCTGTTCCCTTCTTGCAGGTGTAGGTGAGATGATAGTTGCAGGGAACGTCATTCCATTGGCCGTTCTCATGCCAGATGATCACAACGCAGTCTTCTCCAGCAGAAAAGAAGCTGTCGGGCTGGTTAGGTCTCCAGTTCTCATATTGCTATAAGAAAAATAGTGAGAGAAGATAAATACTCCACAGGCAGGGGGCGATGTGACACACCCCTCCCAATGGCTGTCTGGTTGGGATGGACTCAACTATTTCTGTTCATCCACAGAACTGAAATGATTTTCATGGTAAATACTTTCAAAATCTTATGGGAAACACATGCAGCTCAAATGCTTTGTTTAACAAATAGCTGTATTTTGTCAACGAAGTGTCCTTGAGAAACTTTGGCATAGTTAAAATAGATTTCTAAATATGCATTTTGCCCATAACTTAAGAAAGTTTATCATTATCTTACTATTAACTGTAATAATAGAAGAAGTGAAGTAGACAAAAATTTCACAATCTCTTTCTGATCAAATATGGATTTTCTAGACTTAACTCTGAGCTTGCCTAGTATACTGTGTCCAAAGTGTAAGACTAATTCATGTGTAGAAATAGTAACACCAGTTGTAAGAAGACTCCTGAACATGGTAGGAAATGCAAGGTCTGATTTATGGAACATGTAAGCAACTATTGCTGGGGGTACACAAATCTGTTAGTCTTTATTTAAGTTCAGCTTTAAATGCATCTTTGGCTTGAAATTGAGTAAAGATTTTACTTAGGGAATATACAGTTGGATAAAAAAATGAAGAAGAAAAGTAATCATTCCGAATTGAGAGTATATTATGAAATCACTCTGTTTACTTAATTTTATCAGTAGCTGTTTTATTACCTTATGCATGCATATTTCAGACCTATTTTACATTCAAATACTAATTTTTTTTGAGTGCTTGCAGAATGTTTTTTAAAATTTACTATTCTATTTAGCATTCAAAAATCAGTGTCAGAGAATCTTCCACAAAAATATTCTTTAACCTATAAAATAATATTGAGTACCAATAACCCTACATTAAAAATAGTGAAAGTTTCATGACTATGCTAGAGAGGGATATAATTTTTCTTCTCAGAAAAAAAAATTATTTTAAGAACCTTTAAACATAGTAGACTTACGGGTTTGGGAGAGGGAAGGGAAGATAATTTGTAAGTAAATTGACCTAAAATTTGAAAGTCTGCCTTTCTTTCAACCTCTTTGCTAAGCTTTACTTTCAAGCCTCTTCCATCATGCCAATCTAAGATGGGAGGCGAGTTCCCTGCAAGGGAAAGAGTCTCTGAATGGTGGCAGAAGTGTGCAGGGCCATGGAGCTAAATGAACTTGTTTCCTTCTCTTCCACACACACCAAAACTGAGTTGTTAGATCTCTCAGGGAAACGTACTCCAGGATTGAGATGAACTTAAATACCACCCTAGAATTATGAATGGTAGCATAAAGTCATACTCTGGAGCCCTAGGAAACTGCTTAGGGAATCCCCTATCCCCAAAGCTCTAGGAAGATGCTTAGGGAACCCACAACCCTTCCATCCCCAAAGCTCTCCAACTGGTAGATTTTCTTGTAGCCAGGAATTGATATTTGCTCTGAAATGGATTTCCAAGTTTCTCTTTTTCTTTTCTTTGCTTCTCTCCCCCCACTTTCATCTCTCATCCCTCACCCTCCTCCACCAAGGCTTAGCTGTTTAAACTCTACTTTCACAAACAAGGAAGTGGAGGTTGGAAATTCACGTTCTCTATGCTGCTGAAAAGTGTAGTGGTGTTTTTTAAATGAATGAATGAATGAATGAATGCCTGAAAGAAAGATTGTTGGGGTGAGGGGTCAGAGAGACTATGGTAAAAACAGCCTATCTGGACCCGATAGGAGCATTCTCTCGTGAACTTACAGCAGCGGTGGTTTTTGGCAATATATCTGGTCTAGATGAAGCCACCAACATTCCAGCATGGATGGGAGGGGCACATGAGCCTCCGCCTCTGCTGCCGAGTTATTGACAGTTGGCGGCTGTTAAGCGGGGTAAGAGTCAGACTTCTGCAGGCCAGTGATCTCCATTAGATGGTCCCTCAGCCACATCCATGGTCAGCATGACTTGGGTGCCATGGGTTTGAGTAAAGCTGTGCATCCTTTACTGTGCAGTCTGCCCCGTGCTGCTCATCACCACTGTTTTCTTCCTGACATTCACTGTACTCTAACGTCCTACACAAGGTATTCATCTATTGTCTTTCTTCTAGCTAGCAAATGCATGCTCAGTAAGAACTGCCTACTTCCTGATTTTCTTTACTGTTACATCCTCAGTGATCAGAGCTAAGCATGATATATGTGTGGCTTAAGTTTGATATTTAGAAACAATGAATTGTGGACATTTTTGCCTATCCAATTTACTATTCTAATCAAAGATGCCCCTTGCTGATAGCAAAGAATAGGGGAGATGGCAGCCATAATTTAACCAGTACAAATAAGCTTTCTGAAAAATGCTTGACAATGTATATCAAGAAACTCCAAATAAAGACAGAGCTGGCTGTAGGCTATATTTGTGTAGGGTTCCTAGGTGGGTCCCCTAGTCAGGGGCTGTCTCTGACATGGACTCTGCTGCCTACTTTTTGATCACTTCCCCCCTGGCGAGGGGAGGCTTCCCTTTTCTGAGGAAAAGAGGAGGATGAATGGGGGAAGAGGACAGGAGAGTGGGACCAGGATAAGTGGAAGGAAGGGGCTACGATCCGGATATAAAGTGAATTAATTAATTAATTAAACAATTAAAAATTAAAGAGGCTCAAAATGTTTAGATCAATAATTCTGTTCCTAATATCGTATTCTCAAAAACTAACCAAAGATAAGAAAGACATTTATGATACATAGTCTATACAAGAAAGTTAAGTGAAAACCATTATATTGGAAGACCACATTTTGAATTAAGTTTTGATGTGGCCAGGAAAATGGAATATTGTATAACCACTAAATATTTCATTCTTGGAGACTATTCCAAGAAATATAACTTAAGATAAATGATAACACCAAACTTACACGTCATTTCAGATGCCATTCCATGTGTGTATAAGAACAAACAAAAATCCAGTAAAACCTTATAAAGTTTATATAAGTTCCGTGAAACGGAGGTTACAATAATTTTACTTGTTTCCTAAAATCTAGAGTAAGAACAGTCAGGTTTCTAATCAGTGAAAGTAAAGATTATGAAATTACCTCTGTATTTATTAAAAGTATTCACAGATTCTGGCCAACCTGGTTTAAACTTACCTCAGCAGATGCCACTTCACATTTCCAAAGTCCCTCAACAGGTTTGCACTTTTTAGTTGGCACTTCCTACTGGTCTGAATAGCATCTGTGCCATTTCATGCTGATATTACTTAGAGTTCTATGCTACCAAACTGCTTCTTGGGGTTTAAACTTGAGAAAGATGTAATCGCCTTTGCTGAGAATTGCCTCTACCACCTAACAATGTTTCAAAAGGTGTGGTTTTTGTTGTTTGGCAGAGCTCTGGCTTAATTGTGCAGAACCAAGTTTTAGCTGTGTGGTTTTTATAAGAATGGCTAGTGCCTGCAGGTGAGTCGCACTATTGCCTCCTGATCACACAGTTGTGTCAGGTAGCTTGACTAGGATGCTTCAGATATGCTCATGTTAGTGCCAAATTGACTCAATAGAGCAAACTCTGGCTTGCTGTTTCATCCTTAATATTTATAGGCTTATCTGACTTTTTGGCAAATGATTAAACTAATAAGTAAATAAAAACTTGACTGTAGATTCAATAATGCATTTTTCATAAACATTAAATACTAGGGAGAAATCCATCCCGAGGAAATCAATCCAGGTATAAGAATATAAGCTCTCACCTTCCTCATCCCTAGCAACAAAATAAGGATGCTCACATTAGCAGAGAAAACCCACCACCTCCCATGTAAAATAAGGATGCTCACACTAGCAGAGAAAACCGACCACCTCCCATGCAAAATGGTTTCTTTTTCTTCGAGCTATCAAGAAGCAGCTTGGGTGTTGGTGTTTTCCTGTTTTGTTTGATATTTGTTTACCAAGTTCTCACCACAAAGTGCAAGCCAGTCAAACCTGCTTTGCAGTCTTGAATGATCTACTCTGAGCTCACCTGACTCAACCCACTCTTGGGCTTGGATTGGCAAACTAGGACTTATTCTAAGAAGCCAGCATGTGTTGATAAAATTGTGTGTGCAAAACCTTTAACCAGAATAGGTACTGACCATATAGCTACATAGTTATGCCTCTAAGACTCAGGTTTCTCACTATGAACCCCGAATTCTCATTGCCTTAAGAGAAAATGCTAAAATTGTTTTGTTCTTTCATTCTCCTCTGATGGCAAAGAAAAACTATGACATAGAGGAATGTCAACTCAGATGTACATTTTTCTTCTGTTTTATTAAAAGATAATTATTTGATCAAGTATGAAATTGCTTAATGCTTTGTATCATATGACAAAATTACTCTGGGAGTTCCAATTAAATAGCTAGCTCTCTATACCAGCAAAACAAGTTCTCAAATGACAAGCATTTCAATTAAGTTAAATTCCGTTACTATTCCGTTACCCCTCCCCACAACTGAATTCAAATATATCACCTGCCAAGATAATAAAATGGTTGAGAAAACCCTGGATGAACTCCAACAGTTAATAAGTATGGTTCTCTTACATAAAACTTGTCTCCACATACAGGGAAGCTGGTTCAAGCAACCCTAATGTTGCTGGGGAAAAACTCAGAGCAAACTGAAGTTATCCATCTAAGTCTACCAAATTATACATGCCTAGTTACTTGTTACACTCTTTCTTGTCAAAACTATCCTGTAGATTCTCCGAAGCCCACATGACCTCACAGGCTGATGTCATCCAAACACTCAGGGAGGGTCCTCAGATTTCAAAGTGACTGACTGTTTTGTTTTGGTTTTGTTTTTTGGGATGGGTGCAAAATTAGTTTTCTTCCCCTTCTCTGCAGCTCTCTCACTTGACTTGGCATGGCAAGTGGGTAGTATTGATGAAGAGTGGAGTTGGCTTTTGGCAGTTTTCAATAACAATAACGTTATTGAATTGAATAACTACAGGGAAATCTCTGATCATATGGAGTCTAGGAAGTCAAAATTCCCAGTCATACCTAATATGTGATGTTTTCTCTTTAAAATATGTAACTTATCACCATGATCAATGGTACCAAGTCCTCAGCAAGCAATCAGCCTCCCAAGGGTGAAGAGACAAACCAAAACAATGTGAGTTACCTAATTCACCTTTCCATATACAGACGTGGATCACTGGATCACTGCCTTTCTACAGAAGGTTATTAAAGCCCTTTTCTAGCTCTAAGTAAGACTTAGAAATAGACACACAAGGAGTTTACTCTGTTCCTTTTAAAAAAAAGGAAGGAAGAACAATTTAAAGAAGGAGTTGCATATAAACATACAAGAGGCCTACAGAACACCAAGTAGAATAGACCTGAAAAGAAAATCTTCCCGACACATAGTAATAAAAACATACAATGTACAGAACAAATAAAAAATATTAAAAGCAGCAAGAGAAAAAGGCAAAGTAACATACTATGGCAAACCTATCAGAATTACACCCTACTTCTGAGCAGAGACCATAAAAGCCAGAAGGGCCTGGACAGAGGTCCTGCAAACCCTAAGAGTCCACAGATGCCAGCCCAGACTACTATACCCAGCAAAACTATTAATAACCATTGACTGAGAAAACAAAATATTCCATGACAAAAACAAATTCATATAGTACCTATCCCCAAATCTGGCTTTACAGAAGTTACTAGATGGAAAATTCCACCCCAAAGGGACAAGCCACAACCAAAACTACACAGGAAATAGATAACTACACCGTCACAAAAACACAAACACACAAACTCTACTGTAACCAACATCAAAAATTAAGAGACTTAAGAGTCACTTGTCATTAATATCCCTCAACATCAGTGGTCTCAACTCTCCAATAAAAAGATACAGACTACCTGAATGAATACACAAACAAAAGCCAACATTCTTCTGCATTCAAGAAACACATCTCATCCACAAGGACAGATATTATCTCAAAGTAAAAGGCTGAGAAAAATATACCAAGCAAATGGTCACAAGAAGCAAGCTGGTGTAGTCATTTTAATATCCAATAAAACAGACTTCAACCAAAATTAATCAAAAGGGATGAGGAAGAACACTTCATACTCATCAAAGATAAAATCAACCAAGAGGACATCACAATTCTGAACATCTATGCTCCAAATACAAGGGCACCCACATTTGTAAAAGAACTATTTAAAAAGCTTAAACCACATATTGATCCCCACACATTAATAGTGGGAAACTGCAACACCCCACTTTCACTGAAGGATAGGTCATTGAAACAGAAACTAAGCCGAGAAATAACATCATTAACCAACACCATAAATCAAATGGATCTAAGAGATATTTATAGAACTTTTCACCCAAACACAAAGGATTATACCTTCTTCTCAGCTCCCCATGGAACCTTCTCCAAAATTGATCACATAGTAGGTCACAAAGCAAGCCTCAACAGATACAAGAAGATTGAAATTATGTTTACTTTTAAAGTAGCAATAAGTAGATTAATATTTCATCTTTCGAAAAGGTGAGTTTTAATTTAAAGACCAAAGCCCTTAGGGCACAGGTGAAGGAATTTATAGACTATTTAAAATGTCTAGTATGGGGCTAGATAGATGCTTCAGTGGTTAAGAGAACTTGCTGCTCTTGGGTACGTCCCACAGGCTTGGTACCCAGCACCCACATAGTGAAATGGGAGATCAGACACCATCTTCTGTTATCCTCTTCTGAATGCTGAAGGCATCAGGCATGCAGGTGGTGTACATACATACATACATACATACATACATACATACATACATACATACTTACAGGCAAAACATCAATACACATAAAAAAATCAATCTAAAAGAGAATTTTGAAAAATACCTGGTTTAAGTCGCTTATCATCATCCTAAGACCGAGACCTATTAATGAACAGTTGCTAGCCCGCCTTAACATTCTCTTCACACTTCACCTTATTTAACTTGGTCAAATAAGCACAGTGAGAATCAACCTTTCTTTAGAGATTTGGAGTGCTTTTCTTCTGCTGGCTCCTAGTTAGTACAATGATGAAAAAAAGGTAAACAGGAATTGTCATAGACATTAAATAATATTGTTTCATCTGTGTGGGAGCCATGGGCTTTGAGATGTACCCTTCTTTCATACACACACACAAACAAATACTCATGTACACACACGTGTGCAAGGGTCTAGTCAGAGAGTCCTCGTACTTACTGGCACCTACGTGGTATACGGCAGAATTCGAGGATGTCTTTATTCATATAGACTTGTGTAGCATATTAGTTCCTACTAAATATATTAGAGAAGAACCACAATGGCCAGAGGAGCAGACAGACCTGTTCCTTGCAAGATAGGAAGTCTGAGCTGTCTGTTATGCAGACTTGAAAGCCAACTGAACACTTTGTAAATGCTAACTACCCACACTGGACAGATGGTATTTCAGATTATCAATACCACTGCATTGTAAGTCTTAACTCTGTGACTGCCAGGACTTGCTCTGCCTCTGTATCCAACCAGATATTTTAGCTATAACTCTTCAGCTTACATGCCATCATGTTTTATACTTTAATAGTCACGGTACTTTGGATTTCCTGAAGTAGCTAATTAAAGACTATGTTTTGGAACTATTTTGATAGTGCTAAAAACACTTAAATATCACTCACACCCCATTGATTAAAAGTAATCTTGATGCCTTTCCAAAGACAATCTGGGGGAGGGGAAATTCACCAATGTTCCAACTATAATTTTCATTTATTTTCTGTGAAAATTTTGATCACTGCTATTCATCTATCCTTCTTCTCCAACACAAATAATTTAATTCACCAGGGAAAAAATTTATACTAAATCACAGAAGTCATCACACTTCACCAGCCAAGGAAGTATCCCATTACTGTCTGTGTAGTGAAGGTCGGTGCTAATTCTAACCTTATCGTCAAGCTTAGGAGTACCTGTTAGCTTGCTGCTGTGCTTGCAAATTATCTCTTTTTGCATTTAACTACTGGGTTTATAATATTATACATTGCAAGGCCATGGGAACCTGAACAACATTCCTGCAGACTCAAGTGATGCTCATTTTAAAATACAAAGCATAATGTGACCACTAGGTGGTGACATAGACCACTCAATATGATAGTGCTTTGCCAGACTAGGATTTACAATTATGATTATTAACTCCACTTGGAGAATAAAAAAACTTGAAGGCTCATCCGTCGCGTGTCCTCCCAGTTGGGTGAGTGAAAGACTTCACCTCCAGTATTGACTACTACAGCTGTCATCTGAAAAGTCTAAGACAAGCACCTACAAAAGCTCATATGTCCCTGTTCCCATTAATAGTATCTGAGGGACTTAGATCGATGGTGAAATTTCATCAGAAGTAACGTCATGTCTAGTAGATCCACCTAACATCTTTAGAGTTGGTACAATAAATAATTATGCATCAGTTCACAACAATGAAATGCAAGCTGCATGAATCTGAAAACTCGTGTTCTGTAAATATCATACCTATACTACAAGCTGGCTTCTCTGTGCAAACTCCTTCCATCATCTGGGACCCATTATGCCATGACTGAACTCCAAGTACTACAAACAAAACCCAAAGATAGCCCATGCCACCAAGGGCAAGCCGACTCTCCAAAGAATACAAGCAATACAAGCAAGTTCCAGATACAACACACTTTTGCAAGAGGAAGGTACAACACACACACACACACACACACACACACACACACACACACACACACAC
>OU015758.1:26600600-26656845 GCA_907169655.1 Acomys percivali | reverse complement strand
CACACACACACACACACACACACACACACACACACACACACACACACCACTTGTAAGGAGTTGGCTTTTCAACGGATAACTACTAATGTCAACTTCAGTCTTCCAGAACAACCAGATAACCAGCAAATGGTTATCTGAGGGGGTAAAAAAGCCATGGGGCACTGTTACTACAAAAATCAAAACATTTGGTAACATTCAAATGTCTTTCAATTCTGGACAATTCTGAGACACAATAGGCATGTGTTTGTAGTCTGTGGGGGTCACATTTAACTGTTCTACTTGAGGGAGGCAAATGCCTTCCTGCAAGGTGGATATACCTTCTTTTAATCCATGCACTCTCGTCTGGGTCCTGATTTATTTATGTTTTACGGGAGGTTATGGTTTTTCTGTTATGATTTAGTTGAGCCCAAAACTGAAGAAGAAAAGAGCAGCTTTGTTTCCGAAGAGAAAGAGACGTTTGTTCGTGTATCACTACCCACTGGAAGCTTGCAGTTGGGTTCTACCAAACTGAATGTGCTGAAGGGAAGGAAAATTAACGTGGGGTCTCCCCGTGGTAGCTGTGAAAGTGGCAATGTGCCATTATTTTCCTAGCGGACAAAATTCTGTGCAGAAGAGACAGTCTGGCCGCTCTTGAGCGCAGCACTAATCTTGTGAAATGCTGTGAGCTCACTGACTTGACAAAGTGGTAATTACAACAGCATTTCCCAAGGGATGTGTGTTACTCCCACCTGCAGCAGACACGCTGAGACAGGCGGCCCCCACCCCCGCCCCCACCCCAACCCCACCCCACCCCCACTCCCAGCACAGCCTCCTAGGGCAACATGCACTTCATCCATGCAAAGCACTATGCCCGAGGGTCCCTCTGCTCCAGATTGTTTGCACAAGTCATCAGTCATGAAATGCTAAGGAACCAAATGCCAGAGAAAGTGCCCAAACCACTCAACTTCTTTTTCATTGCTTTCTCCACGGTTATGCACTGCCTTAAACTAATTAGCAGTTCAATCTAAACATGTGCATGTGGTTCTAAAGTTTCCTGCAGCAGTGCTAAAGGAACCCCTGCATTCATTAAGTTTTCTTCACTTGCAAGGCAAACTTGTCAATTATGAGATAATTTTGCAGCGGTGGCAAGCACTGTTCTTTGGTGATTTAAAGCCATCATTAGACATCTGAACCACAAGAACAAAAGGTAGATACAAGAGTTTTATGTTCTGGAACTACACGGTGACTCATAATCTCCTGCGAGTAAGTTCAGAAGAAACAGCTGTTGATTCAAATCAAATTAAACCACAACAGACATAAAATTTTTCACTGACAATGTAGTGGTCTTTGGTAGAAAGGAATCTACAGTCTTCCATTCATGAGTATTATGTTAAAGGCTGAAGAAAGAGCATATGTTTTTCTTGGTTTGGAGATCATATAATGAAGGCTGCAAAGTAGAACATAATTAAATTAATATTGACACGCAGTGTGACTTGTTCACAGAGATGTGGCTTTTGGCTTGGAGCTAAAACCACATCACTGATGAAGCCTGCACGAGTACGCAGACAGAAAGCCTGCTCAGACTTCCCAGTGGAAATCGTCAAGCTTAAAGATCCTTTTGTCAGAGAACAGAATTTTCAAAGTATTTTTAAAATTTTATTTATTTATTGTATATGAGTGCTTTATCTGCAGAAGAGTGTATCAGATCACATTATAGATGGTTGTGAGCCATCATGTGGTTGCTGGGAATTAAACTCAGGACCTTTGGAAGAGCAGGTGGCACTCTTAACCACTGAGCCATCTCTCCAGCCCCAATATTTTTATATTTAATTGACATGCAACAATGCATGTTGTATGATATAGTGCGATATTTCAGTACATAAAAGCAACCTGAAGTGATCACATTGAATCCACTGATCGCCTCAAACCTTTCTCATCTTTTTGTGTGGAAAAAAAATGTAAAGTTATCTCTATTTATTACTTTGAAAAACCTAAATTAAGAAAACAATATGTATAAGGGTCTTACTTTGGATCACCTCTTGTCAAAGCCTATGCAGCCGTTTCTTGTGATTAGAAACATACAGACAAGCCCTGCCGCATCCCTGAATTTGTTAGCACTCCCTGTTCTCTCACAGCCCAGGACATGCAGGAGGCAAAGCACAGGACCTTCTGTGTTTACGAAAGGGTGACCACCTTCCTGCCGAAAAGGAGTAATGGTTTAGTTTGCCACCATGTCCTATTCCTTTTCTCTGTCCTTTTAAAAATGTCTTTGCAGGTTATGGGCTATGGCTGCATTATTTTTATTTTCCAAATATATTTTTTTTCTCAGTGCATTGCTTAACAGACTTATGTATCTATCTCCAAGTGAAAACCACTTGCAGATGAAAATTTAGTTTTCTCCAAAGAAGTTTTGCTAGGGAAACAAACTACTCTTAAGGGAAGGCTGCATGCCCAGCGGTAGACGACCAAGAGAAAATGAACTCAACAGCATCTTTGGAGATTTCTCTTCTCATAATGTCATGCCAGGGCTCCTCTCTGACCCCCTCTCTTATTTAAATTTTATTGTATCACTCTTTTATTTTAATTTTTCTTCTTTCTTTTTAACCTACAGTCTTTTGTGCATATATTGAAGGTTCCAGTGTTTTTCCCCAGTGTTAGTGTTTTTCCCCTGATAATATTTTTTTATTTTGTTCATTTTTACATATATATTTATATTATTATACATATATACAATAAAGTACTTATAGAAAGAAGAACCATGAGACAATCAGGAATTATATAAATGTTACATTCATAATGTTTTGCCTATTTGTATTTGACAGCCTTGAAGAAAACATCTTTCCTATCTTGGTGTATCTAAAATTCTGAATGTAAATCAATATCTATCATATCTTGTCATTATCAACTTAAAACATCTATCTAGACCTAAAAACATCTTAATCCCTAAACAACTAAACTTAATTGTAAAACTAAACTATCTGGTCTTCAATCCCATCAGAGACTTGAGAAGGAATAAAATTAATAATCTGAGTATTCTGGGAGTGCAGGTTAGCAGCTTCCCAAATGAGAAGATGAGAGAAGGTTTGCTGCCTGAAGAGTCACACCCAAAATTCCTTATAACATTGAAGCATCATCTTCAGCCTTCTGGCCCAATATGTCTGACAGACATAGTTGTGAAGCAGGAGCAATTGAGGACTTGCTTACTCTGTCTTGGCAGAGTTTGGCTTTCGACTCTGCCTGCATCAAGCTTGCCCGTTTTGGGGTAGAATTCTGTCTGTCGTAGAAACAAGGAAATTTCACCCTGTAGCTTATTTGCCACATTTGAAGCCTTCTCCATAAGGAAGTTCTTAAAGATGATCATCATCTTCTTTGGGGTAGGCTGGGTGTTGCCAGGAATTAACCTGTCTCATTTTCAATGAATCTTTAAAATAATAGAAACATCTTTTCAAATGAAATATCTGAGTGTGAGAATGAGTGGATCTCTGCTGTTTCTTGTGCCTTCTCTTGCGCTATTTTCCTTTTGTCATTTAGTTCTATACCAATATATTTATTTTCATTTTATACTATATTTTACTTTGTTATTATCCCATGGAAGCCTGTTTGTTTTCTAAGGGTGGGAGGGGAGATAGGAATGAACCTGGAGGTAGAGAAAATTGTAATCAGGACATATTATGTGAGAAAAAAACCTATTTTGAACAGGAGAGAGAGAGAGACAGACAGACAGACAGAGACAGAGACAGAGACAGAGACAGAGACAGAGAGATAGAGAGTTTACTGTCAGTGGAACCAGAAATACATCACAGCACTTGAGATTAGTCATTTATTTAACAATTGGTCAAAGAAACAACCTCAACGTCAGCTAGCAGTACAGATGCCTGTTAAAACTTTCTCAGGCTTTCATGCATGTTTACCTTGGAGGATGTAAGACAGTGGCTTTGAACATGTTAGTAAGATGACAAGAAAAGAAATTCATAGCCGATGTCATTTGCCAGAGGTTTCTAATAAAGTACTGGGTATTCTGAGCCTTCAGACATAGTAAAGGTAAAGGGGGAAAAAGCCAAGAATCAAAGTGAAAACTAAAATATGTTAATAGGGGAGGGGAATAAGGGGAAAATGGGAGGGAGGGAAGAATGGGAGGATACAAGGGATGGGATAACCATTGAGATGTAACAAGAATAAATTAATAAAATTAAAAAAAAAAGACCTATCAAATCCAAAAAAAGAAAAAAGAAAAGAAAAATAATGATGGAAACATAAATCACAAGATAAGGTTGGATACTATTGTATTCAGAACTATATTTGTAAAATTCATTGGACAAACACCCCAAATAAATAGTGAAAGGTTTTTCAACTGTATCATAAAGAAAAAGTTGGCTTTTTATCAATATTACCAATATCTTATTACAGAGGCCCATAAAATATAGGGATTAATCAAAACCTAGTAATACAGGCAATTCTGATGACTTAGCCAAATAGCATCACTAATTTAGCAGAAACACATGAATTGAATTAGTCTAGCTACGAAGTACAATCATGTTAAATATGATATGACTGCACTGTCAGCTTATTGGAAACAAAGCCTAATTATTTCAATAAATGAAATCACTGACTCTGAGATCAACTTAAACTCTTTTTCCTGAGTTATACTGATTGTTCCTGGATACTGAATAGCAAAAGATAGTATCAGGTAAGTAGCAAAGGTCATTTTTCTTTTGATACCACTTTACTTCCCAAGATCTTGAACAAATGTAAGAGGACTGGAAAAGGAGAGAAAGCAATCTAATAAAGAAATGAAGTCCTTGAAATTACACATGGCTGATTTACGTTCCCCAAGTGTAAGCAAATACTGTTTTCCCAGATGAAGACTTGACGACTATATGGACACATCAAAAGTGGAAAACCTTGGACAATACAGTGAAACAAAGAGAGCTATTTTAGCCAATGGCCTGCACACATATGGAACCTGTTAAGGCAATGGGAAATATACAGAGAACCAGGAGAGTGCTCAGGAGACACCTAGGCTGTGTCTTCTTTTCTTCAGAAAGGAAGAGGACAGAGGAAAGGGTGGATCCAAAGAGATAAAAATTGGGCCGGAGATCAGTCAAATGTAGGCAGGCCAGTGGGCAGCTGCGCTCTCCTGTTACCAAATGTTCAAAGTTAGGGGACACTCCTTAGCATGTTTTTATTTATTTAACACAAAGACTGGATTAAGAAGAAACCAAGGCTGTATCAGTTTGTTCTGGATGTACTTTTGTGTTTCCTTTGATAATCTTTGCTTGTTTACATGACTCATTTGCTGCCCTCATCAAACAAAGCATCTTAGTAAAGGCTTGGCCCTAAGACTTTAATGATTATGAGTGAATTATTAAGACTCAAGCTCCAGTTGAGGTTCTCTGGTTTTTATGTTACATTACTCTGTCTTCCCTTGAAACTATCTCGATATGATATTTTTTCTTTTGAAAAAGTGCAATGCTCTCAAATTTACTGAATTCAGAGACAATCCCAAATGTAGAAGTTATAATTAGATTAATTATACAAGATCTTTCTGCCTACATTAAAAATTCATGGGCACAGATGGGGCAGAAAGATCATTAAAGAGAGAAGTGGAAAGGCAGTTGCAAAATATTATCTTCTGGGCATGGCACAGCCATCACAAACATGATGTCACAGCAGCTATGGCTGCCTACACTGGGCCTTCTCAAGACTGAGCCTCTCAACAGGCATGCATGTATCCAAAATGAATCCCAGGTCCTTATCCTCCCTGATGAATAAACTTCAGATAGCTACTGATCGTTTCAGGGGAAGATGCAGCCGTTGTCTTCAGTTTTGTACCCAAATGATGAACACATTAGGCTCCAACCTATCATTCAAACTCGAAGTCACACAGGCCACTCTAGTTAAACTCAATGGGTCACAAAACAAGACAAAAAGATGCGAATGTTGGAAAGGTATCTGTAGGGAAAAGGGAAGGTGACAGGGAAGAGAGAAAAGAAAGGGTGACAGTATGCATAATAGAAATGAACTATAACACTGCATACTTAAGTGAAATTGTCAAAGAACATTGAATGAGTAAAAAGATAACAGACGTGAACAAAAGTGATTCGATTTGCTTTCTTGGGGGCCTAGTAGAATGTTGATATCTCAAGCTCCCTCACCTGCATGCATGTGTCAGAAAAGTTATGGTCTCTAAGATATTTTGTATACTCCATTTAGTTGACAGAGAAGCCAATCTCATCATATCAAGGTAGTTTACAGGATTGAGCAATATAAGTTTTATTAGCCATAATGTACAGGATTACCATGCTACAATCCAAGGACACAAAGAAGCCAAGGAGGACCCAAGGGAGGATGCTTGAAGCTCCCTCAGAAGAGGAAATAAAACAGACACCTGAAGTAGATAGAACTGGGTGGAAGAGGGGGCGGGGACGGTAATAGATATCAGGTGAAGGGACACTGGGGTGGGGGTGGGAGAAGGAACACCAGGACAGAGAACAGAAATCACTGAGATGTGGGGGAGGGGTTCCTGTGAGTGTATGGGGGTGACCCTAGTTGAGGATCCTTCCTTGCAGCAGGGGATATGAAGCCTGAAGTCACCATTTCGTGTAGCCAAGTGAGACTTCCACTGGAGGGAGGGGGACACCAACCCACCCAAAAAAACCTTCGACCCAAAATTTATTTCACCTATAAGAAGTGTAGGGATAAAGATGGAGCAGAGAATGAGAAAATGGAAAACCAATGAGTGGCCCAACCTGAGACCCATCCTATGAGACAGGGCCAACCCCTGACACTACTAATGGTACTCTGCTATACATGTAGACTGGAGCCTAGCATAACTGTCTTCTGAGAGGCTTCATCCAGCATCCAGCAGCTGATGGAAACAGATGCAGAGACCCACAGTTAACCAACAGGCTGAACTTGAGAGTTTTATGGAAGAGTAGAAGTAAGGATTGAGAGAGCCAAAGGAGTCAAGGACACCACAAGAAGACCTACAGAGTCAATTAACCCAGGCCCATGGGGGCTCACAGAGACTGAATCACCAAGCAAAGAGGATGCAGAGGCTGGACCTAGACCCCCCTACACATATGTAGCAGATGTGCAGCTTGGCCATCATGTGGGTTCCCTAACAATGAGAGTAGAGGCTCTCTGTTGCCTGCCTTTGGATTCTTTTCTCTTAGTTGGGCTGCCTTCTCTGGCCTCAACGGGAGAGGATATGTTTAGTCCTGTTGTGACTTGACTAGCCAGCTTGGGTTGGTACCTCCTGGGGGGACTCCCTTTTTCTGAAAAGAAGGAGATGAGGGAGGGGAGCAAGAAACATAAGGTTGGGACTGGGAGGGGAGGAGGGAGGGGCCTGGGATCAGGCTGTGAAGTGATTACTTTCTTTTTGTTTGTTTGTTTGTTTTTTGCTTTTTGTTTTTCAAGCCAGATTTTCTCTGTGTAGCTTTGATTAAATGTTTTAAAAAGGGGGGGGGGGAAAGAAAAGAAAATTATCAAACTTAATTTTAAAAAGAGATGGCAGCTCACAAGGAACTGCACTTCTCTCTGAGGTGTTGATAAGGGAAAAACTGTGGTAGTTAGACGTAACTAGAAACTCTCATAGGACTCCATTTATTGCACCAGAATTCGATAAGAGAAAGCAAATAAAGTTCAATGCCTGTTCTAATTAGTACTGGTACAATTTAGTTATGAAATGCCCCTCTCCAGCCCATGGATTGAATGCTTACTAGCCAGAAGTACTATTATCTGAGGGGTTTGCAGAGCCTTTAGGAAGCGGGACCTAGCTGGCAGAGTGGGTGTTTAGAAGTAGGACTTTAAGGTCACTGCCTGGCCCCTGCATCCAGCTATGTTCTTCCTGAGCGGCAGCGATGTGAGAACCCGTCATGCTCCTGTCACTTATCAACTATTGTGACATGCCTTCCCTGCTACAATGGGCTAAAACTGCCTATAACCAAGGAGCAAAAGAAATCTTCCCTCTCTGAGGTTTTAGGTTTTTGTTATTACTGTTGTTGTTATTTTCCTATCATGTATTTCCATCTCAGGAAAATCAGATTTTCTTTCCGGAAGTGCACTTGTGAACTTGAATGACTAATGTCATATGCATCGTGATGACAGAGAGGGAGCCTGCGATTGTGCTCTCATTCGCATCAAGGAGGGACGAGACAGAAGAAACTGGGCACAGTCCTCAGCTCGGGCACTGGACTTGTATCCACAGGTTTCTGACTCTAGAAGAAGAACTCAACCTTCCAGGTGAACTCAATGGACATCCAGAGCCAGGCCTGGCCCCCAGAGTCCAGACAACATCCCCTGGGCACAACAGAGCTTTAAAAGGCAGAGAAGAGTTTGGGACTGATACCAGAACGACCCTCACCTTTTGCCAAACACAAACCAAGCTGACTGGCAGGTAGTGAGTAAAACATAAGTACCTAAGTAATTTACATACAAGAGCTGAAACCTAAATTTTAATTGATGGTATTTCCCCCCTTTTTCAATTTAGAACGTAGTGGTTCTCTCAACTGTTCAGTTGAGTGGATCTCAGCATTAACGGCATTTCAGAAACACGCAGGGATTGCCCAGGGACTACAGCTGCTGGAGATTTTGCTAGAAAACACCTGGAATGAGCAAGGCCTTGGCCAAGTGTTTAAATATACTCCCCCAAGTGGCTGTTAGGAATAGTGGCACGGAGCAAGTCCAGTGTGGCAAATCAGAACTTGGCTAGTACTAAAACACTAGATTCTCCTGTGTTTCACTCAAAACAGCTTTACTCATTCAGATTTCACAACCTATTGTACTGTAGCTTGTGATACAGTAGTGAGCGGCAGGCTATCCTGGCCTATGTAGTGAGCCCCTTCCCAAAAACCAAAACGAATGAAGCAAGAAACGAAGCCATACAAAGCAAAGCAAAAGCTCGTGCAGTTTAAGCGGACTTGTAGCCAGCATTTCCACATTTCCAAGGTTATATTTCTTACTTTAAGAAACAGAAATAAGTAATGAAATAAAGAAGGTTATTCAAAGAATGCTACCAAGATGAGACTTGATGGCCTATGACCGACCATACAGTGGGGAGAAGAGGTCCCCCTAGATCACAGACCTAGGGGCTGGGAACAGGCTGAAAGCAAGCAGGAGAGAGGGAGGAACGGGAGGATACAAGGGATGGGATAACGATTGAGACGTAATCTGAATAAATTAAGTTTTAAAAAGATGCAAAAAAAGAAAGGTTATTCAGCAGTGTTGAAATGGAATGAGATTTACAATGTCGCTAACTCCTTACATTAAAAATTGAGCCCCTTTTTCTATGTAGAAGTGAGCCATGCTTCGGAGCAGTTTAATTGCATTTGTGCAGGAAGAGAAACTTATTTGCCTCCCTTACATTTACTGTTTTGCTGTTTGCTTTGAAGCTAAAAATGTGAAGATGGCCCCTCTGAAAGGATGACCCAACACAACTCCCATTGTCTACCTATCCGCTTCCTCACAGTCCACGGCTCTCACCAGTGACACAGTTCTGGGAGAGGGGCACTGATGACTAGAAATGTTAGCTGTAAATAATTTTTTAGTCCATCTTTGTTTCAAGGAGCGATCCTAGCCAGACCATTGCTTACTTTATGACATAAAAGCAGTGCTTAGTACCCGGATGCTGTCATCTCCGTCAGTATCTTACCAGAGCGCTGCCGTCAGTCCAACGGAAGTCGTGTTCAAACATTTTGTCATTGAGGCCTATCCACTGGTAATCATGGCCAACACCTAAATGACATAAGACAGATGTTTTTTACCACTGTTTCAAAGAACTAGTCCAAAGAAAGTTTTTTTTTTTTTCAGAGTCAGTCATACCATCCTCTTCTCTGGGCTTTTAATTAGTTGTTCCTAAAAATTCTTTCCTAGTTTATCCTTCTTCTTCTTCCACCCGATGGGCATTAAATTAACAGGCACATTTCAAGCATTATGAAAATATTTAAAATACCTGAGGCAGTCATTTCCCTACAGTTTCACTGTAGTTAAATATTTTTCTATCCTTATTCATGATAGAAAGTATGCATTTACTTATCTTGTTAATCTATCTGTGCCACTGGCAAAGATTTAGTGGCTCAGTGAAATTCACTAGAGTTTACATATTCTCACCTCACTTGGGAAAAAAATACATCTCTTTTCTGAAAATGATGAAGATTAAGGCTGAATAGTTCTGAGTAGTTACTTTTCAAAGGTATTTACACTGCCATGAGTCACTAGCTAAAATAGCATGCAATAAAATTCAATGAACTCTATGCAGGTTATAAATTAACAAAAATATTTGAGAAGGATGGACGGCATCTTGGGGGTGCAGTCAACTGAGCACCAAACCCTGCTTCCTGCGCAGAGTAGTTCTACTACTTGCTAGATAACAGGCCACTGGCCCCTCTTTCCTGCATTAGGATATTAGGACGCAGGCCCAGGACTAGGTTTTACCAGTACACTATCTAAAGCCAGGAGACCACTGGAGGAGAACCAGTATGCACAGAGTTGGGGTTAAGGTGCTATTCACAGCTCCATTTTAATTTGCAGGAAATAAATAAATAAAACCTCAAAGCAACGTTATGCTTAACGTCAATGGTGAGAACTCTACTGAGCCATAAGCAATGGCTTTTTCTGTGAGGGAGGGATATCAAATAGTAATTGCTTATGCTTCAGCCCGAATTCTGTCTGGTCTTCCACCTGCCACTGCTGGCATGCTAAGTGCCATATCTGAAAGTCTTCTTAAGTGGAAACAGTAGCAAAGGTGATTTGATGTAGAGTTCAAGGTGAGAAACTTCATAAACTGAGTGAAGACATAGGAGAACTATTTTAAATGGGCTTGGGGTTAGCTAAGACAGTGGAAAGAATGAGTGAAGTTCAAACAGAAAAATTCACGTCTGGTACATACGATTCACAAACATTTGCTCCTCATGAGACAGGATGCTTGTGAGGTGGGCACCCTGCAGGCGGCACTCCCTTTCAGCAGCATCCCATGTGCGGCGGTGAGCAAAGTATTTGTAGCATTGTCCTTGGAATTTGTGCCAGCCGTAATCACACGTCTCAGTGTCTGGGAAGAAACAAGGTCAAGATCTATTAAACTCATCTACGTCATCCGAACGTGGTTCTTCAGTCCTTGTGTTGAGAGGACATCCAGACCAGTATCTATGTAATGTCCCTGAAGTAAGGGATTCCTATGTTTTGGTCACAGTCACTAAGACTTCATAGTATGGTGAACCAGTGAAGTGGGTGGTTGTATATCTTTGGACTGAAAAGGCACTATCTAATTGTAATTTCCTTAATTAAAAACAGTTTTAAAAAGAGACAAAGCCAGCATAGCAACCATCCAAAATCCTCACAAGCGTAGAGTTGCTAACTTAACTTGTGAAGTATTTGCCATTCACTCCTTTTCAGTGCAACTTTTCTAAGCAAACCATTCACAAATGATAAGACCAAGAGACTCCAGTTAATAGGGTCATGAATACTATATTTGCACAATGACTTCAAAAGTTCTGGAACTTTTTTTTTCCCCCAGAGAGCTCTCTGGGAGGTCACAGGCCCCTGTCATATACGATTTATGAAAAGACGAAATATCATGAGTAGGCAGCTTTGAGAACATAATTTGCAATGTGTGCTTTCTACTTCTCAAGAGGAACAACAGGGAGGTTCTGGTGCAAAAGATCAAGCTTTTGAGTTAATTAAAAACAAAATAACCAACTTCTTCAAATTCTCTACCTTCTCTCACTCTAGTCACTCAGATCCAGGTATGTGTGTTCTCTCTTGCAAAAAGCACAACACAGCTGACATCCCAATAGGATAATGATGTTTTTCAAATATATCGAAAGTTTACAACAGTAAATGGTAAATGTACTCTATTTTATGACAGTCTCCCATTATAGCCACCCACTCATGGGTGAAGGTATACACACTATTTCTACTGAAATAAATTTGATCTTCATAAAATGTATCTCACAAATGCATTGAAATAGTTACAAGTAAAAAAACAAATAGAACTACAGCATTAACAGAATTTTAGACAACAAAGAGACCTTCCTGATCTCCTAATGCATTTACTTTCCCCTAATTTTACCGATTAATAGATTTTTTTAAACTACCAAACTCAACTGTTTGTTTTATATGCTACCCCTGGTAGCTACAGTGGAATTCAAACCCCCAATTCTTTTTGTCTAATGGACTCCTCTTTGTATCCTTGGAGCATTTCATTTTGAGAGATTTTGTGCTTCCGGCCACAATATTAAACAGAGGTATCTATCTCTGAAAGCAGCCATGGGTCCAGCTTACTCTGATAGGGCTGTTGTTTAGTTGCAGGCAGAGGCTGACTTACTGTTTTGGGTAATGTGCCCTGGAAGGATGCTTACGATACTGTTTGGACATCACAGAAAAGGATGCACAACACAGCTATATGGCCCAATATAAAATTTCCTGCAGACTTCCCAAATGAAGCCTACTTTGGTCCATTGGATATTAGTTTCTTTTTGAGAAACATTTGCTGGGAAAAATTCAGTAGTTGGGGAAAGGCCAGGGAAGAAGTCGATTTCCATGTATGAGGTTCCTTATGCAGAAAGAGAGTTGGAAAACAGAATACTTTTCCCAATAAAATCAATACTGCAAGATTGTAATTGCATAGCTTGCCTTAACTCTACAACTTGTCACTTATATTAAGATAATGTGTACAAAGCTAGGATCCAAATGTATGAATAATGTATCAGAAAATAAATCTGTGCATACTTTATTATTTTCCAAAAACTAATTAATGTCCCTTTTGCTTCCCCCTGCCTGTTATTTGCCATTAAAATGGATTGTCATCATCAAAAACAAAACCAGAAAGTTCAAACCTAAAACCATGTCATTATTCACAGTTTGGATGTGGCTTATTTCCCAGGGGTCCATGTCCTAGAGAATGGTCCCTGGTATTGGGGTATCAAGAGGTCATGGGACAGGAGATGAGCCTGCGTGGAAGCAGATGAGCTATGTGATGATGGTGATGCTGTCTCAAGTCTTCGGGTAGGTGTCTATAAGAAGAGCAAGTCTGTCTCTCTTGGGTCTCTGCTTTGCCTTTCTTTTGAGTGCTCCCTTCTGCTTGAGATTACTTCCTGCTTCTCCATTATGGCATGATGTGGCAGGTAGCCCTCATCAGAAACCAAACAGATAAAGTTACCCTGCTTTAAATGTTTAGCCTCCAAGATTGGGAATTAAAGAATCCCTTTTTCTTTATTAAGCAGATGTCTGTTTCATTATAGCACAAAAAAACCAGACAAATACCTTCCTCAGTTAATAAGTGTGTATAGTCTTATGAGAACATGGGCCTAGATATTAATGAGCCATGCTTGTATTAACACCAAGGTGGGAGAACTTACCACTTGTTCTATTTTAGTCAACAATAGTCCCGTTTAAAAAATTGTGGAACTAGGAATTGAACCCCATGAATGGTGGGCAAGTGTTATACCATTAAGCTATAGCCTTAACATTTTTTCTATGCCTTTATTCTAAAATAGCATCTCATTAAATTGTCCAAATTTTCCTTGAACTTGCAACCCTCCTGTTCAATCTCACAAGTAGGTGTGATTGTAGGTCTGTCCCACAAATCTTTGCTAGACCATAGTTTTTCCATAGATGTAAATATATGTATGAATACCACTGCATAGAATTAAGGCACTTTGGGTTTTGTAAAGTCCAAATCCATTTCTACAACCTTAATTTCTATTAGTCATGAATTCAACAATGATGTATTGGAGGACTACATAACCAAGGAGCATCTCCTACAATATTATTTCTATGGAAAATTTAAGAATTGCTTTTGGTGTTTTATCAACTTTGTCTAAAAATAATGTGAATCTCTCTTTTTTTTTTTTTTTTTTTTCATTTTATTTTTTGGAGTAAGTTTAGTTTCCCCCTTCCCCCCATTTTCTTTTCTTTTTTTTGTTTTGTTTTTGTTTGTTTGTTTGTTTGTTTGTTTGTTTTGTTTTTCGAGACAGGGTTTCTCTGTGTAGCCTTGACTGTCCTGGACTCACTTTGTAGTCCAGGCTGGCCTCGAACTGACAGTGATCTGCCTGCCTCTGCCTCCCAAGTGCTGGGACTAAAGGCGTGCACCACCACGCCCGGCTCTTCCCCCATTTTCAACTTTGGGATCAAACCCAGATCTTTGTACATACTAGGCAACTCTTCTACCTCTGAGCTCTGTCACAGGCTGCCATAGATGATGCTTTCTTAAAAATCACTCATCATTACTTATGGGCACCCTATGCCTCATGGTCCCTATAGCGCAAAAGGTACAACACAAAGGCCCAGCAACTCCTGCTTGTGACTATTGAAGCCAGTCACTCTTAAAACTGCTCCATAAAAAAAAAAATCTGTACACAACATTTTCAGCACCCCTAATATAGAGTTGCTAAGCCTTAAGATAGTGTCCCCACCTTGATCCCTTGCCCCAGCAAACTCTATCCCCAGCTTTACAGCATTCTGTTTGAGCCTGTTTCTCTACTGTTCAAAACGCCCTTTTCTGGAGTTTGTGATTATTCCACCAGAATGTGTGCCCTGTTCAGAGTCACTGAGATGCTAGCAGTTACTAATGCAGAGCAAAGGTCACCTGAAGAACAATGACACAGTCATGGGAACTTGGGACAGAGAGCTGTTTAGACAACAGTGGTGCTGTTAATGAAGAGGGCAGTTGTTCTTAGGCAACCTGAAAAGACGAGAGAGAGACAGAGAGAGAGAGAGAGACAAAACTCTTCCTGTGAATCACAAGAGCGCAGCTGTGCTGGGAAAACATCTGGAAGCTAGTAAGACAGAGAAAGGCTAGACTCGCTGAACAAGGAGACAGATGCACATGAAAGTTAGGGGGTATCATTAATGATGAAGCAATCTGTCTCTTCTCAAAACAGAGAGAAGAGGTCTGAAGTCCCTTCAGAAAATCTTCTACCACTTAATCCATTAGACCTTCTTTAATTAAGACTTCTATCTTTGAGAGTTGTGAGATGTTAGAAATCCTTGGGCTTTAGAATTAAGCAGCCCGAGATCAGTTCACTTATATGTCACCTTGAATGCATCACATGCCTTCTCTAAACCTTAGTTCCTAATACAAGGCATAGAAGTTGTTAGTCAGCTGACAGGATGCATCCGGAAAACTGTAAGACATCATCAATACAGTAGTTCTCACTGAGTCACCGAGACCAGGAACACCTGTCAGACGGCAAAGATGGAAATCTCAAGTGACAGCTCATGCTGGCGAGGATGTGGAAAAGGAGGAATGCTCCTCCATTGCTGGTGGGCATACAAGATTGTACAACCACTGTGAAAGTCAATCTGGCACCTTCTCAGACCTAGCTATCCCATTCCTGGGCATATATCTGAAAGATGCTCCACCGTACAAGGACATCTGCTCAACTATGTTCATAGCAGCTTTATTGGTAATAGCGAGGATCTGGAAACAACCTAGATGCCGCTCAACCGAAGAATGCATAAAGAAACTCTGGTACATTTGTACAATGGAATACTACTCAGCTATTAAAAACAAGGAAATTTTGAAATTTGCAGGCAAATGGATGGAACTAGAAATGATCATCCTGAGTGACGTTAAGCCATACCAGAAACACTCATGTTTCATACTCACTGAGAAGTGGATATTAGCCAAATAATACAGGATAACCACACTACAATGCACAGACTTAACGTCACTAAATAACAAGGAGGGCCCTAGGGAGAAGGATTAGTTCTCATTCAGAAAGGCAGATAGAGTAGACACTGGAAGCTATTGAAGAGAAGGAACAGGATGGGAACCTACCATAGAGGTCCTCTGAAAGACTCTACCCAGCAAGGGGGATAGAAGCAGATGGTGAGACTCACAGCCAAACTTCAGGGTGGAGTGCAAAGAATCAACAAATCCAGGCTGGGGGGGGGGGGGGGGGGGGTGCTGCAGAGACTGATGCACCAACCAAGGACCGTGCAAGGTGAGGACCTGGACGTTCTGTTCACATGTAGTAGATAGGCAGAACAGTCTCCTTGTGGGTCCCATAAATAGGGACTACATCTGACATGGGCTCTGCTGGCCACTCACTGATCACTTCCCCCTGGTGAGGTGGCCTTGCTGGGTCTCAGAGAAAGAGGATGTAGGCAGTCCAGATGAGACTTGACAGGCTGAGGTCAGATGATAGGAAGGGCTCCCCTATTTTCAGGACTAGGGGAGATTAGGGAGGGAAGGCGGGATGGGGAGTCAATGAGGGACGGGGCTATACTCAGGATATAAAGTAAACAATTTTTGTAAAATCTAAAGCTAACTTATTCAATGCAATTTTAAAAACAGGAAAAAATATCTTTAAAATGCAGACATCAGCCATCTCCTGGAACAGTAACTTCAGTGACTTTTGGCTTTGCTCTAGCTTTCATTGTAGTGAACATCTGGATTAATGCCACAAAGTGGGAGATGCCAGGCCAATGTGTCTGGGTGTCTAATACAATTTCGTTTTGTTTGATGGAATAGAAGCTTGCAACTGAGCTCTCTTATCAATGCCAAACCACTGCATGTCTGTAAGTGGAGGGAGTCAGCACTGCAAAGCTCAGAGTGCTGAGCACGCAGTCTGTTTTGGAATGATGTTAGTAAGCCGTGTTACCTCCAACCACTGGAACTACACTCTTAGTTTGGCCATAAAATGTAAGTTACAAGGATTGTGGGAGATTCCAGGCCTTTCTTTCATGCAGAAAACCTAGATGCTTCTTTAATAGGATGGTTTCCTGGAAGCTACTGAACAACATCCTCCACAAAGCACATGGCAAACCACAGCTAAGGCACCAGGCGTCCAGGAATCCTCTAAACATGGCTGGCCTGGCCAGGAACATATGCCCCAGAATCTCAAGTGCTTAAGGGGATAAGGCAAATGCAACTAACGCTGGATTCATTAGTCCTGACATACAGGCCATGAGATGGGAAATGCCTATTGTGCTCCCAGAAATAATACTTACAACTGTATTTCTTTTTTGACCAGATGTCCTTAAAATTCAACTCAGTGTGCCCATATGATTCCAAATTATAAGCAAAACAAACGCAGTCAAGTCCATTCTATCGCTATCGACGCACAAGGAACCCTAATGTAACCTGTGAATTTTCCAATATAAAGTATATAGAGCAAGTCCCCAGATTAACATAATTAATGTTAACCACACAAAAGACATGCTAAATAGTTCTTACCTTGTTCACAGAGAGCACCAATGTAACTCGGAAGGCAGAGGCACCTAAACGTATTAAAGCCATCCACACAGGTGGCTCCATTCCGACAAGGGTTAGAGTGACATTCGTCAAAATCTGCAATAAAATTGTGAACAGGAACAAAGAGGGTAAAAATGTTCTATTTAGTGGGAGGTTGCTAGATAAGACACATGATGAAGCTAAATATGATGTTCAGATCTTATAAAAAGGAAAAAGGAATTTATTATAAGTACATCATGTCTATTATTTTGGTCAATGTTATGCCCACAAAAAAAAACTCCTTTTTTTTTTTTTTTTTTTTTTTTTTTCTGTCTGAAATTTTCTTTCGTGAATGTTATTTTATTGAAACAGGAAACTCTAAAGCCATCTCAAAAGTATCCAGAGTGTGCTGCTTGTTTCCATAGATACTAGGTGAATCCAATGAGTCCTAGAACCGCTAAAGAACTTGCACCCAGTGGGTGAAGCTTCACTTACGTCAGCTGTTCACAACAGAGCAAAGGTCGCCTTGTGAAACCCTTGCCGGGTATGGGTTACACAGACAGAAACCAACAAAAACTGGTTTAATTAACCCACCTAGCATACACGTCATGTACACACAGTTGCTCTGAGATTGCTGACAGATTCCATCATGCTTTCCCTTCCATCATAGCTGCTGGAAAAGTATTCTAGGTCCTCAGCCAAGAGCATCTTACCCAGTTCACACTGGTCCCCACTGAATCCAGGTACGCAGGTGCACACATAGGAAGTCTCCGTTGGATAGCAGGTGCCTCCGTTGAGGCATGGGTTTGTTTTGCAGCGATCAGATCCTATCGTGTTCAGGAAAATGAGAACGGTTAGCCTCCTCTCCCAGGTTTGAATGTATTTTAGCACAAAATGGCAGAAGCTTTACCATAGAAATTTAGAGATACTATATATAAAATTAACTTTACTCTGGAGTGTTCCTTGGCATTATAAATAAATATTACAAATCCCATCTATTCATTTCTAGGATTCAATCATTATTATTTGTAAACAATACATCATACCACATCTGGCAACTAACATTCTATGGCAGATTTAGTCGGCATGATAATGGCAATTGATTTTAGTTAAAAAAATGATTACACATATGTGCACAGTAGATGGAAATGTATTCTTTTAAACGGTGTTAGTTCATGTGAAATGGCTGGGTACACAGAACATGCATTCTTTTAGCAGATTGGCTTGTTACCAGTGCTTGAATTACTATTGCCTTTTACCACTTAATGCTCAGAGCCTGTCTTCCAAAGTGTGCACTGAAGTCTCTTCTGCTACATTAACATGCCTTTTCCAAAAACACGTTCCAACTGTACTCCTTTAAACTACACTTGAAGAAAAGCAACACATGGATTAAACTTGACTGTATAAAAACAATCCCAAATACAAAACACTCACTTAAAATGAAGCCCCACATATTATTACAATTTTCTTAATAAAACATAAATATCACTAGCAACCTTCCTAGGAAGTAGATGCAAAGACCTAACTATAATAGTTTAACATAATAGTTTAAGGTGCATTGTCTAGATTTACTTTATACCTCTGAAGCACATATTTTATTTTATGATAAATGTATGTATTTTTATGAAGAATTTGAGTTTTATTTCAGAAATTCTTAATTCTCAGAATGACCAGAGAGCTAAATGGCCTTACAAAGTTTTGCAAAACAACTGAAATAAAATAGAGACTGTATAGCCACAACTGCATTCTCAAATATCTTATGTTCCCCCAAATCCTGAACACAAACATCGATATAAGTTATGATGAAACCCTGGCTATAGAAGATACACAACCCATTCCCAGATGAGAAGTTCAACACCAACCTTCCTTAGCACTAGGTAAAGTCTGGGCAACTAGAAGGGCCTGAGGAGTCTCCACCTCCACTTGTAGTTCGTATTAAAATCAGGCAAACTCAGATGCATCCTTCAGTTTCTCTAAATCCTGCCTGATTTTTTTTTCTAAATTCCTTTCTCTTGTATTTCCAAATATTCTTAACAGTCTTGCTTTTCCCACATACTAAATTGCACTGCCTAGGCTACAACTTTGCAGTCCATGACACACCCACATCTGAACAGGATCCAGCTGACACTTAGGCGGCTGTGCTTGTGGTCCTGCGCTGTGTGTTCATTCCCGTCACAGACACCAAGACACCACAGTGAGATCATGTGACAGGTTTTGGAAGAAAAAGAGCTTTTCCCATGAGCCTGAAGAAGTTCTAGCTACAAGACAGGTTGGACTTGTCAGCGTCTTGCTCTTCCCTGAGTAGCTTGTGTGGGCCTGGGAAAGCTGAACCTGCCACGCATAGGCTTGGACCCTCCCACATGGGGTGCTGTCTACTCAGTAAAAGTACAGGTATAGCTCAGTGAAGACAGAACGCAGAGCCTCAGTAAATAATGTGGCTTGGGTAAACCAGAGGTGTGGCCCCTGCCCATCATTTCTATACCCCTAAGTGCATTTCAGCTTACTGATGAAATAATGGATATTAGCCAGATCACTAGGTTATCATTATATATTTACATAGTGACAACACTCCAAAATGTCCCCAATGTCAACTACCTTGGATCAATTTTATTTGCAAAATGCTCCAACTATTATTATTTTATTAAACTATTATTATTATTTTAATACAATCTCAAGTTTCTCATAAGTGTATTCTTCTGATTCCCAAAGTGAAACACGTGTCACAGTAATATTCATATGACGAGAAGAATCATTCTGATAGCCATGACCTAAAGTACAGCATTTAACACAAGACATATTTTCAACCAACACAGTCCTTAAAATTGGTTCTCCTTCCTCCCACCCTCCTTCCCTCCCTCCCTCCCTCCCTCCCCCACCCCACGATTTCATTCCTTTTCTAGGTAGCCATTAAATGATAGTGGTTTTTAGTGGGTTCCATTATTATTCCTGTTTAAATAATAGCATTCCAGGAACAGACTATAAAAACTGACTTTTCAACATGCTTAGGCTAGATTAGGAAAAACATCACTTCTACTAATATCAGTTGTTAATTTGATGCTACATTGAATACCAGTAAAAGGGCAGTAAAAAGACCATGGATATCAGAGTAGGATTGTTTTGGGTTCAAACCCCACTTTTACCTTGGTATGGCTGTGCATCCTTGGACAAATTACTGGCCCTTTCTGAATACCTATGTCTTTTCCTTTTACAGTGAGCTCGTGTAAAAGGATGAGTTTTTAGGCATTTTGTGACGATTAAATGAAATGGTCTATATGAAGTAGTATCAAATTTATGCTTCTTATGATCAGTAAATAAATAGAAACTAGGTTCTCAAGAGCAAGAGTGCAAACATGTACTAAACACACTATGACTAAGAGCTGAGTTAGAACTATATAAACTCTTTCAAGAAAGGGAATGCCACTAAAGTACCAACTGTGACTGATGGCACCAAGCATGAGGCACTGGCAAGAAGCAGCGACTATTCTCACATGTTAAAGGCCTGGAAGATAGACTATGGCACTTTCATAACAACCTCTATGAAGGGGGTGGGGGGTTGAAATAAAAATTTGATTTTCTCCATTTTTACAGTTATAGTGTATAGTTTTAGGACACACAACAAGGCAATATTTCAGCTGTAGATGAAAACACATTGAATTTTAGACCATTATTTCACTTTATCCATGTTACAAATGAATACTGTCTGTAAGACGCAGGGGAAAAATGCAAGGTCTGTCTGTAACATACAGAAATGTACATACTTACATTCATTGCATCGAGTTATGACTCACTAGTGTGGCTTGGCCTGAACAATATGAAAGTCTCTATGAATTTTACATCACAATAAATGCTCTACACATGTATAGAGAAGCAAGGGACTGATCCCAGCCTTGGAAACAGAGGCATCAATGTTGACATCTTACCTGGTAGATATACTGCTGTGCCTTCCACGGACCCTTCATTAATGCCAATCAGGAAAGCAGTTTCATTAGAATTGTCCAGAATGGAGAATGGAGGTCTTGAAGGTGCAGAATTTAGATCCAGAGTGCTGACTGATGCCTGGCTGCTGTAATCAAGAATTCTTTCCGACACTTGTTTTTCAGATGTCGTGACTATGGATTCTTCTCTAATTAAAGATGTGTATGTTTCATGGCTAATTTCCAAGGAAGGCGGGGTGGGCCTCTCAGGTTTCTGTGGGATGGGCTGAGGGAGCACACCTGTCTCAGCCCGTAAAGCCTCGGAAGTAGAATGAGGCTGCTGTGTGATACGTACTAGCTCCTTGTCATCCGCAGCTGTAAGGACAGGTCCACTCTCTGTTGTTCTAACACTGGCAAGCATTCCAACTGCTTCTCCTGGGGTCTGATCTTTGCCTTTGGTCAGGAAATCTTGGGAAGTCTCGCTTTCTTCTTCAACAATTAGTGGCGTTGGAGAAGATTCCAGTTCTTCTAGTACCTGGGGCTCACTTTCATCTTCTGAAATGTCTAAGGCAGGGCCGGGAGACAAGAGCAGAGGTTCGCTTCTGTGGACATCTTCACCGGATGGCTTGATGGTGGCTTCAGTATTAGAACGGACTTCCTTAAAAGAACCTTCTGGAGATGAGGCAGTGCTAGGACCTAGGTGAGCATTCGTGTGGGGAACCTCTGGGTATTTGGAAACCCCACTGTCTATGTAAACAGGGAAGGGAGAAGGTGGTGTCTGATGGGACAGCTCTGCCAGGGAGGAAACTGCAGATGTTGTTTCAGTATAATGTGTAGAGGCAGATCCTCCTATTACATCAGGGGATTCTGTTAAATGCTGAGCCACAAAGTGTGTACTACCAATACTTACATAAGCAGGGGCATCTGTCAGTGCCTCCCCTACTCCTGAAAAGAATTCTGGCTGAAAAGAAGGACCTTTATATTTCTTTTCTTCATATTCTTCCTGTGTCCTTTCCAAATGTCCCAGTGTTGATATTACCTCACTCTGGTCTGCTATAGCTTGGCCATCAGACAAGGTACTTGATTCAAATATATCGTCCAGGGAAATTGCTTCAATTTTGGGTTTGTCAACCTCTGGAGTAACTGTGGTTAGCTTACTAGGAATGTGCAGAGTTGACACTGTGGGGAAAAGGGTTTCTAATTCTGTTTCTATGGTAGTAACTGGGATTCTGGTTGCAATGTTAACACTTGTTAGTTCTGCCTGTTTTCTATCCTTAGAAGTCACAGACTCATTGTACATGGCTTGAGTATAGCCAGCAAGAAGCACATCACCAGAGCCCTCAAATGCTTCCCCAGTTGGAGAAAGGTTAGCTGCTACCTCATCCTTCTCTTGACCTTGAAGGCTCTCTTCATTACTGCCATGTGATCCCAATGGTATCTCTGGGTCTAGGTCTGTTTGTATTCCAGGGATGTACTCATATATAGGTTTAGTGTGATCAATGTCTATAATAATATTTTTATCTGATGTTAACTCAGGTAGAATCTCAACGATAGCACTCTCAGTAACTGTCAATCCTAAATCCTTACTATCCTCTTTGTCTAGATCTATTATAATGTTTTCAGTGGTTTTTCTTCTGTTTGGTTGCAAGGTAGAACCTTCGAGTCTGATGTGGTCTTGCAAACCACCTGCAGTGCCTTCAGTGGGACTCTCATGTGGCACCGTGCTTGGCCATGTGCCTGTCGAATACAGGGAATTTTCCATGAACTCTGAGTGATGCAGGAGCATTGCTGAAACTGTTGGAGATTCACTAGTAGCTCCAGCCTCAGTCCTTGACCCCTCTGGATGCTTTTCCAGGAATCCATTAGAAGCAAATGTGCTGTCTCCTTGACTGGCTGCCTGAGTAGTTCCAGAAGTGTATACTAACTCAAGAGCATCCACTTCTCCAGACCCGTCTCCAGAGTTTACATAAAATACGTTGGATTGTTTTGATGCTGGTGTATTAAAGACTTTGGTCATTTCAGTACTGTAAGTTCGAGTCTGAAAAACAGTCGGGGAGGTTGCTGCTGCTTCAGTTTCTGATGCTGAGGAATTCTCCTCAGAGATCTGTTCAGTCATGGTTTGTGGTCCAGGAGTCCGGACTTCCTCTTCCCACCTGAGGGTCTGACTTGGAGAATGCTCCATGTCCATGTGCTTGGTGAAAGAGAGAGGTGAAGTTGTGGGTTCTTCAGTTCCAGTTTCATTCAAAGTTGTGTTGGGTGCTTGCTTCCCACCTTGAGGGATGGTGCCTGTTTTAGAAGCGAGTGTTGTAACTTCACTTGACACCTTTTCCATTATCTCATGGTCTTCCACTTTATCACTTAAAATGCTCAAAGTTCCAGAACTCTCCATGTGAGGTGTCTCAGGGTACAAGGTGCTAATGATCTGCTCCATTTCAGTCAACCTCACTGATGTTGTAGGTAGAGGTGGCAAGGCCTCTCCTGATCCCAGTCCTGAGAATGAGAGATCAGCATTTGACTCCTTAATTGGTCGTTTCACACCCTCTTCGAAAAGCTTTGTATGTTCTTCCTCTTGAGCTGAGGAATTCATGCGTACACTTGTAGCTGACACAGGTTCCGTCACTAAAGCAGTATCTAAGGAAGAGGGTGACTTTCCAGTAGCTTCAGGGTGAGTAGTGTATGATTCTAAGCCTTCTATCCCTGGACCTGTAGTAGACATATGAGCTATGGACATGCCTTCTTCCTCCACTTCCTTAGTAGTGTAATGCATTGTCTTTGTTGTTAACATGAAGGTACCTGGAGTTTGGAATTTAGCTTCAGTAAGTGTTTGTGATTCCAAATTTGTTTGTTCTGGTGCGACAGAGCTTTGGAGAGATTCAAAAGTCTTTCGTTCTTCGGCTTTTTCCTGAGATACTGATTCACTTTCAATCTCTTGTTTTACAGGACTGACTTCCTGTTTAGACCATAGTTTGGCTGGCTCCATTGTTTGGGGATAGTCCACTGAAATTGTGCTATCTACCTTTATGTCCCCATTTTCTGTCACATCTATAGTATTTCTAGTTTCTGCTGTTGTCAAAGTAATGGATCTTGTATCTGCTTCTGTTATAGCACCCACTTCTTGAAACCCTTCATCAAAATATGGAGACTCTGTGCCAGAAAAAATGTCCACAGCAAGGGGAAACACTGGGCCAACAGAACTCCGGACTGAGGCCAGCTGTTCACCTGAGCCCTCACCTGAAGCCAGGAACTCTTCCCAGGAGAAGGCTGGGGTGCTGGCTATGGTACTGCTGAGTCCTTTTGAATTAGCCCCTAGGTTGATGGCTTCTGAGGTAGGCGGTATAGATGATGAAGTCTGCATCTCCCTAACTTGTTCAGTCTCAGAGCCTCCCATGCCCACTCTTTCCTCTTTTGTTATTGGATAAGACACTGTTGAATATTCACTAAAGTCCCCACTAAAATCTTCTCCCAAAGGAAAATCTGTATATAAATCCCTTACTTCTGGCTGGGGTGTTGGCTTTCCTGATATTTCTGAAACCAGTGTTTCCTTGGATGTCTGGTACATCACTTCAGCAACTCCTATGTCCAATACAGTACTCAGAGCTAATCCTGTTGCCTCAGAGGGGAATAAAGTTGCCACACTGGGAGACAGAGTACTAGGTAATTCTTTTTTCACTTTGGTTTCAGACTCTAAATCTAATGAAAATGAAGGAGCAGTCATGGATTCCAGATCAGCACCAACATCTCCTGAGCCAGGATCCATAAAAAGAGAGGGGGGCCAACCTGAGAGAGTGGTCGGCACTTGCTGGACCCTGGGCTGACTGCTACTGCTATGCTCAAAGGGCTGTGCCTTCAAATTGACGACATGATTTGTTTCTCTAAAAGAAAGAGTAGAGTTTGTCGTTTCCTTTTCAGACTGCGTGGGTGTTGTCTCTGGCATCAAGCCTTTCCAGGTGTCTGAATCACTAAATGGAGCTACACTTGAGTTTTCTAATTCTCGGGGTAACTGTGCTGCTGATTGGACTTCCACTCCGTGGGCTGCATCTGTCGTTCCTTCTTTGCCTTCTTCCCTTTTCCTTCCTTCAAAAGACACACTGGGAACGTGCTCAGAAGTGTCTGTTTGAATTCCAAATTGTGTGGGCCTTGCATCTGCAGAAGGTAGTTGTGAACCCAAAGGAATGGTAGTTGCAAGACTATCAAAATGGCTGCCTGGGATCCTCATCTTGCTCATATCCAAAGGGATGAGTGTCTGTGTAGGCTCTCTCTGAGGTGAGTCAGTTACCATGGTGAAGATTTCATTTTTATATTCTTCCACTTCCCCAGACCCTTCAATAAGAGGAGCAGAGGAACTCTCCAAGAACTCTACAGATTGCTTAGTTGTTATCTCTTCCCGACTTTCTACAGTAGACAAGGAGTCATCATACTGAAGCATTCCTGTTAGGGTCACAGGCTCTTCCTCCAAGACATTTACTGGCACAGAACTTGAAAGTATATTAGAGGTAGATATGGTAGGACTTTGGTCTGTCTCTGTACCAAATGTTACTTCTGTAGCACTAAAGAAGACTGTTTTCTGGGACCCTGGGTCAATGGCACCCTCTCCTGAAGACTCTTCAGGAAACAGAAGTATTGGCTTAGGCTGTTTGTGCTCTGGATTTTGAAGGTCTGGACTGCTCTCTGCGATGGATTCTGCCCATTTGGTGGTTTCCCCAGCATGGGCTGAGACGGTAGGGAAAATATCAGCTTCACCACTTGAAAAGTGTTCTGGTGTCTCAGGGTAAGTCTCGGGTTTCCACGTGATTTCTAACAATTCAGTGGAGCCTTTAGACTTGTTAAGTTGCATGGCATTTGACAATTCTGATTCTGCTATGATAAACTGATGGGTGTCACTTGTGGAACTTTCTGAGAAGTTATGAGACGGTGCAACACTTTCATACTGGCCACGCCTAGCTTCTGCAGCTTCTGGGTCCTTGGGCACCGTGGTGACAAGCTGCTTCCCATTGATGTACTGCACTGATGGGGTGGTTGTCACCTCTGTTGCATTTGCACAGTCCTCATCCCCATCTTCGTCTTCCTCACTGTGATATATGTCTATTTCAAAGGAATGTGGTAATTCAGGTAAGATCTCAGCAAACAGATCATGCAGTGGATCTGTTTCTTCACTGCAAGGTTCATCTTCTTTAGAGTCTGAATCTATTGGATGACCACTTACAATCATATCACTCATTCGACCTGAAAAAAACAAAGAGTTTTCACAATACTTAAATGGAAGATTTGGCAGGGCATGACAGAAGACAAGGTTGATCACATTCATATTCACAGAAAAGAGGGGTTGGAACCTTTACAAGTTATGTGAAATGACCTTTCTGTAAATTGTTCTTGCTCTTCAGATTTGCTGTTGTACCATGACAATAAGAAGAAAATGTCATTTTAAGAGTGTAGAAACAAATTATAAAAACACTTCAATATGTTTAAGATGACAACAGAATTCTCAAGACAAAAAAGAAATTACATAGACGCTTCAGTCCTGAAATATGCAGTTGATGAGGCTGTGAACTGTGAAAACAAAATGAAATTAAGACCATTTTTATCAAAGCATAAATAAAAATAATTGGTCATTGTCTCTCTCTTTTCAGTAAGAACGGAGACAATATTCCTTCTAGCCTCTTCTCTCTCTGCCCTAAGTGTCTGTTTTCAGAAAAGTAGTTTGTTTCTATCCCATGTATGACACAACGGCCACATGTAGTCTTGAAGCAATGAGGAAAGAGCCTGTGGGCACGAAAACTAGGATTCCCTGAACTGGGGGGGTTGGGGGGGGAGGGAGGCAGGGAGGGGACTGGTACAGGTCTTCCTGAAAAGACCAAGAGGAGCCTTTTACTCCTTTACATCATTGTCTTTTAGGATCTATGCCAGGACCAGGATTTTATTCCTTGCTATTGACATTTTAACAAATGGCAAGCCCAATGTTGTATGTAAATAATCTAATTACATATTTCAAGTGATACAAATCAAACTCTTCTTTGGATTGTAATACCACATGGCACCAGACTAAGCCCGGCTGACTTTTCTGCTGCCAGAAATACGCCAACAAAGCTTCCAGCCTAGGAAAAGAGAAAACTAAAGGCTTCACCCATAGCAGAATAACACTCAGCAATCCTTGATGGAGCCCTGCTACTGCAGCTGCCCAATTTCCAGTACTGTCACAGTGGAAAGGGTACTTGTCGGGGCACTGAGGCATGGAAGATACAGAGATCACACAGGGCCTTATCATCTGCGCAGAGGAACGCTGATGTCGAGTTAGCTTCCAGTTTAGATCCCTGACACATGGGCTTAGGGTGAGCCCGAGAAGTACACCGGAGGAAGAAGTATGCCAGAACCAGTTCTGCCTCTACAATCCCATCTCTAAAAGAGAAAAACATTCCTTTCTGCTGTATTGTTCCTCTTGTAGGATGCTTCCTTCCAAGTTGGGAAAGACCAGTATTCAACACCCAACCAGAAAACAGAAAAAACTAGCTGAGGGCAACCCACATGATCTTTGCTTTTCCCCAGACAACTGTGCAATAAGGCAATGTTGACCAGACTACCAAGGCAAACTCTGTAGATGTGTCTTAATGTTTTAAGTTGAAAAAGTCAACTTTTCAGGAGACATATATTATATAAATTCCATTTTCTCTTTTATCCCAATACTTGACATAAAAAGATCTTGCTGTCTGTGTGCTAGGACATACTAATCGAATCGTTTTACTAAAATACTATTTGTGCGTCTAACCTTTACATTTCAAGCATTTTTCTTATATCTCCATCTATTCTAATGTAAACACTCAGATTTAATTCATTTATGCTAAATCATCTAGATATTCAAATGCTTAAAAATATTTCAGTCATAAAGAAAAGTTAGATCCATGTGTAATTCCAGGAATATCAAAGCAGAAAACATGCTATTTCTGGCATAGTGTTGCAAATAATTTTTAACACCAAGTTTAAGAAAATGATTAAATGAGTCTCTCCAATAATAGCTGTTACTATGAGCATATACTGACCATTGAAAGCTTTAAAAGAAGACACAATAACAACCACAGATAATTTGAACGAAGGTTCACTTTGAACTATGAGAAGAGAATGTAAAGACAATGTTCAAAGTATATAAAAGGACACATTAAAATGCCTTTGCATATGACTCTCTTGAAATATAATATTAATAATTTATCACAAAGCAAGTAGCTTATATTTGAATATAGTTACTATTTGAATATAGTCAAATAAAGCCAGATCAAGTTATGACTTTTGTATACACTCCTGAAAATTAACTTGAGGTCAAAAGGTACCTGTCTTAAATGGCTTATACTCTCATGAGTTTCATTTTGTGTTGTTTCATTAATATGTAATAATCTCATTTGATAAATTCTGTACTATTTCTTGTCAGCGGAAGTCACTTCAGATATTTTAGGTTTATTACATATTTATGGATGGTAGAATGATTAGCAAAGAGAAGCAAACTAACATATGTCGTGTCACATGGCTTTGTTTGTGATAAGACCACCTAAAATGTATTTATTTAACAAAAAAATTTAATACAATATGTAAACCCACTCTTTATGTTATATAGACTCCTAGAAAATTTCCTGCTAAATGAGACTTAACTAAAAGAAAAAATTCAGAATAAGAGTAAGATGTATTGTTTCTTTCTTCTGAATGGATTGTTCTCACAAGTTGGCAACAAGTGGCTCTTGTTCACGCGCTGTCAACTTGCAAATGATTTCCTTGGCTTTCTTCACATGTGTTTTGGAATAGGAAAATGTACACTAGCTGGGCTTTGAATTTTCATGGTTTTTTGCACATTTTATTTTGTCAGTATATATTATTCCCATACTTTCAATATTTCATGAATAGGGGCAGGGCTTATATTTTTTTAAAAAAATCTATCTACCGTATGCATAATTAGGTGAATTCTTTCTTGCCACATGGCCTGAGTTGCCACCAGTAATTCCTTGCAAGTCATCAAATCCTACTCAGTCCTCTTTGTTTATTCATTCTCCAAAATTACCTCCCCGTCTCCCTTTCCTGTCACCACCCCCACCCACTACACATATTACTAAAGAATTGAAACAACTATCATTATGACAAACCAGAAAAGTTTCTTTTTGGTATATGGGGGGACGACACCTGTGCTATTGTCAAAGTCATGTCTCCTTGCGAAATAGTGCTCGGCTCTACTTCACTCTAACAAGAACAACTGAACAGAGTCACTGACAGTCCAGGTTCTTAGAAGAATGAGTCCTTATAAAAGAGTGCTTTATTTCAGAATTTTGCTCTAAGGATAATATAACTTTTATTTAGATTTCAAGAGTCAAACCACAGAACTCTGTAGACTGCATGTATAATCGTTTCTATGTTTATAAGGGTGTATTTTAACAGCTTGACTTGAATATACTAGTGCCATGCTTAATGGGTTTTTTTTAATGGCATTTCACACAAGGCTTTATGGCTAACTGACCTCAAACTATTCACCAAGTGTTTTTAAGTACTTCGTGGAACAGTTTTGCAGACGTAGCACAAGTCTTGCAGTCACTCTGTAACCAGACACAAAGCATAGTAGCTATGATGCATAGGTGACTGGTCAAAGTTCATGACCTCTTTAGGGAGTTTTGTAGTTTAAGTTTAGAAGTCTTGAATTAAATATAGGCTATTGCAATCTACTCAGCAGAGGTAGATTAGGCTGCATCTCTTATAAAATGGAATTGGTTTTGAGATATATCAAAAAATATCAGATTTCTTATTCCAAAAATAAAATTGTCACTGAAGGTGCCTTAAGGTACTTGCAGATCCTAAAGAGAAGCCTGAGACGCTTCCCAATGTCAAATTTCCATATATCTGAAGATCCAAGTACCAGACAAATGAATCTTTTCTTTCCTTGGTTCTTAATTGAAATATGTTACTAAGTTAGCACTTTATGGGGAAAAAAACACATTTGATTTCCAATCAAATTGCTTAAGATATCCTGAGTCCTAAAAATTATATTTATTAACTCTGGGACAACATAAATTGTTCCAGCTTAGTATTTTAAACAGCAACATTAGAAATCAATATACAAATAGCTCCCCCAAATGTTGCTAGATACGTTTGCACCTTTATTCCCTTAATGCGCAGGTAGCCTATGATGTTTATGTAAATACAGTCCTCCCAAACACTAGCAAGATGAACAAGATCAAAGCTTAGGAGATGACTGTGTTCTGTGACCCTTACCTCTTTATGACTTAGCTAGCCACAGCCTTCTTGGAGCACCACTCAAGTGTGTTGACTCACCCTGACAGCCTTTTTATGCTGAACCCCTACCCCCTACCCCAAGCCCCTGTTTCTCAGTTCACAAGTTTCCTCTGACAGAAGGGCCCACGCACATATGTAAGCAATGGGGCTGCTTCTGAATACTTCATTTTGAAGAGGCAGGCATGTTACAGGGACAGTCAATAGGCATCATATATATTTTTTCAACTTCCAATAATCCTCAGATAACAAAGTTTCTTCTAGTGCAAGGGCTGTTTTTAGATAGTCATCTGGCCTGAGTACAATGAAGCAGACACCGCCAACTGTACACTTTTCTTCCTTAGAAAGGGCACAGGAGATTCAACTCCCCTTTTAAAAGAGCAAGAGATTTCTAGACAGTATAGTCAAGCCATCGGAGACATATGAAGAATTTCCAAAGAGTAAGAAAGAACCACATAAAAATTAAGTAATTTGGGTAATTAGACTTGACAATACTTCCTGAAGCAATCGCCCTGCTAGGCCGACAAACTCGTGACATGAAATCAGGTGGGTTGGGCAGAAGAAGTGGATCTCTGCAGATTTTTGGGGAGCATAATCAAAATATGTTCTGTGAAATTCTCTGAAAATCAGTTTTCATAAAAAGAACACAGCCAATAGAGGCAGAGAGATAACTCAACAGTTTAAAACACTGGCTGCTCTGCCACAGTGTCTGGATTAGATTCCTAGCACCTACTTAGCAGCCCTCAAACTGACTATCACTCCAGACACAGGGGATCTGAACACCCTCTTTGGCCTCTGTGGGTACCAGGCATACACTTGGTGCACAGAAACTCCTTCAGGCAAAACAATCATACACATAACTTTTTTTAATAGATCAAATAAAAGCCAACCCTATATTGGATCATTGTTATCTTTTTTGCTTTGGTTCTCCAACAGTCCTTTAACATACATACATACAGATGTTCAATACTTTGTTCAGCAAAACTACTTGGGGTGCATTTAAGAATAAAGATGCCAAATATGAACAATATCTCAGGAAGATTTAATAAAGAAAATAAATGACAATGCTTATTCTTCAACTAGCAATTCAGTTCAGTTGTCTGGGGTGGCTGGAGTTGTGATTACTTTCTTTAGATCTATAGACGCAGAGAAGGAGTGCTGGAAAATTATACACTGGGAGGTTTCCCTGTGTCCACCAAACTGTGTCAGGCAGTAGCATCTTGGCTCATCACCTGCTGGCATCTCAGGTGGGTTAGGTTGTGGATCCCCAAGGAACCTGAATGGCTCTCGAGGATGGGGCAAACATTACAGTTTTCTCTCAGATGAGTGTGGGGCGATTTGCCTAGTACAGATAGATACTGCTGATTTTAATGTGTGATTGTTCTCTCGTGTATTTAGTGAAGCATGGCACCCTCTTTGCTACATACGCTCTTAATTACTGAGTATTCAGGTCATCCAACCAACTAAATGATAAATTGTCTTAGTTTGCTTCCCTAGCTATGCAATGGCATCACTGGATGTTTCTGGAAGGTAGTGTGAAAAGATGAGCAGAGAATCTGTATCAAAAGATAACGTAGGAGCGCCAGAAAGACAAGAAACATGAGCTATTGATGGTGAAAATGAGAATTATATTGTGTTCCTGTATGTTCCCAGAAACATACATTAATAAATTTACTTCTCTTTTTTTCTCTTAGTAAAACAAACACTTTCTCAGCATGGGGCTGACATCACTAAATTCCCATTTTCATGGGACATCAGGAATACTTTCTTGCTATGTAAAAGCACTAAGGGATCCTGCAGTAAGATTTACATTTAAAATGTTTCTATTTAAACTTTACATCATTTATGGAAAAATACTACACATGGCCTTGATCATTCAGAGGTAGCATAGGTAGTATTGATTGCTTTTCCTTCAACAGATCTAACCTTGCTACTGTATTTGTTTGTATCCTGATGCATACTCAAAAGTATTGGAACTATCTCTCAAAGGAATACCCTTTAAAGTAAGACAGATGGATCCTCAGGCCTTTATGGGATGCCCTGGTACAAAAGGATATTTTCTTTTTCTTCTCACATCTATTATTTTGGGATAAGTCATAATACGTCAATGTCCCTGAATAGTAATGAAACACCTTAGTACCATGTCCAACCCCAACCCCAGCAGACATCATCACTACTCTTAGAACTGATCTGCAAATGAAGTCACTTCATTAAAAAACCACATTTTATATGGAAAACCGGCTTCATTAAGAAGTAATTCTATGCCTTTATGAACTGATAAAAAATTGGCAAATCTCCTTAGAAGCTATAAAAACTCCAGTTTTACCTCTTTAAAATGACACTGCAGAGATGTTTTTGTTTTCCTTCTAGTTTCTTCAATGCCATCTCATCCCTTAGCTAGCCCCTTACAGAAAGTTCTGAGTACTATCTAGAACTCTCCATATGTTTCTAGTAATCACTGCACAAATGAGTGACACCAAAGGTGCTAAGGAAGAAGAAAGCAACCCTTTCTAGAGAGCTGGGATACTCTCACAACAACCAAAGGATATCAGGTTGTACCCCTATATCTTATGAAAACAGAGGTTATGGACAATGCATGGGAACATTTAAAAGAATTCATTAAAGAGCCATTTTTGAGAAAAGAATTAAGATGGCGGTTGTCATCATCAGCCCAATTATGATGCACATAGAAGATCTGGAAGCTGATGGATTCTGCTCACGGGCCCTAAAGAATCAACACTACAGTTAAACTACAAAGGAACTAGACTTACTTGCAATTTACACTCAAAGTGTCATGACTGTTAAGCAATATGCACCACAGGAAACTAAAATTTTCACATGCTCTTTAGTCAAGGATATACCAAGACAGAGTTCTATTTCATTCTTTGCATTACAAATAACATTATACATAACACAGAGATAGCAACAATTTTGAAGCCTCATTTAACATAGTGAACAGAGACAACAAAAGAACCTATCAATAAATGTATACTTTTATATGAGCTAAAGGTAGTCATAATAAGTCCTATCAAAAATATACTTGGGGGGCTCAAACCATTAAGAGCACTGGTCAGCACTTAAGAGCACTGAATGCTCTTGCAAATGACCTATGCTTTATTTCCAGCATCCACAGAGCAGCTTACAACCACCTGTAACTCTATTTCCAGGGGATCTGACACCCACTTCTGACCCCTACCTTCAACACCAGGCATGCAAGTGGTATACACACACACACATACACACACACACACAAACACACACACACACACACACACAATTGCAGGCAACACAACAATACAGGTAAAGTAATAAGATAAATGATTTAAAGATATTTCCCCTTTAATTATTCCTCTCACCCAGGAATGGGTGTTTCTGCCTTGTTTCCAGTTATATCTGCAATTCCCTTCTCATCCTGGTCTGAGACACATGGCATTCCAGAAGCTGGCCTGTCCACCCACACATTAACCAGCACAGCCACTATTTTCCAACACATGAAAGCCCCTGTAAGATACTGATTGAATAATGTATTCTGATCCTCCAAGGAAAAAAGACATAGTATGTTACATATGGCTATAAAATTCCATAAAGATAAAATTTGATTTTAAAAAATTACATAACACTATGTTATATTTTAAAATTCTGTATTGAAGATAAATAAATAATGTAATTTTAAAATAATTATACTTTTGCCCATAATTAAAGCAAATCATAAAATAATAATTACATAAAACTTCCTTATATAATCACTTTAAATAAGAGGAAAGCATCCAGTCATTGATTATCAGTGTTTGTCCAGAATGCTCAGTGGCGCTATTGCCTCTTATTGTTCATCTTCCACAAAAGATCACAGCTCTAAAAAACAGCCTATTGCTTTATGTATGATTTTCCTATTTAAAAGTAGCAGAAGAAGTAGAACAGATGGGAGTTATTTCTAAATGATGTCACCAATAAGAGGCAGTAATTCTGCACGAGGAATCTGAGCAAATAAATTCTGTCTTTTGCAAAATCTAATTGATGCACACATTACTAACTATATTAAGAATTTCATCAGTGTCTTATATTTATGGCGTTTCTATCTAATATTTACAGTTATACCTGTCTTGTACTTTCACACTTAGGATGTCAGAAAAACAGAAAAGAGCATGCTGAACATGGTTGGGCAGGACTGATATGTGATAGCATGTATGAGCCTATATGTAGAGGTTATGACTGTGAGTACTGGCAAGATTTTTGGCATTTAACATCTGCGCTTTTCCAAATTATTCTTTGGCTTAAAGATACTGCTCCCTTGTTTTTAGTTTGTTTGTTTTAACGTTTGTAATTCTGTTACACTGATCTGTACTATTTCAGGTAATTTACCTGAATACACTTTCCAAGCCACAGAACAAAGAAGCAGCAACAAAAACCTTTGCCACACTGTCGAATCCTGTAGCCTTCATACATGTTCACAAAGAAAGCCTTTTAATAATTTTCCCAGGTGCAGGTGTGCAAATTACTCCTGAAACAGCACAGCCAAGTTTTCAGCACCCTTGAACCACTGTTAACCACACCCCGCAGCATTTTTCAGCTCATAAAACCTTTATGGGCTGAGAAGTTCCTTCAGATTTTTAAACTGTTAACTACAGTTGCCCGCAGCAGCAGAACCTAACCTACCATTAACGTGCATCTGAGTGTATGACGTAAGCACGCCTTGAGTAGCATGTTTTGTTTCATGGCATTTCATAAAAGTCAAGCTTTTATCACTCTCTGGATGCGGTGAAAAGTATAAATGCCTGGGTTTGCTATAGCCCGGGTGGCATTTTTACATACTTGGATACAGAGTAAATGTAAAGGTTCAATTCTATTCGGGTGAATAGGTTTACACAAAGGTGCACACGCACCAAGGATTTTCCAGTCTGGAAATATAAAAAGACTGGCTTTCCAGGCTCCCCTCATTAACCCACCTGACTTGGAAACTAACTGAACATCTGCATTATGGCTTTCATGGGCAAAGTTCAAAATATTGAGAAAATTAAATTATTTCTAGAAAACTAGCAAAATGTGTTAACTGAGTAGTTGGGTGTGAGTAAATCTCATTGGCTTCTGAAAATAGCAAACCATGCTGTTATTTTGTAAGAAGAATGCGTGTCTAGAACAACACATAAAAAGAGATGCTAGAGAGACTGCCCCAATGCTCCATGGATCCTCCTGACAGGCACATACTCCAATCCTGCTTTACGGAAATGGCTGGATAGTTCACAGATTTCTCAGAATGTGGGGTTAGTGTGGCCCTCCGCTTTAGAAGTGGAGGAAAGAAACCAAGCGTGCAGGCTGGGCTGAAGGGAGACCAAGAGGCTCCCATAAAGAAAGGCACACCTCTGCACAAACTCTGCCAACGCTCCACTTGAACTACCATTTATCAATGGTTCTTCTGCTTTACACCTGATGATCGCCAGCTCTCCGTGGCAGTGGGGAGCAGGAATGGGATCAAGTTTCAGGCCTTTTTCCATTTTGTAGTCTGAGTGCCAGACCCTGAACATACAACGTCCTATTCAGGAGAATTGTTAAGAGGCCTTATGTTACCGTTTTCATACTATTCGATGCAACTTAGTACGTCGCTAACGATAGAGTAAGAATTAATTGAGAATATATGTACTTGATTGGTATGGACTTCTCAAATTATGAAATCAAAGGTTGACACCAATCTTCTTACAGCTCCGTTTCCCACCCCACACCTTCCATGGTTAGAGTTTTCTGTTTCTTTTCATTCTACTAACAACATGCTATCCTAACTTCCATTTCTTGGTAACACTTCTATTGTCAACTTCAGATTTCAGAGATGTGACTGTAATGTAGAAGACAGGAAAGCATTTATGATTCACAAAATACTGTACTGGTCACAAAAGAAAAGAAAAAAAGTCATGGTTCATTCCTGGCCTCTACACAGAAGAGGAGATGGGCTTCAGTAATGCAGGGTTGGGTGATCTATTATTCATGCCACACAAATATTTTCACACCAAGAAAATTCTAGGGTGAAGGAGCTAAGAGAAGCCATAAAGTTTCTGTCTACAACACTAGATACAACTGAATTGGCGGCACCGATGCTTTTCAACAGTGGTGCTCTTGAGCAGCCTTATGAAAGTACCATCTCTTTCCTGAGTGATGCCCAGCAGGGCGTATTCCAATACCAAGAAAGAACCTAATGAATAGATATATTTCCCATATGGCTTCTCTGAGCCAGGACACAGAAAAACAATCATTTATTCATTTAATTCTTATATTACAATTTGAAACTGCTGGGCAGTGATGGCACACGTCTTTAATCCCAGCAATTGGGAGGCAGAGGCAGGCAGATCTCTGTTGAGTTCGAGGCCAGCCTGACCTACAGAGTGAGTTCGAGAACAGCCAGGGCTACACAGAGAAACTATGTCTCTGAAAAACTGAATAAAAAAATACCAAACATTTCAATAAAAATCAGTATACTTAAAAGACACAAACAAGGGTGAAATACTCCATCAGACTGTGAAATACATTCTCAATTCAGCTTTTCGAATTCAACATGAAGGTGTACTCTCACTTTTAGGTAAGAGCAAGACTATGGAGCAATGACGTCTGCAAGCCCTCGGCAACGCAAATAAACAGCTTTTAGAGAAGACAAGGAAATCACAGTAAAAATGTCATGTCCTGAGTGTTAGGAAGACAATATAATGCTTACAAATCCACCTTCTAACATTTGTTCATGACTCCAAGAAATTCCTAGAACTTGGCTGGATTGTACATGGTTCTAAATAGTCAAAGCCACATTTACGAACAAACGAAAAACAGTCAATAACTTAAAGATGTTAAATTTGAATTAACATAGACCTATTACCCATTCCACATCTTATGTGATAAGCCTGCAAAATCCTGGAAGAGAAAAAAACAAACAAATCTTTAGAGATCTTTCGGTCAAGCCTAGGGATATGTGAAACCATTTAGTCCTCTACATGGTAAGTGCTAAAGGTTAATGGTTGCAGACCAATGGAATGTTAACACAGTCTAGTGCTTCACTTGAGTAGTAATGTATGGAAAGACATTGAAATTAAAACACTGTGTTCTGCACATTCTGAAGTGATGTAATAGTGATGAAGTGGTTGTATTAGATGACAAAGCAGGGCTTCTTACAACTTTCAAAATACAACTGCATCTAACATTCTTCCAAACTGTTTAACATATCCTTCCAATTCTTGTACAGATGCATGAAGCTAACATATGTTTGACACTCCAGGTATTGGCTATATCATCTAATGGCATGATGGGCATTTTAACTTTTAAGATAAAATGCTGATTGCCTTGAAAGCAAAGACTTACCTGTCTTGTTTTCTCTGACCTCTATAACATACACATTTATGTCAGGGTGAAATTTTGTCCCTGCTGGGGGTGGTGAAGTGGACAATGCCTCAGGTTCAAAGGTTGTTTTCCTTTCCAGAGTGGGTGGTCTTGTTGGCTGTGTTACAGGAGGCCTCGAGGTCACATGGTACTCTTGATCAATATCCGGTTCTGTTTTCTTAGCTATGACATCAATGAGAGTGGTGGGAGGGTGTCGTGTTGTAGATTCTCTAGTAAGGATAATGTCACCTGTCGTTTTCTCCCTGGGCTCCTTCTCAAAGACATATGGTTCTTCAGTAAATGTGGAAGATGGCCGGAATGGTGGAGTTCTGTAAAGGCTGTCTATGGACGTAAAGACACTGATATCACTTGGAGTTATTGGAAATTCTGGGAGTTCAGTGGCTCTGGGTTTTTCAAATAATCCTGAGCCTAGATCTGTATCATCTGGGGATGTCCTTTTTCCTTCCTCAGTAGTTTCCTCCATAAGCTCTGTGACACGCGTCCCAACGGGCCTTGAAGTTGATGCAAATTCTGTTGGGCTACTACCTTCTACTTCATAACTTAACTCTGGCTCTGTACTTGAAACTACTTTTGGCCTAATGGTTGGTACCAGTGTTACCACTGTACCCACTTCCACTTCATGCTGTGTTATCGCACCAGGGGGATACGACGCACCATGCTCAATTGTTCCAACTGGAGTTGTTTCTAAAATGGGGACTCTTTCAAAACCTGTGACCAATCTGTCTTCCGAGACGGTGTATGCTGACCCCTCCCCCTCTTCCTCAAATGCTGTTCTCTCCTTTGTCATAACTGTGGTAGAACTGAGGGCAGGAAATGAACTCACTGGGCTTTGTGGTTCTTCCCGGGTTTCTCCCTGTATGATTTCTGTTGTTCCCAAAGCTTCCGGGGACATAGTTGCTTCTAGATGAATCTGTTCAATGACATCTTGATCAGATTTGCCTAGAACTTCATCTTCCAGTGTAGCAGAAGGCTCCGACACACTCCATTCTGTCTTTGGAATTACAGAAAGAGGACTAGTATGGGATGTGTCTACAGAAGTAGTGGGCTTCTGGGTGCTACTATAATTAACAAATGCCAATTCTTCCACCTCAGAGGTGTGAGCGAATGGGAGGGTAGTAAATAGCGGTTTGGAGACGTCTTTATCTTCAGCTAAAGCACTTCCTTCCACGGTCACGTTAATGACTTGTTCTTCTGTGCTTGCGGCGGGCAGAACCCCATCTCTAGTTGTAGAAGCTCTCAAAGTTGACTGTTCTGCACCTCCAATTGATGAAGTTGGCTGAAGTGTAACTGTAAACTCTTCAGATGTTAAATCTTCCTCAGATACTTTTTCTAATGGTTTTTGGGTACCATCAGGGAAAAGAGTATATTCCTCTCCTACATCCGTGAGACTTGGAGTTTCTTTATCCTTTCCATTTGTTCCTACAGTGCTAAATGAGACAGGAGGCAATACTGTAGAGTCTTCAACTTCTGTTGACGCTAAAGGCTTTGAGGTCATGTGATCTTCATCCCATGACCGTTTTGATACTGTGGCCACTTCCGCATTTAAAGTACTGTGGGTCAAATAGGCAGTTGTAATATCTTTGTGGAACTGTGTGACATCATCTGTTTCTAATCTAGTCAGAGTTGTCATTTCTTGTACGTATCCTGCTTCTGTTGGGTCCACACTTAGCTTCCCAGTTGTCAATGCTGGGGAAACAGATTCGCTCATTTCCCCTGAAGACTCTGTAAAGTGGATTTGTTCTGAGGAAGATGCAGAGAGCTTGATTCCAGAGAAGGCTTCTTCTGTTGTTCCTATAAAGGGATCCTTGGTGACCTTTTCTTGAACTGAGTCAGTATCTTTTTTCAACTCTGGTCTTGGTGTTTCTGTTCTTTCTCTTCCTTGCATCACTTCTGTTTGTAAGGGTGGATAAATAACCGTGGATACTCTCTCTACAGATGTTGTGTCACCAGAATATGGAAGCAATTCTATTTCTGTAAGATGCTGTGACAGGAAGGGGGTTGTAGGCTCTGATTGACCAAAATCATCTTCAGTCATCTCACCATTATTTTTGTGTGCCTTCTCTTTCTCTATGAGTGATCCATTTATGTCAAGCAGAGTTATAGGTGAAACAGCTGTTGATGTTGAAATGGACTCTAATTCCCCTAGTTGGGAGTAGGTTGTGTCTTCCAATGTTTTTGATACTGTGATGACTTCAGGTATTTGGCTAAAGATCCAGGTGCTCTGATCAGATCTACCTGTCAGTGGTCTGTCTTCACTATCATCTTCTCTCAAGGTGACTCTGTAGTGGATTGTGGTTGCCAATTCAGAACTGGTGCTTACTGTTGGCGTTTCAGTTTTGTGATTCATGGTCACTTCTGTGGATTCAAATGGTGTTTCAGTTGCTTGCAACTCCTTTGAAGAGATGTGCTGTGTGATTTCCATAGAAGTTACTAAGGGGCCCACTTCTATTTGTTCAATCTGCGTAACTGATTCATGTGTTTGCATATCTTCTGTAGTTCCATCCTGTGAGCCAGTTGTGTGTTGGGAGATGACAGTTGTACTTTGGAGTCCATCCTCCTTAATTTTAGATATGTCTGGCTTTCCAAGTGGTCCTGACCCAGAAGGTAAGTAGCCATCCACATCCTGAGCGTTGTTGGTGCTCCCCGCAGCTGTGGGTAATTCCGTAGTTAATCTGTCTGTGATAGCCTGAGAGTGGACTACAGATTTGGGTTCAGAATTGACTATATTTCCTGCAGGAGGGAAGTGTGTGGTAATAATAGGTAATTCGGTGACTAACGGAATGACTGGTGTAGCTCTGTCAGGTACCATGTGTGGGTCTTTGGATAAACTGGGTGATGCAGTTTCTGCGAGGATATTCATTTCGATGGTGGTTGCCTCTGATACATTCTGTTTAGCTAGAAAGATAATTTCAAAGAGTTAATTAGACAAGTCACTAATAAGGGGTTGCATGACCAGTGCTTAAGTGTAGCTGTGTATTTTTAAATGGACCCAAGTGACCTGTGATACAAAGGAGTCGAAAATCTAAACTTAAATGAACAAAAAGGAGGACAATTGATCCCATAAAAACCACAAATGTTAAGTTGTATTGTACCATAAGTGTGATACTTGACTGTATAAATAATTGCTCTCACAAAAATGAGGATTACGTGTTTTAAGATAAGTAGATGCCAAAAAGTTATTAATGCAGAATTTTCATAGATGGTTTTCTGTAATGAACTACAGTAGTCAGAAGGAGAGCTTGACTTTGTTATCTGGAGGCCAATAGCCCCTGATGCCGGGTTTCTCCAAATATTGCCTTTTTTTTTTTTTTCAAGCTGCATAGTGTCTCGGGGGAGAGGAAGTGTTTCAGACTGCAAAACAACCAAAAGCCACATCAAATGGAACCAAGTTACACATAAACCATGCCATTGTCCATAATGTGCAGGCTCTCATAAAAACAGGATATTAAACTGGTAATACCCACTCTTCATTTGGCTCCAGGTGTTGGGCATTTGTCTTTATCTTCCTTTCAACTCTGTAGACTTGTTGCCAGCAGATTATATGACACGTCTGGCAGAGGATGGTTGGCATTTGTTGTAGTTCTACAGTTTGCTGAATATCTACACATGGTGTTTGTACTTACTCCAGGTCTTGGTTTCAGTCTTTAGCATGAAACACAAATGTGTACGTAGGAAGTAAAGGAGCTACGTGATACATCTTCAGCCCATAACTACAAATTCCTGGGACAATCTCAACCGTCAGAGAATAAACTCATGCTACATAAAGTAGCCTTGTCATTAAAAAATTCTACATCATAATGACTCCAGGTTTATGGAGGAGGACTGGCTCAAGGAAATTGAGGTTGTATATAAAAGTGATAATAGTATACGCAAAAGCCCTCAACACAGAGTAAATGTAGCAATTTAGAATACAAGGAATGTACTTCAGTACTCTCTAAAAATCAAAAATAGTTGCCAGTGAATACATAAGGAATGGTTGTGAGAAAACCCTCAGCTACCATCTTGCTATAATCATATGTTGTAAAATAGCTGTTTGAGCAATGCTGATCATTCCTATTAGAAATTGTTGCATCAGTAGGTTCTAAAAGCTTTGTATCTTCCCTAAAACAAACTGTTAAAATAAACAAAAAACAAAATTGGGTGCCTTTTGGCTTCACCCTTTTGGTCAGAACTTCATGACATGATGTCGATATTTTATCCTAAATCCAAATAGGACATAATAAGTTCCATTTTAGGGGAGCAGCACTGGAATTTACTATTCGCTGTTGATATTCCAAACCACTTTAAAAGTACAACGTCATCAGTTGTCCAATGAAAACATGGTGTCCATTTAAACTATACTACAAGCTATCTAAAAATCCATCACTTCTTTTCCTTTTATATTAAAAAAGAAATTAACCAAAAGGAATACTGGGACCTTGAAAGACATGTTAGAACCTTTTGTCCTCTTGTAAAAAAAGAAAAAAAAAGAAAAAAAAAAAGCTGCCTCTGCCTGTATTTCCTGGCACAAACATTGGTCAATTTTGATTGACATGAACAACTTAAAGATCTAAAATGTGTCTGACTATTTTTCTTTTAATTCAATTCTCTATCCTCTGAAATTCCATCACCGTTACCTCACTTAACTGCCAGATTTCATGTTTGTCTTATAACTGCATTCTTTAGGGAAATGGTAAAAAAATATGTATGGAGGAAGTTCCCATGGAAACATAATACAAACTCTTAGATGCCTTCATATAAGAGAAAATTTAATCACATCATTATTAATAACAACAGAATGGTAATTTTCCTTTTTCCCTTAGAGTGTTTTTTTGTGGCTGATGAAATTAACTTAGAAGAAGGTGACATTGATTTGGAGCAAAGTGAAGGCCTATGGATCAGGTCCTCCTGCTCAACCTAGCAACTCTCCGTAATCCCATGAAAATATTTTTACAGTGTTTTTAAAAAATGGACTCAGATTTTTGAAAATTAAATAAGCACATGTCTTTGTCAATTATGACACTAGTTTTCTGTTGTTCTCCCCTAGCCTTGTTACATGGTAAGGTGATAGCAGCGAGTCTTGGGCAGTCTGTCTTATAAATCCAGCATTTATGTGACTTTGTTTTCAGAAAAAAGGAGGGGTTTGATAATTTTAGAGGCCTGCTTAAGAAAGTCTGCTTACAATTAAGTTAATTAATTCTATGACTTCGAATGGAAAAACCTCAGACTTCCTTTTGGGTTGGGTGGCTTTTTTGTCAACCCAACAGCTGATTTCCATCAAAACCCAGTGTATCTGATAATATGTGCCATTTGATTCAGCCATTCCAAAAAAGGAAATTATTTTTTTCAGACACCATCTACAAAGAAATATCATAGGAATGAATAAATACCACTGTACTACTTTACTGACGATTTGTATAAGAAGGAGAAGACAATTCTAGATCATTGTAAAAGTACCCTTCCCGTAGTTGCAGTCACATTGGATACACGGGTTTTAGAAAATCTTTTTTTTTTTCAGTGACATTATTGAGGAAGCCAACAAAACCCAGCATGCTTCTTTTCCCACAAATCCTCCGTTCCAGTCGTTGCAGCTGTCGGCCACACAGATGTTCTACATCAACATGCTTATGGCGTTTTACATCCTATGGACTATTTTCTACGGGCTTCTGCTGGAACAGATGAGGCAGATCCTCCTAACAAAATATAAAGCCCACATTTAACTCTTATACTGGCTACATCTTGGAGGAACTGACTGACTTTGAACCAACTCCTTTTTATTATGTGAAACATCACCTGCGAACACGGAAAGGCGTGACAAAATTAGTGGGCACTTCACAGTATGACTTGAGGGTCGCGTCTATGATAAGTGTTTATACTGGCACAGAGGGGTCAGAACTAGAACTGTCATTTTAAAGTTTTGTAAGTGATTGGACAGTAATAAAGTCAAACTCAATAAACAGGAAACAGTTTGAAATACAGATTAAGGAAGCATTTATATTTGGTAGCTAGTGGCCCATAATTGTTGAGGGCACAAAAAAAAAAAAAAAAAAAAAAAAAAAAAAAAGGCAATGAAGTAATCATAGAGTTGAAGAATAGCCTAATTATAAACATGAACAAATACATATGAAAGTGCAAGAAGTGTTGGGGACCAATTGAGCCTGCTCGAGATTGTAGTTCCAAACATAATTGGGTAAGGAACGATGGAGAAGCAAGGAGGCTCAAACCCAGATCGAATAGTAACTAGAAGTTTAGACACAAAAATTGTCCTCAACGGAATTGTTCCAGTTGGAGAAGATCCAGAGAGATAACAAAAGAACTGTGCTCAATAGAAAGGCTGCTATTTGAAGTTGATCAACAACTTTTAAAAAGAATAGATCAAATTCTAATGTTCAAACTTTGATTTAAAAAAAAGCAAACTAAGACTGAGGGCTAAAGAATATTAAAATAAATTGTTTAGGAAATATGTCCCTTCCCATCTCCTCAAGGTCCTTAAGGACATATATTATGGAATTTTCAAAAAGTTCAATTTTTTTTGGCTTTTTTTTTTTTTTTGAGACAAGGTTTCTCTGTGTAGCCTTGGTTGTCCTAGACTAACTTTGTAGACCAGCCTGGCCTCGAACTTACAGTGACCCGCCTGCCTCTGCCTCCTGAGTTCTGGGATTAAAGGCGTGCGCCACCACCGCCCGGCTAGTTCAATTATTTTTGATTCACTTAAATCTGGAGCTATTTCACCTGGACTTTCAAAGCATTGAACTGCATTCTTTCGCAGCATATTTTTAATCCTGAGGCCAAAGGCAATTAGAAAGTAGGCAGTTTTCATCACAGGACAATAGGTAGGTTATTTTTAAGAGGCATTTAGTTGACTGGTTTCTTGTTTTTGTTTTCATATCTATTTAACCAGGTAATTCCATCTGTGTGCATTATCTGATATTGTAAATGTACTATTAACTGCCTTTGTAAAGAGGAGGGCATCAGAACAAAATAAGATTTGGTATGTTTTTGCACAGTGACACCTAAAAACCCACTTTGCTTGACAAAAAACCAAATGACTTACAGCACGCATGTATCTCTTGCTTTTTCAACTTATTGATATAGCATCATGGGAACTGCAGCAGAGGCTACGCTTAGTCACCACTGGACTGCATGGCAAAACTGGGCCTCACTCAAATCATTTGGAAATAATTTTAAATCTTAACATATTCACGTAGTAGAAGAATTGTAAAATGCACTAGAACCTGGAGAAAGTTGTCAGCACTGCCACAGTTTTAAATCTCTTACGAGCCAGAAATGGTAGTCTTAAGGAAGGAAAACATAAGCAAGAATCTCAGCTTCAGGTTACACAGGGAAAGGCTTTATGTATTTTATTACAAGATGCTATATATTTACATGAACAGAAAAAGAATAAATATAATCTGCTTTTGTGTAAGTTCAACTTAATGTGGTCAATCTATTTAAATCTAAGGACCTTGTTATTTCATGTATCCATGTAAACTCATTTAGGTAATTAGTTTAAGGCCTGCCAGGACCAAATCTTTAATAATATTCTCAATGGCTACATTCAAGCTTGGGTTTCCATTTCCCTGAAGAGAAAATGTGTTATTTGGGATTTTTTTTTTCTGCTGTTAATTTTATACAGCACAGGAAAAATTATGAAGTAAGATAGTCAGGCCAGCCACTCTATTCATCCCTTACATAAACATTTCCTTTTCCATCTCCTACTGTCAACCCAAGCCTGTTCCTTCATTATATTGTTAGCCTAATGTAAAAGTTGCTTTATAACCCGATTTGCTTTAATATCACTAATGAGAGAATTTCGTGTAAGTTAATATACATGACATATATGTATACATATATATGAGTATATTTAGGCTAAGATTTTTCATTGTTATTTTTGTCTTTCTGAAAAAAAATTATGATGAACTTTGTTGTTTCAAAGCCTGAGAAGAAAAGCTAGAATTCACTAGGCCTTTTATGGATCAGCCAGCTTGAATTAAACTACTACACAACAGATGGTTATAACACTCAGAAAAGGCAGCCTGAAGTGGAAGATTTAGGCAGAGGCAGCCTAGTGGGGAGACAGAAGTCTATGAAATGATAAACTTTTCCATGCCATTAGGTCATGTATCCAGTGTCTTTTCCAACATGCTGCTTAGGTACATATCTTTGTCCCTCTTTTTCCACTGAAAAATGCCTGCATATTTCATTTTAGAGACCAATTAATAACAAACCAGTATACTTTCTAACTATTTTAGTTACCTATTAGGAATTAGAAAGCTAGTTCAAAATATTTCATGTGTTATATTGATACTTAATTATAACATTAGTCAATCTCAGGCTTAGCCTAGGTCACTGAAATATCTAAGCATTAGTTAGCTAGCATATTACAGAACCTACAGTAAATATAACCATAAAAACTTTTACTAGTTATTTGTTTAGTTGAGCATTCTACAATTGTAATATTATATAATGGGACTAATATTTTAAAATAATTTAAGGATGTCTAAAAAATTTAAATATGTATAGCATGAATGCTACTTAAAATTAATTTTACAAGGTAAACCTAACTGAACATAGCTATTTCATGCTACATGTTACAAAGAGGCTTTATGGTACTTTAACCATTTCAAAGCAAAAGTAATCATCGAAAGGTACATAGTCTATTACTTGAAACAAAATGAGATATGTGAATTATGTTGATAACTTGACAGGATTGCTGATTTCTAGGTAGGAATTAAACTTAATCATTATCAATTTCCACACAAATACTCACCTGCAATGACTTAAATTTAAGTTACTGCTTTTTGCATTAAGAATGATATCAAGCCGGGCATGGTGGCACATACCTTTAATCCCAGCACTCAGGAGGCAGAGGCAGGTGGATCGCTGTGAGTTCGAGGCCAGCCGGGTCTATAAAGCAAGACTAGGACAGCCAAGGCTACACAGAGAAACCCTCTCTCGAAACCACGCCCCCCAAAAAAAAGAAGCTATCAAAGACAATAAACAGGATTCAACAGTTTAACTCAGCTGCTGTTGGCTTAACATGGTTGTACCAACAGTGAACCTGAATTTAAAGGCTTCAGTTTGATTAATGTGTGATGACAATCAAGAGCTGTTCTGTGATTCTTGGTATAGCAGGGGGCAGTTAAGACCCCAATCTGGCATTCCCGTCAAAAGAAAAGAAACAAACGCACGCCAAACTCCCTACTGTGCTAACTAACTATGATGCTGGTATTGTCTATTTGTATCACTGAACTGTTGGCGTTCCATGCACTTAATACAGAATACAGAATCCATCCCGACTTCACAGGAACCTCAATGAGTTATCTTTGCTGCAGCTTTTTAATCTGTACTCTTTAGAGATACCAAACACTTACGTTTAAAGCAGTAGGCATCAAATCTGCTATCAGGGAGAGGGAAGCATGTCTGGTTCTCAAAACGATACAGGGTTCTCACCCCAAGTAGACCACCTCCACACTGGGCCCTGGCCACAGTCACGGGGTGCCGCACGCTGGCATCCGACAGCCACCCGTAATCGCATTGGTCAAAGCCGTTCCTCCAAGCTGCTTGAAGCTCTCCAACCGTCGCCAGCCTGGCGTCTTGGTTTTCACACTCTGCCTCGGCCTCCTCAAAGGTGAACTTATGGGGAGCAGTGATGTGGAACACATCGCCTGCAATAAGAAGAGGAAGAAAAGGGGCTTAGGTGTAGTCCTCATCCTCTTTCTCTTTTGATAAATACCGCGAGAGGACGTGCGATGCTTTCTACAGTAAGGAGACAGCTTCTCATGTGAGAAAGCAAACAGCCACACGGATTCTTCGATAAAACTATTATTATGATACAATAAAAATAGCATACCATACAAGCTTCATTCTACATAAGTATCTGTATGTGTGCATGTGGAGGGATATATGTGTGTAGGCACATAGACATATATTCCTTCCAACAATTTGGTGAAGCATTCATTTGCTAATAAAGTGTGATTAAACTATTGTAAAATTAAACAAACAAACAAACAAACAAACAAAAAAGCTTTCCAAGTGATTATTCAACATCCTGTCCGGAGAGTTCTAAAATCAAACAGCAGTTCTCTGACCCCCGCCCCCTTCTTCCGACATATTACTACCGTCCAGATTAAACTTGTTGATTAAACAACTAGATAAGAGAAATCCCCAGGAATTCGATTTGGGAAAAGGTAGAAGAATTAGAAACGGAAAGAATGTCATTCTTCCTTGTGTCCCTGTCTCAGGGTCACTGTGACGGTGCTGCAGGCTGCAGTTGCATAGCAGTGCAAGCTAGGCGGGCTGATACCATTTCACACAGAATAGCTCAGGGGACCAGGCCTCTACAGGGCAAAGAAAGCCCCGCCTTGCTCATTTTTTTCCTGCTTGCTGTACCCAGAGAACGAGAAGAGCATGCACTCTAACCTTCATTAAGTCACCACAAATGTCATCAGGGGCTCTAGCCAAAATCGATGGGCTGTTAGACCTGCTGATTAATCAATAAGCAACTTCTGAATGCTTGCTGTTCTCATCACTAGGTCCAATTAGCAGAGAACACTGTTCATTTTAGCTAACTATTACAATACAATTCAGGAAAAAATGCAGTTTGTTAAATGTGAGCAACAAGTGTAACAACAATTTGCCAAAATAAATTTAACTCCAACTAAATGATGCTTCTAAAATATGGGCACAAATGGAAAAGAAAAGAAAAGAAAGAAAAGAAAAAGTCAGAGGAAACACGGAAGAACACCTAGAAAATATAACCTGACAGGCAGGAGTACAAGTGAGATAGAAAGGAAGGTAAAATGCTATCAGGCCAGTATTGCAGAAGCCAGGGTCGTGTTTCCGTGCCTCAGAGGTGATCTCTAATGCTGTGATAGATCAGACAACAGGGACACAGAATTCCTTCAGTGTTGATCTACTGTAGACACAAGCCAGATGGAACAAGCCAACTGCTTTAAATGAATGGTACCATTAGTCTAAGTGTGTGATAGTTTTATGAGAGAAAGAAAATTAGTCATAGGGAAAAAATGGCCAAAATACACATATCAGCTGTTCTTGATATAAATCCAAAATTTGTACTGAGGAAAATAAACCAAAACCCCATTAAGAGCTGCTATATTAAAAGAAAGAAACTTATTTTTATCATGGGGTTAAGGATAGGCTTATATATTAAATCACCTAGGCTGGCAAACAGCAACAACAACAGTAACCTCACATCCCAAAACGCACATAACGAACAACACCCTCCCCATAAGGTTTAAAAGCACCAAAGTCACTCTACCACATTCACAGTGTGTATTCAGAAATATATGTTCAATACATGGCATTTCTAGCTCTTCTTTAGCAGAACATTTTGTTTTGTTTTTCACGCTGTCAAGCAACACCTCAAATAAAAATTAGCTCTGTTGCCACCTATCGACATGGCACGAAGCAACTTGGAAAAGGCTTGAGGGAGAGGCCAGCATGACAGCCTCTCTTAGCTCAGTATCACAGGTGGCGGAGGCCTGAAATGGATGCTTGTTTAGGGAGGAGAGCATGCCCACAGCTGTCCCTCAAAGGTAGAACCCCTGCTCCTGGCTCCTTAGCTTCCTGCTAAACACTCTGTTCTGAGGCAAAACTGCTATTGATCCTGACTCACAAGAGCGATCTGCCAGCCAGAGTGAGGAAAAACAAAAACAAAAACCTCACTCATTAAAGAAAACTAGATTGTTAACTAGATTGATTGAGCTTATCTTAAGGTAAGAAAAAAAACCATTATTCATAAAGATAATATGTAGTCACTCGCCTTCTGTGGCATAACTGTTATTTTGGAATAAGAACAAAGGGAAAATCATTTAATTTAATGATGCTCCAAAATTAATGACTTAAGCCTTCTTATGCCATAATATCTTAGCGTAAACATTACCTTTGCGCATATCACAACCATAACAATATAACAAGTCCTACACCACATAACTATATTATTGTCCTTATTCACTTAGAATTAATGCTCAGTCCATAGCTAATCACACTGCCTACACATGTGACAGTTTCCAAATACTGAAACAGAACATCTGGTATTGAGTTCATTTCATGAAATATTCTGAAAAGTTTTGGTCTAAAAACATGTGTTTCAATGGAGTAGAGAATTCACAAATAACTTATAGTAAATGTATCTTAAAGTTCTGATAGATTCCAGGAACAAGTGAATCCAAAGCAGGAGAGAGCAAATGCAAGTATGGAGGCAGTTGCCTACCATGGCTATGTCAAGGACAGTGAGTACAGAAGGGGACCAGAGCAGGGTTCCTTGGTCATGGCTCTAAGTCAGTAATTTAAACCAAACAAAGGAACTCAGCAAACAAGGAAAAAGCACCCGTGTTTGAATCTCAGCACCACCTTTGGAGTTTAGGAGGCAGGTGCAAAGTACTCTGCGGGCAAATTGCAGTTGTACTAGGATAAGCCAGCACTGCTATACCACTTCTCATGCACACATGCACCTGAGAAATCAAGGTAATTTTAGATTTAGCAAGCAGTTGCCTCCCAGGAGAAGAATGACTTCTTGTAGTTGACAAGAGAAGTCCATTATAAATTTCCGGCAGATGCCATATTAAAACAGCAATGTTTTTAAGGTCTATACATACATATTGATATTAGCGTACAACACATAATATAATGGAGAACAGAGGATTTTATATACAAGATAATTTGCCGATTCAAAAAGAAAACGTAAACAATATCATATGTCACATTATCACATGTTTTCAAGCTAATTGCTTCAAGTTTTAGCTTACTCCTAATTTGGTTACCTCTCCAGAGATGGTCTAAAACATGGCTTCTCAACTTGTGGTTCATGGCACCCACATACGGTTGAACCATCCTTTTCACGGGGACCTCATATAAGATATCTGGTATATCCTATATTTGCATTACAATCCATAACGACCCCAAATTTACAGTTATGAAGTAGCAACAGAAATAAATTTATGGTGGAGGTCACCACAACATGAGCAACTCTTTCTCCTGATGGGGCAGCCTTGGCAGGCCACAGAGGAAGAGAGTGCAGGCAGTCCCAATGAGACTTGATAGGTTGAGGTCAGTTGATAGGGGAGGAGGGCTTCCCCTCTCTGAGGAGCAGGGGAGGGAGAATGAGGGAGGGAGAGAGGGACTGGGATGTGATAAGAGAGGTGGCTACATTCAGGATAGAAAGTGAACAAAAATTTTAACACAATAAAAAAGAAAAAAGAAATAAATGACCATTGGAACACCCACCACCACCACCAATTTAAAAAGGGGAGAAGCCGGGTGTGGTGGCGCACGCCTTTAATCCCAGCACTCGGGAGGCAGAGGCAGGCGGATCGCTGTGATTTCAAGGCCAGCCTGGTCTACAAAGTGAGTCCAGGACAGCCAAGGCTACACAGAGAGACCCTGTCTCGAAAAACCAAAAAAATAAAAAAAATAAAAATAAAAAAGGGAGAGAGTCTCAGGATTAGGAAGGAGGATAATCACTGGTCTAGTTTTAATCTCAGCACTCAGGAGGCAGAGGCAGGCGGATCTCTGTGGGTTCAGAACAGCCAAGGCTACACAGAGAAAAGAGAAGTAGGAGGAGGGAGGGAGGAACAAAAGAAAGAGAGAGAGACAGAGACAGACAGTGACAGAGAGAAGGCATTTTTATTTAGATTTTCATGTCTGGACACAGTGCACAAACTAGAACTTTCTTAATCATGGAAATTAACATCATGAGAAATATTAAGGAAAATTACTTCAGTTTGACCAGCAGCTACCACAAGTCTCCCTTGAAAAGAGATCAGGCCTGAACTTTTTCCATTCTTCTGAGTGCCTGACAGCAAAGATGCTTCTTGGCAGAATAAAAAGTGACACATGGTGAAACAGCAAGCAATGGTGAAACAAATTAAAGCATGAAAAAAAAAAAAATGATTGATGGTGCTCAAACACTGAAGCGACCTCTCAGGAAGACACTCAGCAGAGCTGTCAAAAAGCCAAAGTCGAGAGCGTAAGGCTATGACAGGTGATGGTTGCTCTTGGTCCTCACAGCTGAGATCTCACTGTGCTTTCCTGAACCAAAGAATTTGAAGGACAGCATCAACGATGTTGTCTCTTTTATTTACATGGCATAATCCTGTTCTATGAAAAATATGTGCTGCGAATAGCAGTTCAGTAAACTAGCAAAATCCATGCTTGCGTTTTAGGAAATTTATATGTATTTATGTGTGTATACATATGTACATCATACACCATATATACATATGTGTGTAAATACCTGTACACACTCACACACATATTTGTTATTCCAGGTCACATGGTGGTAACAGCAATTCAAAATAATTAGCTTTGAAGTATTGATTTACATTTTTTAAGGGATTTCTCTTTCACTCTTTCTCTTTCACACTTTAACTAAAATACACATATACTCACATATACACAATGCTCAGTTTAAAATGAATATTCATTGTCCTCCAAGTCACATATTAGTTAACTACCCATTCTGGGATAGCCTTTCATATATACTGCTCTGTAACACCTTGAAAGGCCACTATGTATAAATGCTGTAAATGTGTCAGTTCTACTGAGACTGGGCCTTATAATCTGAATAAAAGCCAGTAGTATACCAAGTAATGGTCAACAATTAAAGAGAGAAAGAAAGATAAACTTTAAAGAAAACCTACTACTTCTATCATGCATTTCTTGGCTAACTATTATGTGCGTTCATGCCTACAACCATCCCTTGATATTGGCTCAAAACAAAACAGTACAAAAACTTGTAGCCTTTCCTCAACTGAGTGCTTATAGTATTTTCAGAAATAAAACTGGTAACAAAGTTGGAAAAAGTAAACCAGAAAACAAATGCGAACTATGTGAAACTAACTCTAAATAAAGCAAATAAAGTAAAAGATTCTGTCGATAAGTCCTAGTGTGAGTCAGAAGAAGCCAGCAAGAAATCCTGGAGGCACTAAGGCTTTGATTACCAGTAATAGAGAATGTCGGAAGATGGGCTGTGGGGTGGGGGGTGGCGGTGGTGGACAAGGTGGGGGGAGTGTTCTCTGTGACAAGCAGAGCATCACTGCAAAATGGGCGTGTGCAAGGTCTCCAGAGAGCCAGAGTGGCACCAAGTTCATGTAGGTGAGGTAAAAATCCTTAAAGGTGGGGCTGCATGGAAAACACGGGTCTCTACAGTTAGAGGTGCTGGAACTCTGAGCCAGTCAGTCAGGTCTGGATACAGTCCTGGCATTGATTCATTTGCAAGGGAGCTAAGTGGGTCAATCATGAAGGGAGACAAACTGACCTCATCTGTCACATCTGCAGAGACAATAAAATGGCTTTGAAAAGCCAATTATTTTCTGACAAGAACTTGCTTCCATAAGAAACCCAAATATTCCACTTTTATTTAAAGGGTATTGATTTTTTAAAAAATTTTAATAATATTTTAGCTTGATGTGGTTTTAGCTAAAATATTTACATTACGCTCATGACAGCCTGCTCTTACCTATCTTGTCTGGGGATTACTTTTCTGCCATCTTATGCAGCTAAGAACACAAACCTCCTAATCCACTGCTGACTTCAGCAGAGAAACACATTAACTCACAGAGCACCTTCGCAAAGATTTAAGCCCTCAGATGGCAAGACCAAGGCAGTGCCCTGAGTGCCCATGACTCTGTGGAGAGGTAGAGACCAGCATGCTGCTGAATGCCATGATTTGGGCAGACGGTGGCTACTCAGAGTAGAGTTATTTCAGACAAATTTGGAGGGGTAATATGAAACCATTTGTCTGCCAGCACGTTATCTTGTAATTGCTCAATAACGCCCGAGCATTACGTTAACCACATTCAAAGTGATCCGGTCTTCACGACGCAGTTCCGGTTGCTCCTCATAGCCCTCAAAGTGCCACGCCTCAAGCTGACTTTGACAGAGCGCTGCACTCTAGGCCCCCTCAGATCGAGTCTATTTCGGGAAATCTCTAGGGATGAAACTTTGTAGTGTCTGAAGTCTTTTTTCAATATTTAACGATCTTCGTTGTTAGAAAACCTTAACTTCCTATAGAGGTATAGAACCTAATACACGCAGGTGTGGTGTCAACATACTTTTCTTCTCTGAGTGCAGTGGAAAAAAGGAACCCTCTCATTCTCATAAGCCACACAACGACTAGTATTTATTAATCACTAACTTTGTGTCATACAATGTAGTAAAAGCCCCACATATTATTTCACTCCCTCTCCCTGCCATGCTTCAAAAGTAAATGCTCTCTTTGTTCTAAATCTCATAAGAGAAGTATCTAGTTAAAGCTTCAAGATACAAAATTTACCCGAGACATGACAAGCAGTAAATGGCAAGATGAAACACCATTGGTTCTTCTTTTTAAATATCACATTCACTGCCCTCCCATGTCTGCCCCTATCTCCCCCCATTGGGTTCAGCTTGAGTTGTCTGCCTACTCTTGGGAGTGGTGCCCACCCTGCAGTGTGGTAAGCCTGACTTTCCCTCTCAAAACAGGTACCAAATGCCAAATGTGCCTTTTTGTGTGCGCATTCCCTCCACACTGGCGTTTCTCTACAGGTACTTTATTTATTGAATTTATTTTTTAAGGGTCTCACTATGTTCCCCCTCGCCTGGCCTGGAACTTAGGATATTGACCAGACTGGTCATAAACTCTGCCTCCAAGTGCTGGAATTAATGACCTGGGCCACCATGGTCGGCTTGCCCTTTCTTTTCTTGAAGCTGAGAAAGTGAGCTGCCTCTTGAGTTTGCTCTCAGAGTGCTCTTCTCTCTTCCCAAATACTGATGGTCCCCAGTAGGCTAAGGCCTGAGTTATGATTCTCAGACTTCCCAGCAACATAAACATAACATGTATTCCATAGAAACCATCATTAGAAATGTCAGTTTGACATATTCCGGAACCAACAATTGTTGCAGTTTTGTTTCTCACCGTATTGGCACCAGCATTAAGCCAGAGCTTCCGTTCAGCCATTTGTCCAGATAAGAGTACAACTAGTCTTCTTCAAATTACTGTTGCTAAGTGATATTGCCCTGTAGGCTGCATAGTAAATGCATGTTCAGTTCCTAGTATGTGTATTGGGTATGTAACCTCATCACAAACCCAAGCCATCTGGGGTCTCCATCTTTCTCCAGCTTTTCTGAATCCTGCCACCATCTCAGCCCCAGTTAAAGGGCATCTCAACATCTTCCAAACCAGATGATGAGAAAACAAAGGTACATATAGTAATGATTATTTCATAAATCTTGACTTCTGTGTTCCTATTGCAAACCCGACTTCCCATTGATTTCTCTAATAATAGTATTCTGATTCCTAATGATATCTAACAAAGCATCGTAAGGCCTAGAAAATTTCAAATAACACAAGCTAATATTAATATAAATGAATATATGCCCTTTATAGTTTCTCACCTAGTTTTCAAAATAAAGTTAAATGTTATGTTCATATGCTAAACTAATGCTATAAAGAAACTTAAGGAAAGCCAGAAAACTAATCAGATATAAGGTATATAATTAGTAAATGTTAAGAATAGTGTATAATATGACATTCTAAATCAAGAAATAAAAATGTCTAATCTTCTATTAATGTAATATCTTTCATGATAAATAACTAAAGTTAAATAAAAGTTAGTGTTGGGATATCCAATTTTAACTGCCTCCAGTATCTTTCATACACTTGGCTTCCCTGACCACAATGAAATATGAGATCTGTGAATGCAGCAATAGATATATTTTATGAGAATTCTGCCTCACTTTCAAATGATCTTTATTAGTGCAGCAATTTTTTTTAAAAATCAGATGCAATTTTCTGATGTCAGCTTTCAATAAGAATTTTTGTCAATTCAATTCAGCTAAAAGCCAGAACCTTAGTAAGGGAATGAGAGAAACTCTGTAAGAATGATCTTGATCTTCCGTTTAGATCATCAGCCATAAAATTCTCCTTAATTCTCAATCCACTCCAGTTTCAAAATTTGAGAAAGGAGCAGCATGAGAAGATTTTCCAGTTTCCTCAGGAAAACACAGGAGGAAATGCTTCCACAGCAATATCATTATAAGCCTGCTGGGCACCCCCAGAATCATCAAACAAATACAAAACAAAAGCCTTGTTGCTCAGTTGACACAGATTTTAGTCAGTGATGGACATACTGTTTGTAGTGATTCTTTTTTCTTACTCTTCCAACTTCTATGTACTACAACAGCATCATTTAAAGCTTGCTGGTTTTGCCATGCTATATTCCACATGACATGTTTGTAGTCCTCAAGGATGTAAAACATTTACCCCAAGTAATGTTATACAATAGAGGTGGATTACATTGGATACAAGCAAGATTTATACAGAACATCTGTCTTGGAAATAAGTGTGACTACAGAGGTGGGAAGGGACTCCTATTAAGAATAGCAAACCCATGCCTGTAAGGCCCGCACCAGGAAGTTAAGGCAGAAGGACTGAGTTTCAGGCCAATCCATGCTACACAGCCTGGTTTATAAATAAGTAAATAAATAAATAAATAAATAAAACCAATCTATGTTACACAGCCTGGTTTAGAAAGAAAGAAAGAAAGAAAGAAAGAAAGAAAGAAAGAAAGAAAGA
>OU015758.1:26583646-26600590 GCA_907169655.1 Acomys percivali | reverse complement strand
AGAAAGAAAGAAAGAAAGAAAGAAAGAAAGAAAGAAAGAAAGAAAGAAAGAAAGAAAGCCAACCCATGCTACACAGGCTGGTTTAAAAATAAATATATAGAAAGGTAGATAGATAGATGACTGATAGATCCATACAGAAACCCAGAACTACTCTCTGACAATATTAGTCCCCGAACACTGAAGTGACATTGCAGATGATAAGGACCAACTCCCAACTGGTGCAGGGTGGTTAAGTCATCCTTGGCAGACTTCTACCACTCAGCCTTTTAAAAAGTCTACAGCCCTAGAACGCAGTGTCCATTAAGGGACATAGAAGACTGGAACAACAGAGGGGGTCCCTGAGTACCCAAGCCTGGCTTTCCGTCATAAAGTCTAGCTTAAGATTTGCACCTAGTGGCACTCAGAGGAAGGATAACAGGCTATCAAGAAGAGACTTGATACCCTATGATCACATAGAGGGGGAGGAGTCACAGACCTAGGGGAGGGGAAGAGGGTTAAAGTGGGAGGGAGGGAGGAATGGGAGGATACAAGGGATGGGATAACAATTGAGATGTAATCTGAATAAATAAATAATTAATTAATTAATTAAAAAAAGATTTGTGCCTACAAGAAACCATGTCTTTAAAAAAAGAAAAAAAAAAGGAAAAGGGGTTTTGTGCTTGACTATTCACCATCAATAAAGTTGGATAATGTTCTTTTCAGTAGATTAGATCTCAAAAATATCTTTCCTAAACTACCTCTGCCTCTAGTGTAGACTCAGCAGCATCCCAGATATACGCGGTATTTTCCTGAAAGATTTTATTCTAAGCTAAAACCGTGAATCATGATACAGATTTTCACCTTACTGAGATAGCAATAGGAAATTTATTTACTAGAGACAAGCCTTTCAACCACACATCTCCAATTTCAACAAGCTGTTATCAAAAACTATTTTAAAGATATTTCAAGCAGTTAAAATAATAAGAGAAAAGTTCTAATAATATGTGCATCAATAGTAGCTTTGCCTATTATATATGTCTTCCTTTGCCTATATACAAAAACATAGAAAACACACCCACTGTTATCAAATGATTATGACAAGAATGCTACAGTATCCTTTGAGGCACATTTAATCAGCGCACAAGGAAAACATGGGACATTTATAATCTAGCTCTTACATCTTGTAAACTATTCTTCAGTGAATACAATTGGAGATTCAAAGCCTAGCACAGCTCATAATACAAGGGGAAGAGGTCCCTCTCAGTCACAGGCATAGGGGAGGGGAGTAAGGGGAAAATGGGAGGGAGGGAGGAATGGGAGGATACAAGGGATGGGATAACCATTGAGATGTAATATGAATAAATTAATAAAATATGTTTAAAAAAACAAAGTCTAGCAAAGTAGCACACACCTGAACTCCAATTACATGAGAGGCCAAACAGCAGGACCTTTTGAGCCCAAGAATATGAAACTTGTCTGGCCAACACAGCCAGACTCAAAATAACAAATAAACAAATAAAAGCATCAAATCACATACTTTTGAGGCTGGAAGGGATTATCTCACCTTGCCTCATTTTCTATCTATCTAACACTCTGTGTACCAAGTCAAAGTTACAAGAATAAGTCAATTTAATATTATATTTATGATTTACTCAGGCTTCTAAGATACCTGTCACAATAAATGAAAACCCACTTCAAAAGTCATAGAAACTTCCATGCCCTTGGAACACAGTTGCAAGAACAGAGTTCTCTGAGAATTCTGAGTGCTGAGAGAAAAAAAAATTGCCAAGAAAACAAGACAAGAGTCTTGTGACCTCGGTTTCTTTAAAACCATGAAATTGTTGTTGGAGTGTGTTTTTGTGCCCTTCTAGGGGGCATTGGACAGGAGTGTTTCCTTCAGATTACTCACCACAACTGCCTCTTGATATTTGTTTATAGGCCTCTGTGGACAAACACGTTTTTGCTGCATGAGGATTGTCTGCCATGTGCAGTTTGCCCTATGGTTGTACACTTTATTCATGTGGCTCCTCTTAGCAATCAGAGTAGAAACTGTCTGGTGCTCTGAGTAACATTGGCTATTGCATGAGACTTTAACCCACCTCACTGATCAGCTCCATTATCCCAGCCCCACACCCCAACTGCCTCTAGAGTGGAAAATGCCTTTCATTGTAAAACTACCTGCAACTCTTTAGCTACTGTCAAGCGCTGAACTCAAATACTCTTTACTCAGGCAGGAAAATGACAGAGCTAAAATTAATCAGACTCTAACTTGTTGAAGAGAGGAAAAGACTTTATCCAAAGCTTCCTTTCCATCCCTGGTGAATAGCAAACAGTCTACAGCAGTGGGTGATTTGTCATTTTGATTGTGTGGATTGGTTGGATGAATGACTCTCCTGGGGAAAAAAAGTATTTGTGAAAAAGGGGAGCTGGGGAAAATTTTTTGATATGACCTTATTTGTCAGTCCATACTGCTTTTTTTTTTTTTTTTTTTTTGGTTGGGGTTGTATTTATCTGCACTTGGGCACACAGTGGTTAAACATTACACGGTTTCTACCACTACACTAGAATAGGTGCCGCCCTTACAGTTTTCTATTCTGAATGCTCTAAAAGGACACCATAGCTGTGAAGAACCTGCCACTGGCCGAGCTATTTCTATGCCGCATAACTGTTTACCCATCCCTCCTTCCCTTTCCGCTGTAATTTTGGCTTATCTCACCACAAATTCGTACAGTCGTGGAAATAAAAGCCTGCTGTGTGGAATGCAAATAAACCTGAGGACTTGCTCTGTGCTCTTGGTTCTAGTTTTCTCTCAGTTTTATGAATTCAAGTGAAGCTATAGAGCAGCAGTTCTCAACCTGTGTGCTGCAACCCTCTTGGAGATCAGTCATCCTAGGACAACCGGAAAACACTGATATTAACATTACAATTGACAAGAGTAGCAAAATCACAGCTATAAAGTAGCAAAGAAAATAATTTTATGGTTGTGGGGGGAGGGGTCACCACAACATGAGGAACTGGATTAAAGGGACACAGCATTAGGAAAGTTGAGAACCACTGCTTTAGAAAGTTAAATAAATGTCTTACCATCCAGATGATCCACATAGCAGTACACATCATAGGTTTCCTGGGGAGAGCGGAATCCATAGGTCCGGACCCCTTCCTTCCCCATCATGTCTCCATAACAACCTTCTCTTGGAGCCCGTATGGGATATCTGGGGAGGGAAAGCACTGGTGAGTGCCACTCTCACTGGCAGATTGATACTTAAAAGCTTATGGCTGCAGCCCTCTCACCTGACAGTTTGATCCGACAGCCAGCCTGCATCACACTGCTCAAATCCATCTTCATAGGCAGCAAACAGCTGCTCTGGGGTTGCGATGACAGCCCCAATGTCCACACAGGCCTGCTGGGCAGCCGCAAAGTTCAGTGTGTATCTGCTGGTTGCTGCCCTGTAGTGAAACACCACTCCTGCAAAGAGAGCAAACCGCAGACTGCTTCAGCGTTCAAATCCCTCACTGTATTGTGCAAAATTCCAGAATGAAATAATATACTATGTATTACAATTATCACAGTTACTTATTTTTAGTATGCAAAACTCTCGCTGATTCAAAGGCACTTCAAATATGCCATTTGTGTAGGTGTCCTGCCCTGCCCCTTATGCTATGTCCTCGAAACGTGAAGCATGATGACATTGACTTTCGCAGAGAGTGTGATAAGGTAGAGGAAACACCAGGCGTTATGCGTGAGAATGCCTATTGCAATCTTCACTTTGCTCCCTACTTGTAAACTAGTCAGACTCTATGAGTCTTAATCGCCTTTCTTTTTTTTTTTTAATTTTAATTATCATATTTTTTTATTAATTTATTCTTGTTGCATCTCTATGGTTATCCCATCCCTTGTATCCTCACATTCTCCCCTCCCTCCCATTTTCCCCTTATTCCCCTCCCCTATGACTGTTCCTGAGAGGGATTATCTCCCCCTGTATATGCTCATAGGGTATCAAGTCTCTTCTCAGTGACCTGCTGTACTTCCTCTGAGTGCCACTAGGTCTCCCCCTCCAGGGGACATAGTCAAATGTGAGGCACCAGAGTACATGAGAAAGTCAAATCCCTCTCTCCACTCAAGTGTGGAGACTGTCCTGTCCATGGGCTAGATCAGGGTAGGGGTTTAAATTTTACCGCCTTTCTTATCCAGTAGATCTGATATTTATTTGGTTTATCTGAATGGTAAGTAGGTTACTGAGCACTGTCCGAGTATGCACTATATCCACTGTGACTAGCATAATGTTTGGTCTTCTGCTGTGACTGACACAAACATACAAGTGTTATCTGAGCAGAGGCCTGAAATAAAGCTCTCCACACTTTGCCAAGTAAAAGCAAGACATGCATGCCACAAGATCCTCTTGGTTGTATTTTATGTATTGCTAAAGTAGTAGTTAAAAAGCTGTGCTCAGAGTCTCAAGAGAATGTCAAAGAGCTGGGAAAAAAAAAAAAAACATCTAAAGGGTGGAACTGTTGGTCCTTTCTTCCCTCTAGTTCCATTTTTAAACTGGACTAAATATCATGATTCATCAAAATGAATCCAACTGATATGCTAGGGAAGTCACAAAATATAGACTGGAGTACCTGGATGTTATAAGTAAAACTTCATTAAGTCATAGGACTCAAGAACACTTTTTGTTGTTGTTTCGAATGAATTGAGGTTTCAGAGATGTCTGTCACCCTCTTATAACTGAGTCATTTCCTGGGGTAGACAGATCTGTCTTCCGTCGTGAGACTCACTATCAGACCGTCTCCCTCATGTTAGTCTTCATAATGTGTCTCTGTCTCAAGACAAGTGCATGCCAGCAAAAGAAAAGTGCAAGAAGGAGAATAGGCACCTCACAGACAAGCCCCAGTATCAGCTCCCATTCAGAGGGAGCTGCACAGCAGCTCAAAGATGCCCTGACTGGCAAGGAGCATCGCTTTTCCTGTCTCTGATCTTTCATCTCTCAAAATGTCACCAAATGCCGCTCTCTCCCTTCATGTGGCCTCTCGAAAACTGTCTGGGAGTACATCTGTGCCACGCATCTAGTAACCATGAGAAATAGCCTAGGATAGTTTGTAAGTTTTAAGTAAAAACTTGAATGGGTTGAAAATGGTTTATAGCAGTTAAAGTTTCAAGTAATCTTGGGAATTATAAGTCTTCCTCATACACTGACTATTGATACTGAGAGGGGACAGAGCAGAGGGCCTCCTTGCCTAAGGCAAAGACCATCAGTCCATATGTCAGTGTCTGCGATTGTCAGAATAACTTGAAGCTATCCCAAGGCTAAGGAGATTAAGTAGACTGTAGCCATTGTTCCCGGGCAGCTAACAGGCAAATCCATTGCTAAAACTTTAATGATGAAAAAAAATTAAAAGATAAGACTCTGTTAAAGTCTTGGAGAATTTTAGACAAAAAAAATGTGCGTGATACACATCTATGCATTTACATGTATTTGAAGGTACAATCTTAGGCTAACTAAAATCAATGGTGAGGAACACGGGGATAAAAAGAACCCAGGGATTTAATGGACACATGGACAGCAGGAAACAGATGAAATTAATAATAAAGGAGGCTCAATATATTTGCTTGTTGCACCTGAAATTCAAACCATTTCCTTTTGGCTAAACAAGAAAGGGTTTTTTAACAGAACTCCTTTTATGTATTTCTGAAAGGTGAACATTTTATAGGGAAATTGAGAGTCGGAAGAAAATCTGTTCCATCATGTCTGGATATTAAACTTTCGCTTAATAACTTGCCAACGTTCTGCTTCCAAGAGCTGTGGCATTATGTGTGTGCCCAATTAGAGCAATTTCTCTTTGCTTTGTCTTCTAACTTAAGCTCAAGTGACATATAAACCACCATTAAAGGGAGGATAAAGGTGAAATGTGTCATTACAATGCTTAATGGATAGCAACTAGTATTAAGGTTACATTTTTTTTTAAATCTGATTTTTTTTCCTCTGAACAAACTGAAAATTCGAATATTGATTGCCTTTGTAAGACATTATGATATAAATCATGGATAATTTCTTAAACTCAAAGTTGTTTTGTTGGTTTTTTTTTTTTTTAATGTTTATTTTGTGTGTCTAGGTGTGCATGCACAAAGGCCTGGGCAAATGCATGCTCTTCTACCGTGCTGGTTCCAGGGCAGCTTGTCAGGCTTGGCAACAAGTGTCACTATGCTGAACCAAGTTACCAGTGATCATTCATCATCAAAGGAAAGAGGCTGAGGTTGTGGTTTGTGATCGAGGGCTCGCCTAGCACACACAAGACATTGGGGTTGATCTTCAGCACCCCAAAAAATCACACTAAGAATTAAGACAGAAAAGAGGAAAGTTTTATATCTGCATATGTCTATGTCTATGGTTATACATGGAATAAGAATGACCCTAGGGTTATTGTATTTGGATAGTTGGTCCTTAGTTGGTGGAACTGTTTGAGAAGGACTAGGAAGTGTGATCCTGTTGGAAGAAGTAGGTCATTGGTGCGGGGGAGCTCAATTTTCAAAACTCCTCCACATCATTTCTAGTTAGCTCTCTGCCTTCCTCTTGCAGATAAGAATGCGCAACCTCAGGTGTTGTCCCAGCACCATGCCTGATGTCCTTTTGCCTCTCACTCTTCAACATCATGATCATAGACTCTGCTCCTTTGTAACTGTGAGCCCGAAACGAAATATTTTGCTTTTTAACTTATCTTGGTCATAGTGCTTTGTCATGGCAATATAAAAATAACTAAGACAACATATATACAGCATTGAAATTAAAATGAAGAAAAGCTTTTTTAGATTTCAAATGCAATCACTAGTAGGTCTCAGCCCTGAAATAATGACTTAAAAACTATGTACCACGTCTTCAATATTTCCAATATATTGTGCTTTACTAGACTCAATTGATAAAGATGATTCACAAAAGGTTACCTGTTCTGAGTGAGTAAGTTTGTTTTCAGTGAAAAGCAAAGCCTCTTGAATTGATGGGTTTCCCACTAGCTCATATCCAGAACAAGAAATACCCTTGTGTACTGGCCCACACTTCTGCCATGGGTACCATGCTACAACCTTTCTTACCAATCTAAAAGCCTTACCATCCACATGCAGCGACATGGTGTCCTGAGTGTCTTCAATCCCATACATGACATCACAGCGGTAAATGCCTGCATCACTAGCACGGAGTTTGACCATGGTGAGAGAGGCATCTCCCACATCCTCGGGATGTGTAGGCACTGACACGCGCCCTTTGTAGTCCTGACCAATCTTGATATTTCCATTTTGGGCCACCAGGACAGTAGTCTCCTTTATGTCTTTTCCGTTTTTGTCCACTTCCATTTTAGACCATTTGATTCTGAGAAATTCACTCGTGTTGTGATTGGGTGGTAAGGTAGGCATGGTGGAAAAATGACAAGGTAGGCTCACTTTTCCAGACAGAGAGCCTTTGACAGGTGGGCTTCTTTCCATATTTGCTAGAGAAAAGACAAAATATCAGGTTAATATTCCCCAAAAGCTGATACTGAGCCTATTGAATGTGTGAATGGATATGAAAATGTTACAGAGCTTTTGTTACATCTTGAGTATGTGGCGGAAAAAGTGACAATGATTTATATAAAGAAAATAGCATGGAACTTCAATAATGCTTTATAACAAAGTTGGAGATTAATGATGCTCATCTTTGTACACTGAAGTGCATAACTCATTTGAAAGTATTTGTTACTTGATATTTAACAAAAAAAAAAAAAGATAAAATAAGGAAAGGGAAAGAAGGAAATTAAGGACAGAAAAGAATCAGGCAAGCTAGAGTCAATACCACAGACTAAAAGACTAGACCAAACTGGGTTGGTTGGTGCTCACACCTATAATACTAGTTCTTAGGAGAATGATGCAGGATTGCTCTAGGTTCCAGTCTAGCCTAGACTACAGTGAAAAAAAAAATCTTTCAACCTCTCTTTCCCTCTCATTTATCTGTATCTCTATCTCTATTTCTATCTCTATTTTAATTTATATCACTGCTGTCCCCTTCTTTATCTCAAAAAAACCAAACCAAACCAAACAAAATCTAGACTGGTTTTAGGGAAAGCAGTTCAAAGGTAAACATTTATGTTTATGGATCAGAAAAAAAAAAAAAACTCATTTAGGATAACTGCCCTAAATATTACTTTAGAAAACTCCAGTAAAAATTAACATTTGAAGCGGAAGCTAGAATTGTAAACAGTGCTTGAGAAGACCAGAGAGAGAGAGCAGGGCTCTTATTTGAAGAGCCCTCTTCAGGCCAGGCAATGGAGGCAGGCAGATTTCCAAGGCTAGCCGGAACTTGTTACACTAATAGGTGAGAGATGAACATCATTTAAAGTAACTACCACATTACCTTAGAGAAAATGAAATTAAGTTAAAAGAAGAATTTCAAACTTCATGAGTCCAGAGGGGGGGCAGGTCTAATGTTTGAAGAGCCCTCTTTGGGCTCTTTATAAGGATGAGGCTTCTTTATAAGGATGGCAACCCAGCTGCAATCACTTTGCGGAGAAGCACTGCCTTTCATTAGCCCCTGGCCGGAAAGCCTGCTTCTGCTCACCTAACCCTCCCAATGTACTTATTCTGTTTAAGCTCTTAAACATTTCATGACAAAGGGTACACTGGTTACAACTTAACACCACTGCATGCAAAAGAAAACATCTTTTCACCCTCACTGGAATCCTGGGCCCCAGACCTCCTGCCACTTTGCAGCTGACAAGGCTAACCCAGGTGTTAGAAATGACAGAAATCATTGTTTGTTGCACAAGCAAACCTCACTTCATGAACCGGTAGCCAAAACTTTAGAGTCACCTCCACGTCAAGTGACACTGTGACTTTTAACTGCTGATGTTTTTTATTTTTTCTAACACTGTGCTAGTGGTCTGAAAAATAGGCACGCGTCCACACGAACTAGCTCATCAGATCCTTAACAGTGAGTTGGGTCACTTTTCAAAATTAAAGGAAGATATTATTCCCTTTAAGAAGACGAAGAAGAAGAAAAGAAAGTCCATTGCCAACAGCAGATGATAGGCCTAAAGTGGGCACAGTGCCTCTCACTTCCAATCCTAGGACTTGAGGCATCAGAGTAGGTGAAATCTCAGCTAGTGAGAGGTCATCTTGTGCTACATAAAAAAATTCCAGGCTATCCTGGGCTGCATAGCAAGGCCTTGACTTCCCGTCCCAAAAATGTGATCAAAACAATATTACATCTGGTGTATTTATGATAGAAATCACTCACTTATTCCAAAACTATAACATTAAGCTCAGGATTTGTTAATCATTCTATTAATCTAAATACATAGCTTGTTGACGGGTGCTTAACAAAATTAAAAATGAAGTGAGCTAAAGTGCTACTTAGGATTTTTGGGGGGGGGAGGGGTTGTTTGTTCGTTTTGTAGTGTAATAGCAAGGCAACAATATCGTTTCCATTGCTTAAAAAAATAAAACCTCTAAGTTAAAAGTTCACTCTCTGAAATGAGCCTGATGTCTTGGTGAAGATGCCCCCCGAGAGGCAGTGGCAAGGCCCCAGCTGGCTGGTGACAAACGTGAGCCCGAACACGTGTCTCATTATATCTAACCAAATAATTTCTAGCCTTGGCATTTATTAACTTCTTCTCCTGACCCTAAATTCATTCACATAGGCAGTCTTTGTCTTAAAACACCTGCTTTAGTCATTCCCAGAACTGAGATCTTTTCGTAGTTCCAAGGCCTCCTTCATACATCCATAAAGCCAGCAGGGGACTTTGCTAAAAGTGAAAAGTGACCCCTACTGGTTCGCATTCCTTTAATTTGACTCACATCAAGGGATGCCAGCACTTCTGTTTGTGTAACTTAATGATCTATATTTCAGGGTTGGGGGATTCTAAGACTTGTAAATTATGTGCCTAAAAATCTAGCTTACACTTACTGTATGTCCTAGGAGTTCATATTTTCCCTCCTAAAGAATCATTTAACCAAAATAAAGCATAGTAACAATACCATGTATGCTTGGGGAGAGGGGGTTAGCAGGAAAAAAACACCAATTTTATAATAGTGTAGGATAAATGGTCTCTGCTTCCACCATATCTATTGCTAAATTACAATTGTTTTCACAATTATAAATGCGTAGGGGAAGACACAGGATTCACCCAAATCCATCAAGTAGGGAAGAAACTAAAACGTGAGACATGGCTTAGTCTACTGCTCCAATGAAGGCACACGTGGAAAAAGGCAGTCTCACAAGGGCTGTGTATTGTTCCAGCTATTCATAAACACTCAAATATCAAAACTTTGCTCTGGCACAAATGTAAGCTTACGTGTAAGCCAGTCTTCAGGATAAGATTTTAAAAAAATATATGTGGTCAAAGCTTTTGAGTATTAATACTTGGGCCTTACCTTACTAGCTCACTAGAACTAAGTTAGCTACGTGTAAATAGTTTAAGAGCTATTTTAATAGTCTGAAGTACAACACAGACAAAGTGTACAGAGTTTTTAAAATCTGCCAGCTGCAGGAACTTGTCTGAATCTAATAAAAATGGATCCTGACAAAAAAAATTGCTGTTCTCACAGATGGTTTGTGGTCTAAGTGTCTACAGTAAGAGAGAAGCACTATGTATGAGTGACTCATTACTCCTTATCCTGTGTTTAGACCCTGCACGGTAAGAATGGTGTGAACTCCATCTGTGCAGGGAGAGAGGGAGGTCATGAGACAAATATCAGATTGAGAATACTGGAATTTATTATGCTCTTGTTCAATTTGTGAGCTCACAACTCTACACTCTATTTCATATTATTATAGGGATATCAAAATAAGTGGGTAAATTATCGATGACCAAGATGGTTTCTAACCCAATATGACTTGTTAAAGCAAAGGTTTCTTCCTGTGTTAAAGCCAACACTCAGTAGTGTGGCATGCTGTGCCTGAACCCTGAGCCACTGACCTTTGGAATCCTATGACTGACCAGAAAGCCCTGTGGCAGCTCAGCAAGTTGCTGCTGCCTACCCCACTATAAACTGGGGCAATGTTTTTATGTGGATCTTAAACTTTTATACTGTCTGCTTCTGCCTCTCATAGGAGAGAACTAAATATCCCCCAAGTTAGCTAACATTTGATTTTGTGTCTCAAATATAGTAATTGCATGATACTGTTAGCTGCTAATGCTTTTTTAGTTATAAGAAGGGAATACACCACACATTGTTTTGTTTTCACTATGCAAATCTCTGTTTCGAGTGAGGGATGTCTTGCTGTGGCTTTCACTATAACTCTTCTTCCATTATTAGCCACCAAACCTTATCCCAATCCCAGCACTAAGGGAGTCAGAGTCAGGTGAATCTCGGTGAGTTCCAACCCAGCCTGGTCTACAAAGTGAGTCCAGGACAGCCAAGGATACACAGAGAAGCCCTGTCTTGAGAAAAAAGAAAGAAAGAAAGAAAGAAAGAAAGAAAGAAAGAAAGAAAGAAAGATTAAAAATGAAAAAAGAAAGATTATATTCAGTGATAATATTTTAAGGCAAATCCTTAGCAATAAGTAGATTTTTAAATGATTCTTCATTGTAGTGATCACATATTAATATTTACATTCCCCAGTGTTTTTTTAGATATCAACTAAAAAATGTTACTCTACTCACCTTTATTTAGTGCATGGGTTATTAATAAGGTTGACCACATCCATAGGACACTTTTCATATTTATCAACATCTTGTTCTAAAAACAAAGTATACCACAAGAATTAATGGTAGTGGACAACTAAAACGCATACATTAGTAAGGTACAATAACAGAGTACAATGAAAGAGGCAGTTCTCTGTGGGCTGTGCAAAACAGGAGGCTGGGAATAGAAGATATCGCAATACCTTAATTATCAATTTGAATCAAAACCTGGGACAATCATTACCAAAATAATTGCAAGTCTTTTGTGTAGAGACTCACAACACTGGGCTTCCACGTGGTGGCCACAGTTAGGTAGGCCATAGGCATCACTGGGGATCATAGCCTATGTAAATAAGAGAAAGAGATGGCACACAGAGGAAGAAGCCCTCTCAAAATCTAATCAGAAAGAGAAACGCGAATGTGGACAGAATGAGAAAATGACGAAGATGACGCAAAAGAGACACGGAAAGCACAAAGCGCTCATCATGTGTGAGAAGAGAAGAACTGACTGGTGGCTCTGGCAGATGTTATCAACAGCAAGAATAAGATTGTTGTTGAAGCGTAAACACCACTGACTGGCTGGATGGCTGGACAAACAAAATAAAGGTCACTTAAGAGCTGCTAATTACAAAAGTGACCAGTTTTAAAGCGCTCTCGGCATCTTTCAAGTCTCAAGAGGAAACAATGAAAGAAGATATTCTGCGATGAGAGTCAGGCAACGCTGACCTTGGCTTAGCTACTAATTTACTGTGTACTTTGGGAAAGACGTTTAAGAGGCTAAGTCACAAAATGAGCCCTTCCAAGTCTGAATTTGTGGAAACCATCCTAGTAGGGATGAGCACCGGGGTTGATATTTGTTAGTGGCTGGACTTAAACATCTCTCAAAGACCCACGTATTGAAGGTTTGGTCCTCAACGTGGCTCTGCTGGAGTTGGAGAAGCTAACAGACATGGTGCCTAGTGGGAAGTCTCAGGTCATCAACGCTGTGTTCTCAAAGGGAATGTGGGCTACGGATCCATCTCTCCTCCTCTCTGTTTTCTTTCTCACTGTCTTCACATGAGCAGCACATTCCACCACGTGTTCCCACACATGACATGCTACCTGGCCACAGGCCCTCAAACAAGGCCACTCAATCACGCCCAAAACTATAGAGCAAAAGAAACCTCTCTATGCATAAGTTAACTGCCTAGCCTTTTTGTTATAGTCTTGGAAGCAAACACACAGGTACATTACTGTCTGAATAAATTCAAGAATGTTTTGTTACTTACAGCCAGAGATATCTTCACTGGCTCATATGTGAGTTGGTACTCTGATGAACTGCCTTTGCCTTCCTTAGAAAACAAATTCTGTATTACCTAGGCAACTTGGACTGAATAAGGAAATGATGAAAGAACCAAGTCCAGTTTGTGCTCAAATATAATTTAATATTCTACGACAGCTACTCTTATTTCTTTAATACTCTGCATTTGGTCTTATTTTATAAATCTCAAAATGCATGCTGTAACCATGCTAAAGCAAAACTGTAAACTGCTATAATTTGAGATACTTCCTGAAAAGCATTTGTAAACCTAATATACCATAGATCTCACCTTTTCCATCTGTAGGTCAACTGATAATTCAGAAGATGTTTGAGGACTCCTCAGTTAACCTTAGCATCTAAATGGACTCATCATGAACTCACCATAGCATGCTAACAGACCTCATTAACCACTAAGTGGGAAAGTCATAGTGTTTCTACATTTCTGGGTTTCTTATAAGCAGTGCAACAGTAGGCTATGGCTTATGAGTTTGTGGCTTTACTTGTGTCCCAGTGGCCTGGCAGCTTTTTAGAAACAAGAGATATTAGTTTCATAGACAAGGTGAGTACTTTGGGTATAAAATTGTGGATGCAATCCACAAATATTAAATAAATCCAGATAGGAAACATTCTTTTAATCATACTTCTAAATATTATTTTCTTTGTTTCTTTAAAGAAAATTTGGTCTCTGTCTTTTTTTTTCTTTTTTTTCCAAGAAAACTTTGTAAAATATTTTTTAAGTCTGGGCTCCACTATTAAATAGTCTTGAATTAAAAGTCTTCATTTTCTACTTAAACTCTCAGATTATAAGTAAATGAATATGCCTCTCTAAAACTTATTTATCTAGTTATTTAAGGATCAAAATTAATACGTATTGTAGAAATTATTGAAAGACCTGAAAATAATGTACAAGAGTTATGCTCATTCATATCTAAAATAGTCAATATACCGTCAGTATAATTATTAAAATTTCTATAGAGGCTCTACTTCTTTCTTCAGATCACTAATAATAAAATAATTTAAAGCCCTAAAAAAACTGTTTATATACCATGCTTAATCCTTATAAAGAAGTATCTACCGTTTCTTAAATTAAAGAGAAAATTTGTCTTTCTCTCTACAACAGATATTCTTCTCTGCTTTGGTAAATATGAAATTTGTCAGAGAGTGACTCCTCATATTGGGTGTCTCAGATCAGTATTTCTATTGTTCCATCATCATAAACATATGAGGACATATGGTTCATGTCACAGCCATGAACCCTAAAGAAAGGATGAAGTCAATGCATTAAAAACATAGAGGTGGTATGTGTTTTGGATGTATTGGTATCATCTACAAAAATGAATAAGTTGCCCCAAAGTAAATACAAGAGCTCTCAAACTAAGTCCCAGATCTCCAACTTCGTTAGAAACTAAACCAGAAGATCTAGTGATAGCACTATATTCCAACTGTCCGTTCACCAGCAGTCACCACACAAGGCCCTCCCAACTTGTAATTTGATGACCCAGCTAGCCTCTTCTCTACCTCCACTCATTCTTCCCCCTGTCAGCACCTAAGCTACATTCAAGCTGAAAGATGATCAGTTATGGCTTTGGTAACTATGAAATTTGTCGGAGAGAGACTCTTCATATTGGGTGTCTCAGATCAGTATTTCTATTGTTCCATCATCATAAATATATGAGGACATATGGTTCCCTTTCCTTATTCAGCTTAGTGAGCTCTAGACCTGTGTCTTTAATTAAGCTGTAGCACTTCTCTTCTGCAGTTCATCCTATGAAGTGAGATAGTTGACTCTGTTTCTAGCTCGCCTCCAACCCCCATTTCCATTCCACTCCAGAATGCCTGTCTTGCAAGTGTGGTCTGTTGGTGATAACAAATCTCTGTACATGGAAAGACTGAGGAGACAAGAGAGCCAGAGGTGGCTATATTTAGCCATATACTTCAGTAAAGTCAAAAATAGGAAAAAGTCATCTAACAATCACGGTCCAGCTGACTGCAGCTGTTTAGTTGCCTAGGAGACAAAAGACAAGGTCAACGGGACTTCTATCCCTGGGAAATGTCTCCAGAGAAGAGGGGGCACATCACACCAGGGAGAGGCTGCCAGGGTTCTATTAAACAGATATTTAGTATTCTCTCTCACTCTCAGGGAAGCCTAGAGGAGCAAGGGGTAAGCTAAGGACAAAGACACAGTGATTTTGTCTACCATCCTGCCACTTAGTTGCTCTGGACCACTAGTTATCTTGGATAACTACAATAATTACAAATTAGATATTTACATGCTACGGTATATTACTTAGTAGCTCATTATCTCAAGAGGAATCTTTGAGCAATGCCTCACGGTTTAGACTTCACAGGACTGGCTGTACCACATGAATCTGTCACAGCTTCCTGCACCTAGGCTGAGTTAGGCTTTTGAGTGATGTCCCTTCGTATTCTCTCTTCTGTTTAGGATGACTTGTCTCATTACTCTATCTCCGTCTTGCTGTTTTCACTTCACTTACCTATTGGGAATTGATCCTCCTCTTTTAGCCAACATAGAAGTTTCAGGAGAGAACCTCTAATATTTCCTTACTTCTAGTGCTATAATGCCCAGGATATTCAGTAGCTGTGTGTCTTATAAGAATGAATACTTATTTTTCTATCATTAGATGCATTCTCTCTGCACTTGTGCCTTTTTCTCTCTTCTCTTAAACCACACTTCCCAATCAGAACATCCAGTTTTCCATGATCATGTTAGAGATGCTAATGCAGCAATTTCCCTAGGATGAATCCTTAGAATGGTCACAAGTCACTTCTATAAAAGACTTGTGTTTCGATCCATATGAAGTAAGGCACACCTGTAATTCCAGCACTAGGCAGGCTGAACGAAACATGAAGATTGCAAGGTCAAAGGGAGAACTAGGGTCCATAAAGCATGCCAGACTTGCCTTGCTACATAGACAGACCCTTCCCTACAACAGACCAATCAATCGATAAAACACTAGAGAGGAAAAATCCTTGTGTATTTATCTTTAGTGATATTTGTACCATTTGTCTATATAATATCGAAAATAGAATTTCTAAATAAAAGGATATGTACACTTTTTAGTATCTTTTGCTGGTAAATGAGAAAAATAAGTTTGCTAGATTATTTTCTAAAGAAAATAAACTTATTGAAGTCTCCATAATTTCTAACTTATGGTCTCTACAACCCAACCTACACGTTTCCCAGATCGATTTCTTTGTCTGACTGGTTAATAATGGTGCAGTGTATTGTTGCTGTTTTAGTAACTCTTTAATAGACATATTTACTTTATTTTCTATACAAGTGTTCTGCATGTACATACGTGTGTGTGTGTGTGTGTGTGTGTGCCTGTGCACGTGCGATTGCGTGCATGCATACCATGTGCACACCTGGTGTTCACAGAGGTCAAAAGAGGGCATCTGATCCCCTGAAACTTGAGTTACTGATTGTTGTGAACCACCACGTTGGCACTGGGAACTGAGCCAAGGTCCTCTGGATGAGCAAGTGCCCTGAACCACTGAGGCATTTCTCCGCCCCCGTATGACTACTTATTTTTTATAACTATGAATGGGATTCTCATGGGATTCAAAAATATTTTTTTCTGCAACACTACCAAGTTTTAATTTTCCAAGGTTTTGCTAGATTCAATATTTTAATAAGCATAATACATTAGTATTTTCTGTTTTCAAACTTTTTAAGGTATTTAGTCTTTTAAGATTTATAAACCTTAATAAATCATGACACCAAAGGTCCAGCTGTTCCATTTAACTTGCTTACCAAGCTATAACATCCCACACAAACTTTCTGATGAACAAGTGTACTAGTTACTCTACTTTCTCTCAGGTCAGGTCGAAGCCATAACTTAATGGGTTTTTTTAAAAGTCTCTTATTTATACCATTATTCTTAGGTTTACTATCGAATGAGCAATTAATTTCTTAAAACATTTCTTTTATTTTTAAAGTGTGTGTGTGTGTGTGTGTGTGTGTGTGTGTGTGTGTGTGTGTGTGTGTGTGTGTG
>OU015758.1:26561415-26574744 GCA_907169655.1 Acomys percivali | reverse complement strand
CTCTCTCTCTCTCTCTCTCTCTCTCTCTCTCTCTCTCTCTCTCTCTCCTTAGCACACACAAATATACTGAGGAAGCAACAACTACAAGAAAATAATTTTCCCAAACAAAAAACAAACAGATACCAGACCCTTGTCCCCTCATGCTCCTAAATAAAAATGTTTGAGTGAAATATTTCTTTCAGTGGATAGTTTTTCTGTTCATCAGACCTCTCCATGCCCTGTTAAATGATATACATTTATAAATGTCAAAATGAAATGAATCATTTTGTATGGTAACATCTAGAGGTAATTGAAATGTTTAAAAAATATTTTCTTACTTTCCGTGCAAGGTTGGATAGATTTCTCTAGAACTTCAGGGGAAGGCCATCTACTTCATAACAGAACTATGCAAGCCAAAGCCAAGTTCTACATGGTTTGATGGGAGAGGTTGGGCTGCTGCAAGTAGAGATGACTTCATTAGGGAGAAGAGAGGCTCTGAGTCTGTCCACACAGCTGCCAGATGTCTCAGCACATCTGGCTCACCCAGGGAGGCTGCCCCAGACAAAGCATCCAAACACTATGCTGGCTACAAAGAAAGAGATCAAGACCTTAAGAAAGCAATCCAACTGAACAAAATCCTCTCAGTCTTTCTTCCTTCCATACCACTTTCTCAAACTCTTTCCCTTCCTCCTGAGGCCTCTGACAAAATATGGGTCAGGTTTTATAGAAGATTGTTCTGACTGAACCAGGAAATGAAGTGTCGTTTTCTGGACACAAGGAAGCCTTAGAGACCTTAGCATCTAAGAGGCAAGCTGAAAACAATGCAGAGGTTTGGGGAGAGGCAAAACTTTGGCTGTTGCTGTTTGTTTTCAGTGGCTACCAGCTCCCAGTTATTTAATTAGACAAAAAAGGTTACAGACACAAGGAAGTTAACAAAAGTTGCTGAACTGATAGAGCCAAAAGACCCCATCAGTGTGTCCATGGTAAGTGAATCGGGAAGTAAAACAGGAAACATTTGTACAGAGTACAAGGGACAATTTGAGAACACTAATGTGAGCATCAGAACAGAGAAGTAAAAGACAGGTATCCTCTTTTTTAATGCATCGATCGGCAGGCAGGATTGTAGTACTATTTGAACAGCATGGACTTTAGGTTTTTGTCCCAAAATATGTATGATCAGTCACATTTTAAGACAGGAATAAATGGAAGTCTAATATTTGCCATAATAACTCAAGCAAATATCAGAGATTATAGAAGACTCAGCAAACACTTGTCACAGACTGTTCATCACGCATTCTTATTTGTTCAATTCAACAAATCATTCGCCACATTTTATGTAGTTTTGTACTAGAAAATACAGTTTCCTTATTTCTATTAACAAGTTAAGTCACAGGCTTAAAAAAATAAATAAAAGCAGCCCATTGACCACAAGTGTGTTAGAGAGGAACAGTGCTGAACATAACTATATTCTTTACTGGACACAGTATTCCATGAGCCTATTCTGATGACATTTTATCTCCATTGCACATTGGAGAAATCATGTTTCTTATTTCTGCACAGTGGAAACAGTTAAATGACACAGCTTTAAGGTTCATTTCAACTTCTGAATGTCTCCCATAGTTGATATATAGAAAGGTGGTGCCATGTTAAAAACAAAAACAAAAACAAAATAAAAACAAGAGTGAAAGGAAAACATTAAATATTATGCTAACAAGAAAAGAAGCCAGAGAAAGTGAACATGCTGAGGGATTCTGTACAGTAGGAACAGGTAGGAATTAACACCAAAAAAAAAAAAAAAAAAAAAAAAAAAAGAACAACTTGCTAAAAGTGTTCCTGGCTACTAAGAACTTAAAATAGTATGATCTTTTAAAAATCCATTTTTTTTAAATCTGGGCAGTAGAGGCGCAGCCCTTTCATTCCATCACTTGGGATGCAAAGACAGGTAGAACTCTATGGTTTCAAAGGCCAACCTGGTCCACAGAGTGAGTTCCAGGACAGCCAATGCCACAGAGACCCTCTGTCTCAACCCCCCAGCCTCCCCAAAAATCTATTTTAAAAATGTCTTTCAGAAGAAAACAAAACAAAATTCACTGAGAATGTGCAATAACTACTTTCATTCCCCCATTTCCAGGAATATTTTGGGATCCTACATCTCCTTTATTTTTGGGTGCATCCTCCTTAAGCATCATATGACAAGGTGCCTCTCTCACTCTAGAGTCCCACAGCAGAAAATCTGCAGATGGGGAGGCAAGGGTCACCAAACATGGGTAAGAAAGTATGGAGAGAGCATGGGACATTTCAAACAGATTTTACTTCAGGCAACAGGCATTTACTCCATAGGGGATGGATGATGACTCAGAGATGATGCTTTTAAGGGGGTTGGGGGAAGAAGAGATTCTGAAGCATCTGGGTGCTTGGTTAAAAGCTTCTCCAAGGGGTGTTAATCCTGTCCTGCTGCCATGTGGGAAAGCTGTCTGGGCTGTAGTTTTATTTTTATGGGAAAAGAGCTAGGCAGTGCTCTAGGCTAAAAGATAACTGAGCTGCGGTGGCAAGGTGAGCAGATGTGTCTGGAAATGAAAAGGGTGAAGGTCCATGACTACAGTAGGGGTTACGCTTGCTGTAATCCCCATTTTTTTCATCACTACCCAGCTTGAGAGAGTTGCAAAACTATCAACAATGGCTTTTTTTTACTCCGTCAGATCAGGTTGTGGTGGTAAGTCCTAAGATAGATGGAAAAAGAAGGGAAATCCTCCCACCAGCTTCTTCCTCTTAGCCAAGGTCATGTTCCTCATACTCGGGGACTTTCCTTCTAGCTCCATTCTGATACCCAGGCATATCCTTAGCAAACACTTCTGCCTGGGTCTCTCCAAATTTCTCTAACCTACGAAGACCTGCTTTAACACTCAAATGTCTTAACTCTGGAAAACACTCAGGTGCCACATGAGAACTATCCTGAAAATGATTGGTGAATCATAAATCATAAATTTACAGACACAAAAACAAGAAGAACTATACATTCACATAAGCATATTTTCATATTGTGATGTCCCATAGTAGGCATGGACCTTAAATGTGGCTAATTGATCCTTAGAGTAGATATGAGTTCTGTCTCTGGCGGGGCTCTCTCCCTCTCCTCCTCCTATGCTACTTTCCATAATAATTCTTTTTCTCATCAGCACAACAGTGCATCTGATTCAAAGAACCTAGAAAAAGGTTCCTTGAGTCTTCCAGTTTTTGAGGCGACAGTTTATGGTGGTTTAGATCCATGCAATTGGGCAGAACAATACAGCTTCAGAAGTGTGTGCTGAAGGCTAACTGTCACCTCTCTTGGTTAGTTTGAAGCAAAAAGGGAAGATGCCAAAGGAAGCTGGCTTTCTCCTATTTCCCTCTATTTAGTCAGAAGCTTAGCCTGTAGGTTGGTACTATTCACGTTCAGTCTTTGGAAATTCCATATACTCAGATCTAGGAATCACTTCTATATTTGTTCTTTCAGTGTGTGTGTGTGTGTGTGTGTGTGTGTGTGTGTGTGTGTGTGTAGAAAGTCTACACCAATTGAGAGTACCTTATGCCCTGTGACATTTGTTATATGATAGTGATGACGATGGAAATAAAACATGCTCTCTGCTTTGAGAAGGAATATACACTCTAATAGCTAGCTGACCCCCAAGATTTGTGTAAAAGAAGAGAGAAGACAGAGAAGAAAAACATGGTCCACCATGGGGAGTGTGGTGAAGTAGAGAGCACGCTGTTGTGTAGTGCAAGCTGGCTGCATTGGGAGCATTTGCTCCAGGACTTTAAGATCTTAAGACATTAAGGGAATCAAATAAAACTAAACTGTAGGGTGACGCCCACGTAGGACACACCAGAGCACAAGGCCAAGTTAAATGATCCTGGGAAAAGCGATGAGAAGATGAAGACGAAGAGCAGGGAGTCATTTTATTCCCATCATCCGTCCGCTCCTTTTATTAGGACCCATCTTTTTTCCTTATCAGTAAACATCTTTATCTCCAAGAGGATAGCACGTTCCACAGAGGTTTGGGAAAGAGCTGAAGCCGATGGAGCGGGGGGCGTGTTTCAAGGGAGAGAAGACACCAATACGTATTGTTTCTTTTCTTGATGAGACAATAAAGGGAAGGGAATATGTCCCAGCCTTGTTCAGTTCCCTCTCTTCGAGTCACGTGACCTCAGCGTTTGCTACTAGCTGCTCTGTTTTACTTGAGCTTTTACTCTCGCAGCCAAAAAAAAAAAAGCCCTTGCAGTGAGGAGATCCGCTTTGTAGCAGCCAAGTAGAACTCACTGTTGTATTTCTCTAAGGGAGTGTTCAGTAATAAGGCTGCTAAGTCTGCACTTCTCATGTACAGTCTTAAGCAATAGGCTTTCCAGGATTTTATATCCTAGAGACTATATTCCCAGAAGTAAGGAACAATTTCCCAACCATTATAAATAGAGACTGGCACATTATCGTGTAAATAAAACAGAAAAAAAATACCAACAACAGCAACAACACTTGATGCACTCTGGGAAATATAATTATATTTTAATACAGGAGGAAGAAATAGAAAAACAGATTTTAAGAATGCATGAACCTAAGCCAGAGACTTACTTATGATTATACATTGCTTCTTGAACTACCCAGAGATGCTTTGTCAAGACTGAAAGTGTGTACATGTCAAATGCAGAAATTCAGAAAGGGCAGTGTAACCTGGAGAAAGATGAAACAGAAGGGAAGTGCGAAGAGAATATAAGTTCCTGTTGCTTAAAATCAGATTATCTGACAAACCAGGCAGTGAGAATGGGAAGCGGTTTTCTTTCCAGTCCTGACGGAACTCACTGCCTGGATGCCCTCTCCTCACCAAGAGGTTAGGCGTCTTTACTCTTGTTGTAGAAGCCATAACTCTTTGTGTACTTGTAACTACCAGATTCCCCCTTCAGTTGAGACAGCCTCCAGCTCTAGTCAAGGATCTCCCTCTCAGAAGCTCCCATGCTTGTTGCTCAAGGAGCATCAAGCAGGAAGGAAGGGGAGATGGAGAAGGCTAGCTCTCTTTTGTTCTTCCCTTCCCTTCTTCCTCACTCTGGAGAAAAGCTGCAACAAGTGTGGGCTGCACTTGGTCCTCAGCTCTTTTTCTTTTCAAGCCCTCTATGTGTCTCTGTCTCTGTGTCTCTGTCTCTGTGTCTCTCTGTCTCTCTCTGTCTCTCTCTGTCTTTCTCTGTGTTTCTGTCTCTGTCTCTCTCTGTTATTACATATTAATTCTATCATAAATATTGAAATGTGAGTGGCTCTTTGATATTTAACTTTACTTTTGAGAGCATACGCCCAAAAGTGGAATTGTTGAATAATATTGAAATGCTAATCTCACTTTTTAAAAAAAACGGCATATTGTTTCCATAATAGATCCATAAATTTGTATTTTTATAATGATGTGTGCAATGTTCCATTTTTCCTATATGTTTTCTTTCAAAAAAGTTATTCTAGGTGTATTTATTTTATTTTGTGTATATGAGTGTTTTGCCTGCATGTATGTACGCTCATCATGTGCATGCCTAGAGCCAGTGGGGGTCAGAAGAGGGCATTGAAGCTTCCAGAACTGGAGTCACCGATAGTTGTGAGCCACCATGTGGATGCTGGGAACTGAACCAAGATCCTCCAAAACAGCAACAAGAGTTTGTAACTGCTGACCCATCTCTGTAGGCTCCATGTCTTATACTGATCCTCTTGAGAGGTGTAAAATGATGTCATCATTTTGATTTTCATTCCCTGATGAATTGTAATGTAGAGCACTTCTTTTTAAATATCTTACCCATTTCTTTTGCATCCTTGGAAAATGTCTACAGAAGTATGTTGCCCATTTTCATTTAGGCTACCATGTTTAAATAGTAATTTTATCAGTTCCTTAAATAGTTTGAATATCAGTCTTTTATCATATATTTCCATTTATTGCTGTCTTTTTCACTGACTGTTTCCTTTGCCATGGAAAAACCTTTTTCATTTGATATAATCCACTTGTTTGTTTTTGTTTTGTTGTCTGACTGGTGTTGTATCAAAAAGAATCATTGCCAAGAACCAAGCCACAGAACATTTCTCTTGTTTTCTTCTGGAAGTATCTTACAGTTTCTTATCCTATGTTTAAATCACTAATACATTTTTAGTGAACTTTTGCAGCATAAAAATCCAATTTAATTTCTTCTGCAGGTGGTTAGTTTTTCTAATACCCTTTTCTGAAAAGAAAACTATTGTTCTCATAATATTTTTTCATGTACTTTTCAGAAGACTACTTCACTGTGTGTAAATAAGCTTACTTCTGTACTTTGCACATTTTTGTTTTCTGTGCATCTGTTTTTATGGAGTGCCATGCCATTTTGAGTATTATAATTTTGTAATATAGTTTAAAATAAGAAAATGTGCTTCTTTCCATTTTGTTCACAGGAATTTTATAATTTGTATGGTTTCATAGTCATTTCATACTTTTTCTATTTCTGTAAAGATGATTACAGTGTGACTAATTTTAACATGTCCCCCACACCTCATATACTGAAATCTCATTCTCAGTGTGCTTGGTTAGAGAGTCAGTAGGAAGTCAGAGCCTAGTGAAAAATAATGAGATCACTGGGAATATTACCTTTGGAAAGGAGCTGTGCTATTTTCATGGAACTAAGGATAGCTCCATAAAAAGCAGCTAGTAAGAAAAAGACCAAACCTGGCTCTTGAATTCCTCTTGCTACTAGTCTCAAAACGTGGTCCTGTCATGGTGATGTATAGACAGAAGGCTCTCAGCAGAGGGAAACAAATGTCATTGCTGTGCTCTTATTCCACCAAACATTGAGCCAATAAAAATATTACCCATTCAGATATTCTGCTCTAACAGTAGAAAGTAGACTGATACAAAGAGAATGTTGATGTCGCACACCAACTCGATAGGTGAGAATTTGTTGTTAATCTATGCACTATACTTAAGTGATTTGTGTTGTGAGTGTGCATGTTCATGTATGTGCGCTTTTTCTAGGAGGCCAGAGGATAACTTCAGGTGCCATTAATCAGGAGCCATTCACTTATTTGTTTTATAGAGACCCTCTCTCAGCTGGAGGTATCCAGGTATCTACTTGTCTCCACGTCTCCAGCCCTGGGGTTTCCAGCACAGGCTCCACACCAAGACTTCTGTTTTACACATGGGTTCTGGGGATTTACCTAAAGGCCTGGCACTTGAAAAGCCACTGCTTTGCCCAGTGAGCTATCTCCCAAGCCCATACGCTGTGCTTTTGGGTTGATTCTGTATGCTTGGTCTTATTGAGTTTGTCCATTTGTCCCATCACCATGCTTTCTTATTTGTTTTAGTTGCAGACCTTCTATGGCTGGCTGGGCATAGTTCTGGGGGTTGGGAGGATCATGCTATCAGCTGGATGAAAGCCTTCCTGGCTCCACCACAGCATTGTGGGTGGTATGGGTGGCATTATATCAGAAATATGTGAAGAGAATATAACCTTGCCTTAGTCTGAACCCAAGGTGAAAACAGTCTTGGTATGGTTGACCCCACTGAGACTTTGTCTCCACAAACTGATAAAGATCTTAGTATAGACTCAGACAAAGAGGAAGGACCAACCCAAGACAAAAGACAGGGGCCAGAGATCCCAGGCAGGGGTACTGTATTGCCAAAAGTATCATGGGTTAGGAGGAGGAACCTAGAAGGAGAGGGAGAGAGAGAGAGAGAGAGAGAGAGAGAGAGAGAGAGAGAGAGAGAGAGAGAGAGAGAGAAAGAAGAAGAAGGAGGAGGAGGAGGAGGAGGAGGAGAAGAAGAAGAAGACGACACTGGGGAACTGGAGATAGAAACCAGAAGTTCCATCCCATGGCATGGGGAGTTGGAGGATTTGGCAGCAACAGCGAGCTCAGTGGAGACCTCCAGGTTTGGTCCACTGGATGGTGCGGCTTCTTCTGTTGGATAGATGATCTGCTTCAAAAAGAAGCTTTAAGACATTCTAATGGTTTCTAAATAAGGTAAGAAAATTTTGCGAATAATATAAATATACATAATAAGAAACTTAGAATAAAAAAAAAAACTCTACAACTTAACATTCAAAGTCAAATAATCCTGATTTTAAAGGGGTATACTGTGAAATTAATAATAACATTCCCAGTGTTACTATTAATCATGGAGCACAGTGAAGTACTACTCTGTGCTTACGAGAATAGTGAAATCAAAAGTCAGATAATCCCAAATATAGTGAGAACATGGAGTGAGAAGGCTTCCCTGCTGCTAATTGGAGTGCAAATGTTGTAGCCAGTTTCAAAAATTAAGTGTAGGAGGCACTATTCAACCCAACATAAATGAAAGCATAAAAACTTGATCATGAAAGTTTATAACAGCATCAGTTCTTATAAACAAAATCTGGAAACAAATCAAAGTCCATCAGTTGATGAACGGACACATAAGAAGTGATATGTCCAGGCAACAGAATATTATTTAGTGTTAAAAGGGAATGAAGTGCTGGTACATTCTATATCATGGATGCACCCTGACAACACACAAGAGGAAAGAAATCAGTTACAAAGGAACATGTCTTGAATGGTTTCATTTATATGACAATTGGAATGTCAATACAGACAGAAAGTGGCTGGCTCAGGCTGGGGAGCAAAGCAAAGGACATAGTGATTACTAATGAGCATGAGGCTTCATTTTGTGGTAATGAACAGATTCTGCAGTGTATCAGCAGTTATGGATGCTTCACTCTGTTAATATATTAAATCTCATTTATTGTATAGTTTAAATGATCAACTGTATGGTATATGAATTGTATTACTTAATGGTATTACCAGAAAACTGAGTGTATACTTTTGAAAAATTACCTGGGATACCTGTTAAAATTGTAGGCATCAAACTCTTTTCCAGGTCTAGTAAATTTGAATTTCTGTGAATAAACTATACTACATATTTAACATACACAGATCCATAGGAAACAATTTTCATTTGTTGTGGGGTGTGTGTATGTATTTGCATGTATGTACGTGCATGTGTGGTTGCATGTATGTATGTCCATATATGATAGCATGGTGTGTGTGTGTGTGTGTGTGTGTGTGTGTGTGTGTGTGTGTGTACTTGCACAGGCATGCTTGAACATAGGAAAATCAGAGGTTGATGTCTGTCTTCTCCCACCACTCCCCACCTTATGTTTTGAGGCAAGGTCTCCCACTTGAAGGCAAGTTGGCCAATTCAACTAGTCTGGCTACCTACCCCAAGGATCCCCTGACTAGTTGCTCAGTGTTGGGACTATATGTATTCCACCGCAGTGGCCTGACATTTACTAAATGCTGGGGCTCCAAATCCCAGTTCGGTTCTGACACTTCTTCAGCAAGTACTTTATGCACTAAGAGCTCTCTTTACCCCCCAGGAGTCATTCTTATATGTATTCCATTTGCTAACCAACAACGAGAGTATCCAACAAGTGAGTGACATCGAATATCTGCTATAGTTTCTGCTACAGTTTTCCACAGCCACAAGTATGACTTGTGCAATACAGCTCGAAATGAGAAACTGCTCAAACAAAAACTAACTCTTCTCTTGGTGTTAGTAAAGATAGACAGGTGCAAGATTCTGTCTTTCAGCTTTTGAATGAGTATGCTCAATGTGGTATGTGGCTAGACTAAAGTGTTCAAGGGGCTGGGTGTGTTCAGCTCACTTTCTTCTTTAAATGCCTTTGACTTGCCATGAGTCCGCCACAACACAACCCCATATAAGGTGAGGAACATCTCTCCATGCAGAAGAGGCTCTTCTATCATTAGCAGAGATGGCTAGTTGTTCCTTTCCAAATAGGCCATTCCTCCTTTTATACCATAGTGGGATTATAGTTCCTAGAAAAACATTCTCCACGGATGTTATAACCAGGCAGGGCAATAAGACTAAAGTGTGACCAATGTGGCAGAAGTGATAGAAGCAACTATGTTCTGGAAGGATGGCAGCATGGCCTCCTCCTCCTTCATCCATTCTGCTACCTATGATATAGAGATGTGGCTTGAGTCTCCTTTATGAGGACACCTTAGGGATGGCAGATAAAGAAAGAGAGGAATCCAGGGTCCCTGATCCTGTGAGTCAACCGTGTCAATTTAATCTCTTCACATGCACTTATTTCAATCATACACCAAGAGAGAAATAGATTCACAAGGGGTGAATCACTTTGTGTTGCAGTGGTTGATCATAGATTCTAATGAATGGGCTGAGCTATCACATACCCTGCTAATTTCTCAGGACACAACCACCTCAAAGGGTTAGTGTGCACACTTAGGGAATGCTTGGTTAGTCTCAAAGGGTTAAAATATGCTTCTTTCATTATAAATTTAGATAGGATAATATCTCAATATTCTTTCTTTATTTGGTTGGTTCATTTTGGGGGGTGGGGGTGGTTCGAGACAGGGTTTCTTTGTGTAACAGCTCTAGTAGTCCTGGAACTCACTCCGTAGACCAGGGTGGCCTCAAGCTCACAGAGATCTGCCTGCTTCTGTCTCCTAAGTGGATTAAAGGCATGCACCACCACTGCCTGGCTCAATATTCTTAAGGAGAAGATAAAAAATAAAAATAGAAATAAAAAACAGTAACATCAGTATTTAATAGAAACAAAAGAAACAGTAAGCAAACACAAAAGTGAAAACAATCTTCATGGTGAACGCTTTTTCAGCCTTCTCAGAGGCCAAGACAAAAGCTGTGTAAAAGAGCTGTTGCAAGAGCTGTACCTAGAGATCTGTTACCTGTGTGCATTAAGATGGAAGCTGAACATTCCTATTGTGCATGCATGTGGCAGGACTGTGATTGCACTTACTAAGCTCAGTTTGTAGTTGTAATTACTTGATTTGGGAACTAAATGTGTGCTGTGAGGATAGAAATAAGTTACCTTATAACTCTACGGGGGGGGGGGGGGGGGGGGCCAAATTTTTACAAAAAAAAATGTGAAGACTTTAAATATTTGATATTTGGATATCCATTCATTTTGAATGCTCTAATTTTATTTTCAACAAAAATGTGCTTTAATTGGTAGACATATTCAGTCAACATCATATCACATTGCTGTCTAAAGTGCAGGAGTTTAATATTAGCAATTGCAACGTTGGGTTTTAGGCTCCACCAACCCTTAGAAATACTTTCCTATAAATACTCTAGATTCATAGTTTACGTGAAAACATTTTCTCTTACTTTGAAAAAGTCAAATTATTTTCCACTTGTGAAACTGTGATGATCTTAAAAGCAAGATTTTTTTTTTAACGCATTCTATTTCCCTACTCATGAATAATGACTACATTACCAGAGGAAAACTTTCTGTTACCATACCACATGTTGGATTACTGGTGGCGTCAACTACTTAATATCCTTGAAGTAGCTATGAATTGCTGAGTGTAAGCTGAGATCCTGTACTTGCAGGAACTGACAGAGCAACTGGAAGACTGTGCTTGGCTAGAGGCCCCTGGGCATGCTAGGGGTTAGCATGGGGGAATAACTGTTAACCACAGTGAAATAGTGATTGGACAACAACTATGACCTAAAATGCTGAAACGTTTTGTTGCCAGTACTAGTGTTGTTTAATTGAATAGGGAAACTGACATTAGGGTTTTTAAAGGATGTTCTAACTGGTTAAACACCCAAGCCTGACACTGATTTCAAGCCTCTGTTTGATTCGATCCACTCATCATATTATTTCCTCCTTGTTAAAACAAAAATATTTTGTTTCCAGGGTCATGCTTATCCAAAAAGTACCAAAAGATGCCACCATCTCAAATGAGCTCTAAATCTCATTGACTTTGCAAACATAATTATGATGGCAATGAAAGCAATAACAATAAAACATATGGCTAATAGCTCTGGATAGCTGAACTAAGCATAATCTTCATGGTGATATTGAAATGGCAGTGGGTGATTAATTGAAATTTAGAGAGGAAAGAAGTTGTCTCCATCATCTGAGATTAAACTGGCCCACACTGCCACTTTATCTGTCTTTCATGTCTGTATGTCTTTCCATGTTTGAAGAGGCATGAAGAGGAAGTGGTTAGGGGGAGGGAGAGCAGAAGTGAAATTATAGCAAGCAAGTTCATCTATGTTGTGAAAAGAAATAACAGCAGAGAATCAGCAGACATTATTACTCGGTCCTCAGGAGAGGGGTGCCCTCTGGATCAAAGCCCATCTTTTGCAAGGAAAGGGTCACAAGGAAGTCTTCAGAGTACACGAAAACTGTTTTGATAGGATGTCACATACTCAGCTTTTCTTCTCCGGACTGAAGTAGAACGGAACAGACAGCTCTGCTCTATCCCACTTTAAAAAAGGAAAAAGGGCAGTTGGTGGCCTAACTACTTATCACATTCAAGTGGCCTCAGCCGGCTTGAGTGCCCTGTAAATCCTTTCATCCAGGACACTCTGATAAACACTCTTCTGGGAATATTTTATTTTGATTTTGATAATTTGGCTCCTATGCCATTCGGTTATGTGTGTGAATGTTTTTTTAAGCCTGGTGTCTTGTTCCGTTGCTCTTATTCAGTCCAATGCTGCTTTCCACCCCACCCCACCCCCAACCTCTCCCCATTAGGCTTCAAAGGAATACATCCCAAAAGCTCCAGCCTTGGTATCAGTCCCCACAGATAGAAATGTTCTTGAAGTAAGCACAGTAGGATTTTGTGTCAGAACTTTGCCCATGTTCTCAGACTCTTATCAGTGTCGGAGGTAGTCATAATAAATACAGGGGCAACTTCAAAATCTTCAGGAAACTCTGGCTTCTAAGGCCAAAGCCAAAGAAAAGCAGTCTGCAGGAGTTTCTCCAAAGTGAACGCAACCTTTATAAGTTGGGTCAATAATCTATAAAAGTAAAAGCAGGGACCCATTATGAGGATAGTTAAGAAACCTGTAAAAATAGAGATAAATATTAGAGGCTTAAATCCTCTTTGAGGCAGTGACTCGGTAAGAATATGGCTTCAGGAGAATCGGCGTTCACGGCTTGGTATTTTAAGTAGAGTTAGAGAGCTGGAAAAGTAGTTCTGAGGCATGTTCCCACACGCAGACACCTCACAAAGCACGTTGCGGAGCCTCCGCTCTCTAGGAAAGGAACTTCAGGGTGCTCTTTCAGCATGTAAAACTTTCTTACCACTGAAAGTCCAGTCCACACTCACAGCACGTCCTTTGATCGGTACGGCACTCAGAGATGCCAAGGCCATAGCATTCTGGGTTACACATTACAACTTCAAGGGCATCTGTTTTTGTTACCCGAGGCCACAAAAGAAAATAATATTATCCTAATGAATACTTTTCACATTCCAGAAATTTACAACTCAAATATATAGTGATTCTTCTTCTTCTTCTTCTTCTTCTTCTTCTTCTTCTTCTTCTTCTT
>OU015758.1:26526682-26561405 GCA_907169655.1 Acomys percivali | reverse complement strand
CTTCTTCTTCTTCTTCTTCTTCTTCTTCTTCTTCTTCTTCTTCTTCTATTTTTTAAAATAACAAGTTAATCTAAAAGTTGGGGTGACTTCTATGCTAGAAGATATGCTGTTTCTTTGGCCCTATCTGCTGCCTTTGGAGACATTCTTTTTCTAGTCTGTGAACTTTTCTCTGGTTCATGTCGTTATCCAGCTAGAAAAAAAAAATGAACTTCAAATACCCATACCTGGATTAAATTAAATTATTCGACTATGTTTTATTCAAAGGACCCTAGGCCCACTTCCTGACGCCCTCCAGCTTTCCCACTACTGTCTGTTACAAAAAGGGCATCGATCACCCCTGTAGGCTACAGCCTACAGATTATGTGGAGCTCGAAAAGCAAGTGCCCTGGCTCCACGTTGTTGGTTGGATGGTTTTGGGAAGGCTTTGCTCCTCGTATACTGAACTTCTGGACCAACATTTGATGGTCAGGTCTTCAGAAGATGTCACCACCAAGTGCGTGATGAGAAAATAAAAACACACCTAGGTTTTCCTGTCAGAGATATTTCCCCTCCTTAAAAGAAGATGAAGTCATCTGAGAACTTAATTCACTTTCTTATTTTGACATTTAAAAATCTGGACTTCTTCCATGAGCCACGTAGGCTTAAAGTCTGGCTTCGTCAACTTGCTAGGTGAGCATAGTAGTCGCTTGATTCACCTTCTCCATAAAAGAAGCCTTGGATATACCAGCCTGTGAGGCAGAGGCTGCCATGTTATATACCACAGAGCATTCTTCTGATTTAAGGACAAAGTGTCTGGTCCAAGGCCCACTACCTAGCAGCGACTCTCATGAGTAATCTGCTATCAGACTCATCCTAGGAACTTGTTTTTATATTTTAAATCAGGGGAACTATCTCTTCTTGGCTTCATCATAAGACATTTATACTGTAGAACATACATCATCATCTGATTAGGCACTAGAGTCACGTACAGTTTGATCCATGGGCAAAGGCAACTTTCACCAAACTCTACGGAGTCTGAGTCCTGAAATCTACAAATTCCAGAAAGTGGTCTTCTGACTTCTATACATCACACACACACACACACACACACACACACACACACACACACACATACACACACACACACACACACACACACACAAATAAATGCAAAAGATATTTAAAATAATAAAATTTATAATAAGCATAATATATAAATTTTAGGAAACATTTTATGTGTGCATATACTTGTATTACCATCAGCACAATAACCATGAACTTACTATCTTCAGAAGACACACTGCATCCTCTTGTTTTAGGCTGCTGTTTCACCATCCCTGCTCCCTACCTGCAGGGGCTATTGTGTCTACAAACTAGTACAGATTTTCTAGAACTTTGTCAATGAATCTATCTTTACTGCGTTTTGTGGAGCTGCTGCTGCCTCTTTGTTTATTCTTTTCTCTCTTCCTTTCTTTCTTGTTTTCTTTCTTTCTTTCTTGTTTCTGTCTTTCTATCAGTCTTTCTTTTTTTCTTTCTTTCTTTGGTTACCTACGTTGCTGTATTAAAATAATATTCACTTGCTCTTATTTAGTGATTGTTTTGCTGGTTAGTATTCCATGGTGAGATTATGTCACAGTGTGTTTATCCAGCCACTACTGGTGCTCCCTTGCATTGTTTCCAGTCATTTGTTAACTGAAAATAAAGATGCTACGGGCATCCAGTCACAGTCTTCTTATGGGACTATGTTTCCACTCTCCTGAGATTAAAACATCTCTGTTATGTAGAAGGGGTATTTCTATCTTAAAAAGCAAAGCCAGCAAGCAGACAAACAAACAAACTCAAAAATTCAAAAGCAAGTAAAAAAAACTTCCTGTTTCCAAGACATTTTGTCCAATTTTTCAGACAGTAGATGTAGGCCCTTACATTCCATTTTAGTCATATGTATGTTCTCTGTGCCCTCATTTTTGTGTTTTGAACAGTTCAATTTATCAGTTAAACCAATAAACACATAATCATTTATTGGAATAGCAACCACATGTGATGCTAGAAAATATATTAAATTTTGCAATGAACACCAAATTGCCAGTCCATTGTTTATATTTTGCTACACTTAAATATTCATTTGTGTATAATGGACTAAAAATAAATAAACTGTAATTTTTTCAATTGTTGGAAAAAGGAGAAGCAAAAAGTCATCTTCCCAAGGCCAGTTAATAATTTTACATCATTTCTGTTAGTACCAGAGACAACTATGGCAAAAAAGTTGCTTAGCACTGGACACATTCAAAAATAAGAATTTAATCATGAAAATGATCAGTTCAGCTTCAATAACTTGGTAGAGCACAAGGGATACTTAGAAGTAATGTTTTATTTTATTCCATCCACTTCTCTGATGAGGTTCACTAACGAACTCTTTCATTAAGTAGGTTTGTAAAGACCCTCTTGCCTTGGGTACTCTGTGGCTGACTAACGCATACCATACTATGTTTTTCATCTTCTCTTATGTCATCTTCATCTGTTAAGAGGGCATCTCTTGGCCTCAAAAAATCAGTGCAAGCAAACGTAGCTGTCCATGGCTCAGGACCAAAAGTCAGGCCATCCCTTGAAACTTTGATGGGAACCCCTTCTTCTCCCTTTCAGGAAGATGTGGGAGATCACATGGGCTTCTGGCTCTGAGCATTCTCATTAGTGCGCACTTCCCCAGGTCAGCCTGCGATCTTTATATTCTTTAAATGCAAGTCGGTTTAGAAGAGAAAATCACACTGCACTTGGTGAGACATTTGGCAGGTATACAGTGGAGGTACTGGGGGTGGAAAGTGGCAGAGCTTGAGGGGAGGTGGAACAGATCCCCAAAGCTTGAGCCACTACTGGGGCAGCCTCTCTCAAATGGTAAGTGTCCTGCAGCAGAACAGACCTTCATGGGGTTCACTTGTGATAAATCTCACGAATGCAGGTCCAGACTGCAGCTGGCACAGTGAGGGTAAACTACCCTCGCTGCATAAAAAGCCTGGAAGTAAACAAGCCCACCTCCCAAGAGCTTCAAGTATTCACTTTCTGAATGCCAAAGACACTCAAGTAAGGCAAAAAATGGAGCAGAAAAAGGAAGATGGGGAAAAGAAAACCCAATGGATAAAGGTCAAGATGCTTTACACAAGATGACACCAATGTTTTATTATGTTATTCTTGACATGCCAATTTTAAAACCAAAATATATTTGGGTGCATAAATAACTTGAATCTAAAATGAAATAAACCAAAAATGAATGAAAATATTTCATTGGTTCTCTTGGAGATTTCAGGTTGAAATGACACAACATGATTAACTCACCACTTTAGTCATAAGCATAAGGAGAGGATTATAGGGGGAGAGAGAATCAGGTGGTGAAAGCTATCCCCCTTTTTATATAGTAGATGAGAGTCACAAACTCGTCTGTCTTGACATTTGACAAGTTGAACTCATTCTAATTAATCATTTTCTCACTGGTACAAGCAAAATAAATTTCCATTAGCAAGTAAGGGATGGCAGGAACTCATTTTGGGTTATCAAACAGCTTTGAGATAACAACAGCTGGCTGGTGTTTAGCAATCAGTTCTAGGGCGAATGGGGTATTGCCAATTTCCCAACTTACAGGTTCCTAATAAGGATTACGTCTTCCTTTATGCTGCTCTTCTTTTTCTAGCTTGTTCTCTCTCTCTCTCTCTCTCTCTCTCTCTCTCTCTCTCTCTGTGTGTGTGTGTGTGTGTGTGTGTGTGTGTGTGTGTGTGTGTCTGTCTGTCTGTCTGTCTGTCTGTCTGTGTCTGTGTCTGTGTCTGTGTCTGTGTCTGTCTGTGTCTGTGTCTGTGTCATGGAACTGGGAATGAACACGGACAATTCCAACTTACTCATATGATCCCCCAATCTGATCTCTGCAGAGTTTCATCTATTTTCATGTATTTGTTTTTACTCCATCCTTTACCAGGACTTGAAGCCAAGCATCCTGAGCCACACACTTTGAACGTCTGAATTTTTTTGAAACATGAAACATATCTCTACAAGTAGAAAGTCCCATACTTAACCTCACACAAGGTGATAGCCAAAAAATCATGGGCAGTAAAAGTATCATATACGATTTCCTTTAAACCATGTGTCTAAGGTATATATGAAATATAAATTAAGTTCCTGCCTAGTCTTGGGTTTCATGTCTAGTATATTTCATTAACTATATGAAAGCATCCCCAAATCCAAAAAAATAAATCTAAATTCTGAAACTCTACTGCTCTCAAGAATTTCAGATGAAGAACATTCAGCATAAATCAGTGTTTGTTAAGTAGAATTAAACACCTGCTCATTACATTGTTGGAGATACGAGCCATTGACATAAGGATATAGCAAAGAGCTCTTAGTTATGGCAAAGAACCAAAGACAAAATACATTACTATAGTCTACAGTCAAGCACGGTAGCATCTCAAATTGAAAGACAGGACCACTGATGGTCAAGTTTAAAATACACTCAGGACAAAAGTTTGTAGTGCCCTTTAATTTAAAATGTCAGATTCAAAAAGGCTCATGGTTTTATGTTACGTTTTGGTATGTGTGCTAAAGGATAAGGCTGGTAAATAACAAACGCTAAAGTTAGTAGCTAGAGCTAAATATTTTATGTGTTATAAAATATAACTTACTTTCAGAAGCTTAGATGCTCACTGGAAAACCATGGAAGATGATTTGCTCACAAACCTTCTGTGGGAGATTTGTGGTGTGTGGCTCTCTGTGCTCAGGTGCACTTGCTTCCAGCCTGTGTTCTGGCTTATTCAGGGGAAGCCATGCTGTACAATTCAGAACTGGATAAGTCTCCCAGGCTTCTCTCTGAAATCCATCTGCTGCTTTCTAAAGAGGGAGAGAAACCAAGGTGAACGAGAAAGAAATGAGAGGCAAATTCAAGATGCTAAGACATCTAAATCCAGACTTCTGGGACCTGGACCTCTCTGGAAGCAGGTGTGTTTGATTTGATCATCACTGCACAAACAATTCACCCCTACACACACACACACACACACACACACACACACACACACACACACACACCCCTTGTCATTGCAAACCTTTAAAATGTCAAGTGTTCTGGGTTTCTTGACATATAAGACATATAATACATATAGCAACATTGGCTTCATATTTCTGTAGGACAACAGTGGTGGCTGCTGAGTAGCGATTGTCAACTAATATAGACCATCATCTTGCTGAATTCCAGGTTAGTTTTGTTCTTTCACTACCTCCATGGAGTTGTAGTCATTTTCTTTGTACAGGGGAATCATGTGGGCCTTTATCATACAATTGTCTTTGACTTTTCTATGGATAGCTTCAATTTCATTTGAATTGTACACATTATAAGCAAAGAATTATATAAAATTAAACTTTGAACACATTTCATTAATAAATTTGCTGAGTGCCTACTGTGTTCTGGGTATTTCTTTAACATTAAGCTCATTTCATACTTAAGTCTAAAATTTTCCCCTAAGATGACTAGTAAGGAAAAGCAATGATTACAAATAATTGCTATTTGATAAAGAGCCAATCTTAGGAGTAAGATACAAATGCTTTTGATTATCTACATTCAGAGTCAAATTTCACAAATGTATGGCTGTCTTTAGTCTTACAGTGTAAGCTTAGCTTTAATGATTCCAACATAATGAAACAAAACTGCAGGAGATCAAAATACTCAAGAGGATATGTTGGAATGTTTTCAAGTTTGTGATGTTGTTTACTCAACTGTGCTACATATGTGAAAAACAAAACAAGAAAAAAAAATTCAAGTAGATGAACCTCAAAAAGTTGGCCAGACAGTGGATCGAACATAACAGATGCTCTAAAGTCTGTGTCACCTAGACTTGTCATTAAAGAAAGGTATAACCGTGTTAGCAAATACACTTGATATATTACCTAAACACTCTCATCTTCAAATCTCTTCAAAGACGTCAGCATAGCCTGCAGAAATACTATGAAGGTTATTTCGTTTTTTTCTGTCTGTCTGGCTTTCTAGTTACTAATTCATTACTGCTGAGGTAAAGAAGGAATTGTTGAGAGTAAATCCAGCCACCTGAAAGTGTTTTATTTGTTTGCCAGGCACTGTGGTATCAGTGTGTTTTCAAAATCCATGTGCAGGAATATAACTGCCAAAGCAATGGTGGAAGAAAACAATGGGAGAAGGCAGGCAAAGGTGGAAAATGATAGTGGAAGGCAGGCAAAGGTGGAAAGCAATGGAGAAAGACAAGAGATGGTGGAAAGCAATGGGGCAGGGTAGGGGGAACACAGTGAGGAAAGCAATTGGGAAAGCAACGGGGTAAGGTAACAGTGTTAGAAGCCAAGGGGAAGGCATTGTGTAAGATAGACAATAGTGGAAGGCAATGAGTGAAGCAACAGCGGAAGTCAATGGGGGAAGCAATAGTGTTAAGTAACACAGGACATTTTGGAGTTGATTAGGACATTTGGGCTCTGCCCTCAATAAAGTGATTAGTGGCCTGATAAAAACGTGAGAGGGAACCACCGGTCCCATTTTTCCCTTCTAGTAGTCCTTCCACCATGTGAAGACAGAGCATCCATGCTTTTTAAGGACACTGCAGCAAGGTGCCACCGTGTAGGCAGAGAGGACTCTGAGCACACATCAGGATGAGTGTCACCAGAATCTCGCTCTCACAGCCCCTGGAACTGTGATAAACGAACCCTATTGTCATAACATACTTGGTCTGTCGTAGTTTGGTTCAGTAGTCAGAATGGACTAGCAGTGTGTGTAGTAGAATTGTATATTTGCTACAGTAAAGTACTACAAAGTTGGTGGTTTAAACCAACAGAAAATGTATTCTCTTAGAGCTGTTGCCTAACGTCCTGAAATCAAGGCGTTCATAGGGCCACCTGCCATTCACTGCTCAAGGGAAGGGGAATCTCTTGCAGCTACTTCTAGTTTTCAGATGAGTACAGGAATTACATGGGTGGTGTCTGCACAATTCGAAAATGTGCTTCTACACTTACAGGCTTTTCTCCTCTGCCCCTGTGCCTTCTCTGTCTTTCCTAGAACCCAGTGCCTGCCCAAATGACTTCAAATGACCTCATGTTAAGCTCCTCAGCTATATTCGGGAGAGCTTCCCCCACCCCCAAACAAGGTCATATGAAATATTCTGGTGGTGAATGTGTATATATAGTTTCAATCAAGCCACTCTTCGACCTACTGTGCTGTCTCGCTGTTTATGTGCCTTAGAACCCCACTGAACAGTTACAACATCACATGCTGTTTATGATCCATTCTATAAACAGCTAGCATTAGAGCCTTGGCAAGAAACTGATTTGAAATTTGTCCTGCAATTGCAGTAATAGTAATAATTCTTCAAATGTAAAACCGTGCCTTATCTTTATTCCTATTTTGTACTCAAGACCTAAGATACATTAGTACTTATGGGTAGATATTAATTCCATGCTTGTTTATCGATACAAATGATGTTAAAATTAGCATCTTTCAATGGCCTCCATAGGGATTTTCATAAGGGTATGAAATGTCTTGTAGGAATAAAGATAATTTAGCATGACAATGTAATTTACCTTGGGAACAGAGACTGGGGAAGTGTGACTAAGGTTGAAATTTCTCCATTTTTCCTCTTGAGTTTTCCTTTGCATTATTTGAGCTGGCCAACAACACCGCTGCCCCTCCCCCCTCGTTTAAAAGTTGCATGTACGAAAGGCCAGCTTATTAAACCTTTTCAAGATGAGAAGGACAAGCATATTGGCTAGGCAGTTTTATGGAGGGCCTCAGTTAAGACAGAGGCTGTATGGAAATGCCAGTGTTTATAGACCTCAATGTGATTGTACTGACACCCCAGCTATGAGACAGAAGGAAGAGGAGAGGAAGGAAAGGAGAGAGGCGATGTCTACTTGAGTCGTTATCCCAATGAAAAAAAGTATTTTAAATGTTCAGAGAGATTTCAACGTTCTTTAGACATCCCAAGAAGTGTCTGAAAAATAAAAAATAAATAAATAAATAAGTGAAAACCTGCAAAGAAGCAAGTACATTTGGCACTAGGTTGCTGAACACGGGAAACAGAAATTGAAATATCATAATGTCCTAAGCTGACTGGTGGTAAATAGGGCAGAGAAAAACTAATGAAAAGGGGGGAAATGTGTTTGTGAAGAGGGCGAAATACAGAACGACAGTGATGCAATTACAATATGAATAGCTGGCTGACCTGGGGATGCTGGAAAGAATCATTAGCTTTGGTTAAAGGAATGAGTTTCTGCTGTGAAAATTAAATAAAGTACCTTGAGGCATCATAAGCAGGGCTGGAAGCTGGTAGCAATCCTCTTGATGTTTCCTTAATTAACTGTGACCACCTTCTCCTAAGCTTCTTTGAACCTTAGTGGACATCATAGATGGATATTTTTCTCTGAGGTGGAGAAAGAAAACCCACCGTAATCATGCCCTTCACTTCCTTTTAAGTGGAGGTCATTCAGATTTCCTTAAACTCAGAGAAAACATTGTCCAGACAAGGATTCCACTACACACGAAAATAGCTGCTAATCCAGAGTCCCCAGATTAGCCTCTAAATGGTTTCCCTTTAAAACCAGGCAAGTTGTTAACCACGGAGCCAGGGCTAGGAACTAGAGGAAAGGTTGGAAGCCATTGTACATTCTCCTCTATGACGTGTGAACCCTTCCATCCCTTGTCTGTCTGTCTAGCCAAGGCGTCTCTGAATGCTCAAGGATTGTTTTCAAACCAAATTGATAAGAGACTAAAAACACCCAGTCTTACTTCGCCGGACTTATCTTTTTCCCCCTCAAAGTGCCTACCACATTGTAAATGTGAAACAAGTAGATAAAAATCAAGTAGGCACAGTCTACATCAATATATTTTCTTTTAACAAGTATCATTTTTGTTTGGTTCATAGTAAAGCAAAGGCAGTTGCATAGTTGAGATGTGAGTATAGGAATAAGAAACTACAGTGCGATTCTTGGCCAGAGAACAAAGCTCTCTTGTTCTTGCAGGGCCTGGGACCTGCGTGAGAACATGCCCACCAGGTGGCGTTTCACTTCTTAGATTGGTTTTGTAATTGCAGAATTGCCATCAGTAAGACACAATTTGGTAAGTGGTGGAAAAGCAAATAGAAATCATTTACTTTAAAAAAATGGTATTTTAAAGTCATGATTTTAATAGCAGGGAAAACAATAAACATCTTTATTTTCATGAGAAAATATGATGCAATTGCTTCAAGAGAATTCACGGTCTAAGACAGTCTGAAGCAGAGTTGAAGTCGAGAGCTGAAAGCAATGTTTAGGATCATTCCAGCCTCGTGTTCTTGATGAAGGCACTGATAACTAACTATTTAATGTCCCTGGGAACCAGTATTAGCCACTCTGCCACCTCAATTATCCTATTTAGGCTAAAAGTTTTTGTGACTACAACTTAATTATAGGGCTCACAAAGTATGACTAAGGGTACAAGTTCGATTCCAGAATCAACAAATCAAACAGCCCAATAAGACTAAAACTATCAAAAATCCCAATCAAATCTTATTGTGTTCATGTAAGGCTCCAAACACAAAGCCGGTGCCTGAGGATATAGGAAGAGACCTATGTAGAATCAGACCATCTTGTATAGTTGGAAAAAGAAGCTAACAGATAATGAGGACCATGCACCAGACAATGATCTTGGATGACGTCTATATTACTGGGGCTCAGAGAGAACTGTGTCATGGGACAAGGCCACTGCTGGTCCTGGGAGAAGAGAGAGGCAAGGCTGCATGCCTAAGAGAGCGGCTGCGTTTAGAAGCTGGCCAGAATCTATAAGTGGAAGACATTAGTTGAATTTCATTCATTCATTCATTCCTGAGAAAGCTAAAAAGAGATGCTAAGCTATGTGACAAAGGTATTCTGCTATGATGTTATCCTAACCAACAGTATCACACCAGTAGAAAGAAAACAGCACAGAGGAAAACAGACTTTTTTTTTGTTTTGTTTTAAGACACTGGATGCCAGGTCCACTCCTACACAAATTTTGTCTATAGACTTTATGGTATTAGCCTGGTTTCTATGACAGTCCTGCCTTTTCATACTACAGAGAGGCAGTGGGTTCCTCAGTGGGTGGATCTGAGAGCTCAGCAGTGTAGCATCATGCTAAAGCAATGTACCAATAGAGAAAGCTGAGCCTCTGTTGGAGAAGACTACACTCCTGCCTGGGAATGGCTCCCTAAATGGGAATATCAGTCTTGCTTCCAAAAGATTAATTTGTCAGAACTGTTTAAATAAAGCTGGTTTATCCACTTATCTGGAACATTAAGTTTGGAAAGTAGGCTTTGTAATTACCCTGGGCAGGGGTTACACATTACTGACAGGACCTTGTGTCTTGGCCCATATGATAGTTGAGTGGGTTTTTCAAATAACAACGCACAGTGTTTAGGTTTTTTAACACATATTCTGGATTGTACTTCAGAGCCTTGAAATAAAAGGTTTGGGAAATGTTGTAGACTCTGCACTGAGTGCCTACCTAGCAAATCCAGCCAGGAGCTCTGTGACATTCACTGACACCATGAAGTCAATTTTCAATTTCCAGTGTCAAATGTAGATATACATATATATGGATATGTGTAGGTGACTTGAAAACATTTTGCATATACTCCTTCTCTTTCCTTAAATTTTGGCCAGATTAACAGCGTGGTATAAGTTAAGTAAATGGTGTTTCAAAGTTCGTTTTCCAGTTTTGAACATTCCTTCTGTGAGTTAGCATGCATTAGCATATTTCTATATTTGTGCTGCTCATTCACCTCAGAAAGCTTAGCTGACTTCTCTGAAAGCATTGAACCTTCTGCCAACCTTCGCCAGGTGTGTCGTAATGGGACATGAGAACCGGGCTTCCGGGTCATGTCCACTGAAACAGACCTGAGCTTTTAATCCTTTCCTGAGCATTCTGCTAGTTCAAACTTGTCTCCCTTCTCCTCTTTGTTCAACTGTGAATGTCTATCTCCTTTGTTCAATACTAGAAACAGTTCATGTGAGGTTTACCCTGCCAAGTTTAGATCCAATCAAAATTTGTGGTTTCTGTTTCAACCTGGCCTTGAACCTTTGGTGTTTGGGCTTGTTTAATCTTGGCAAAATTTTGCTTCCTGTTTCACAGAATGAACTATTATTAGGCTCATAGGCTGCTTGCCCATCTAATAATAGTTCTTAGAAAGCAAGGGAGTAAACTCGGAGGTTAAATATTCATAATCATGAAATAAAGCCCGGAAGAATCAAAGAACCACAAAGAATTTTTTCTTGACAAAAACATTTGCATTTAAGAAAACTCTGAAGCATTCAAAATATATTATATTCTATATTTACAACAATAAAAGGCAAATCTTAGTCCACAACACTGACCTTTAAAGTGTTCTGCTGTCATGAAAAACACTCTACAAAACTGTATTTACTTAACTTGTAAAACCTTTGAGGGTCAAGGCAGGGCACAAAGATAAAAATGTCTTCTGCTGTCAATTTGTTTAACACTTATTCATAGCAATTACCCTATATATTCTTCAGTAACTTATTATTTTATTGCAAAAAAGTGAAAACTAGACAAGAGGGAGGTGGATGCCATGGATGAGAGTGCACTCCAGCACTTGTTAACCTTTGGCCTGGCTACAGGAACCACAGGTTGCAAGCTACACTGTTTTTGATGCTGTCTCCCACATTTGCCTGGCACAGACATGTATCCAAGACAGGATTTAGATTTTTTCCCCCCTCTGGTACACACATACCACATAATTATTCCACTTCAAACGTGTATTTTACCTACTTATTTAGGAAGTCAAAGGCAGTCATTTTTGCCACTGGCTGGATTTTACCGTTCTAGCAACAACACTATTTATTTGTTTTCTGCCTATTTATACTTACTCTTTTGCTGTCAACCGGCTTTTCCATCTTCAAAATCTGCTTTCTTCGTACCCCATGGAGAACACGGTCAGGTTCTGAGCTTTGTAATGTTTAGGGTGATTCTACAGAGCTTGTGGGAAAATCATCATGGCACGTTATCGAACAGTTGCCTATGGCAGTATATTAGAGTGACGGGTGTCTTTGGGGATGCTGAGCACAGAATGTGCTGGTAGGTGGATATGTCACCACACACGGTGAATAGTCATTCTCATCCTTCTCTTGGTAAGGACAAAGCAGAAAAGCACAACCAGATGATGAAAAATGAGAGAAAGGGTTGCTATGACAGCAGGCAAGAAGAGTACTGAGCCTATTTCAAAACTAGTACCTTTACAAAGAAGCATGGTAATGTGGACATATGCAAAGGCACATTCTGATTCAAATGTGTATTATTGACCATGTTCTGCTTAGGCCCATAGCTTGAGAAAGAATATTGGAAGACACATGCTGGCTATGCTTAGCTGAAGTTCATAAAGATTCTGTTGAGCAGGGTGTGGTGGCACATGCCTTTAATCCCAGCACTCATGAGGCAGAGGCAGGCGTATCGCTGTGAGTTCGAGGCCAGCCTGGTCTACAAAGTGAGTCCAGGACAGCCAAGGTTACACAGAGAAACCCTGTCTCGAAAAACAAAACAAACAAACAAGAAGAATCTGTTGAAAGTGTTCAGTGGCATACAAAAATATAGCTGGGCACACTCAGCTTGCAACATAAGGATAGCAGAGAAGAGTACTTCCGGGTAAGTGTAACTGCTTTGCTTTGCTGCTAACAAGTGCTCCCATGCCTGTGACAAATCACAAGGGCCATGTCCCATTGAATCCCCATTGAAAAATGAGATTGTATCATATCACTCTCTGCATTATGCATATCCTCATTGAATAGCATGCAAGTGATTTAGATTTATTTGTGAAAAACAATAGCAGATTTTGATTTTGGTTATAATGACTAACAAAGACCTGGTAAATTTTTTTACCCCCTGAACTATTAGAAAATGTGCTAAAAATGTGTGAAATGGTGTCTAACCAGATGACTCAGTAGCTTAACTCTTTTGTTGCCAAGCTGGACAGCTTGAGTTTGATTCCCAGGATCCATGGGGATAACCGGAAGTTTTCCTCTCTGACATGTGTGTCATAGCATGCATGTGCATGTATGCATATGCATCAATGCAAACGCACACAATAAATAAATGTAAAACCTTAACATTTTATGAAACAATAATTCTCAGACATTAGCCAATAGGAATTATAAGAACTATTGCTATCCACTGGGGGAAAAAAAAAAGACAAGGGAGTGAGTTTATAATTGGAAGTGGTTTACAGACAAGAGAAGAGGGAAGGGACGTTAAGACCTGATTTTGTTTCTCTAAGTAAAGGAAATAGAGGTGAGAGTCGGGGGAGTCAAGGAAGTTGGAGTTCATGGGACAGATTCCAGAATGGAAGGAACTAGAGATCGTGGGGAAAGAGTGGAGGAGGCCAAACACGGATTATCAACAGTCTTATTGAGCCACTTCATCATTTCTCTTTTGGATTCAGGATGAACTCTCCTTAGAAGAAGTCTTGACTTGACATTTCCTACTTATGTGTCCAGTGGTTTGTATAAATTGTCAGTGGAGACTGGCATTACCTGTACACCGAGAGTATGGCACATGCTGCTCTGTCAAACCATGTACGTGATCCAGTTCAGCATCGCATCTAGACGATTTGATGGTGAAATCCAGATGTTGCCTTTTGCAGAACATGAGGTTACACATTCACAGAACCACTAAAGATCTCTGTGCTCTTTGCCTGGCAACCAGCTTTCTGGATATAGATGTCTCTTTAGCAGCATGTAGCATCTCCAGCAGCCTGTGATGCCAGATCTTAGTCTTTTAAAAGTCCCCTGTCCTGTGTGGTTATTGCATTTCTATATCCCCAGCGGTTTTGACTGCGGACTTTGGAGTCCTGAGAGGACATATTCCTTGGAGGCTCTGAGCTCCTAAAATGTACTCTACTCTCCCACACTACCCTCAGCTTGCAGAGCATGCTTCCTTGCTCTCAACAATGACCTGCAGGTGCTGAGGACCTTCTCACATTAACCCACTCTGACTCTAGCCTCCAGCAGCTCTCTTGAGCATGGAGATTTTTGTTAACAGTTTACAAAATACTACACATTTATTGTTAAGACTCAAATTATACAAAAATTGGGTAAATCTCAGAGACATAGAGCTAAAAGTTTCTCTCCACCATGCCTTACAGGAATATAACGTGTGAGAGTTTGGGGTAGTGTTATCCAAAATTGCAAATATGTGTTGTAAATCCAAAAATAATTGGACTCACTGAGAATGATTTCAATAACTATTTATTTATTTATGTGTTTGTTTTACCTCCATATATGTCTGTGCAATTCATGCATACCAGGTGCCTGCCATGATCAGAAGACAGTATCAAATTCCTTGGAAATGGAATTACAGATGGTTGTGAGCTGGGAATCTAACCTAGGGTCCTCTGTAAGAGCAAGGGGTGCTCTTAATTGCTGATCCATCTTTCCAGCTACTGAGACATATTTTTTTAACATGACTATGTATGTGACTTGCAATACAAATGAAATATTCATTTCAGGAAACTGTTAGGATAAATAGTGTCTCCAAATAAAATCAATTCCCTGAAAATAGTATTTCTTTTCTCTCCTTGCAGAAAGGCTTCAACCCTAACCTGATCTTAGAAGGAAAAATTTCACTATAGTCAACTAACTATATGCAACATTATGACTGAAGGTCTACACAGATCGAAGAGAAATACAGTTCAGTTGAAAGAAGATCGTAATCAGATTAAGTCATGTGTGTGATGGATGCTTTGTTGACAGACTCTGTGTAGGTTAATTCCATCAAGCTGTACGGTTAGTGTGGAAATGGTTCTGATGGAGATTGAGATAATGGAGTACTATTGACTTACCCTAAACAATTGTGGGCATAAAATGTTTCACCCTTGTGTCATTCATCATTGCCAATAGTTTAAAAGGTGGCTTTATGAATCCATGTAATAACCATTTCATAAAAACAAAGAGAATTCCCTGAGGAATTCAAGTGACTAATATGTCCAGCATGTTTGAGGAAATCTTTCCCAAAAAATAACAAGGAGGAAGTTTTTCATTGTGTGAACTAATAAAATTTGAATCTTGAAAATGTTGAAGTTCTAAAGGCATATTGCTATCTGTAAGCAGAAGTTTCTCAGTAATAGATCATTGTAGTTTATGTGCAATATGTGGTCCACTTAGTTAATTATGAAGCAGATCTTCAGAGTTTCCATTACTCAATTATGCCACAAGTATTTACAACCAACCTACTGTATGCTCAGTAGTGTGCTGGGTGCTATGATGCTATACTAGAAAAGCGAGCAAACTCAAAATACAATTCTTACTTTTATCAGGCCTGTGCTCTGTTGGAAAAGATCAATACTTTTCCAATAATTACAATCAATAATGTATAAATACAAATAAAGATATTAATTCTCCATATAAGGAATGTGTTTTACAAATGCATGTAACAGGATATCGCAGTCTAGAGAGGAAATGTCAAGAATCTGTGATCCAAGGGATGAGTAGGTTGGCTGAGTGAGTGGAAGACATTTGAACAGATGATGGGGAGAGCATGCACAAAGACAGAAGGCTCTGAGGGCTGCTTTAGGGGTTTAAAATAGCTAGCTAGTGTAGTGAGAGGGCAGGAATCACCTGAGAGCTTGAGATGCAGATGAGAGGCAGACACGAGACTAAACACAGAGCCTTACAGCTGTCATCTATTATGTGATACCAGTCTTCCTCAGAAGAGCACAAACACCACCAAGGCAGGGATTATATTTTATTTTGCTCACTTTTATATACCAACACTTTAATTTTTATTCTAGGAATGATGTAAATGTATTGAAGAATTTAGCCAAGGCTGAAGTATGGCAATTAAAAATGGCTAAAATTATATCAAGGAAGGATATATGAGAAGATACAGAGAAAAGAATGGATTGGGGAAATGATATAATTATATTATAATCTCAAAAGCTAATATATATATATTTAAAAATCAACCTGTTAGAAATGTGCGTTGAAGTTGGAAGAGTGAAGTAGGTTGGAAGACCTACTTAGTAGGTTATGCCAAGTAGACTTCGTGAAAGTAACAATCTATTTTTTTTAAACACAAATGCCATCAGTGGAGAATGGGAGGCAAACATTTTAGTGAGTAAAATTGGGAAGACTTGATTGCGTATTGATTTGGGAGTCAAGGAGTAATAAAACATTAAATATTGCTTTTAATGCTCTAGCTTGCACAATTCAATGGGATGGGATGCTGATACTTGAGACAGGAAACATTGTGAAAGGAGAAGTTAATGGTGAAGGGTTGTGGATTTGAGCTTCGTTTGTTGTTGTTTTGTTTTGTTTTGTTTTGTTGGTGTTGCTGGGGTTTTTGTTGTTGTTATTGTTTTGGTTTTTCAAGACAGAGTCTCTCTGTGTAGCCTTGGCTGTCCTAGACTTGGTTTGTAAAGCAGGCTGACCTCGAACTCACAGTGATCTGCCTGCCTCTGCCTCCCGAATGCTGGGATTAAAGGTGTGCGCCACCACACTGAGCTTGAATTTCGAGTGTTTATGGGTGTAAGGATAGCTGCCGTGTGAGCAATGGGTTTCTAGCTGTAGCATCTAGATAAAATGTTCAGACCAGGCAGGTATGAGCAAGATGCCTATGTAAAAACTAAAAGTACAAATGATAAACTATGGCTATATATATTATTTCAAAATGTGATTTCTCTCCCTCTTGTAACGCTGTAGTGAGGTCATGTTTTCACCACTACAGTTGATTATAATCGTAAGGAAACATTGGACATCAAAAGTGGAGGCCTTATATAAATACTAGAGCTGTATATTTTGGAATCAAAACCAAGAAAGTGAATGATCAGAGAATTGTCCCAAACTAAAGCAGAATAAAGAAACAATGGATTAAACACAAGGAGAGATACTGGAGTAGATCTTGAATAGGAGAGCAAGGTCGAGTGGAAGACAAAGCATCCTTGTGTCATGAGCAGCCAACTATTAATCACTAGTTCTAAACTATTGAAGTGCAGGATCTCTTCAACTGTGCTCACTACTATGTTTCTTTTGGCCCACACCTAATGTGTGTGTGTGTGTGTGTGTGTGTGTGTGTGTGTGTGTTATAGTGGTAGATAGGTAGGTAAATGGATATAGATAGATAAATGTGCATATATGTATAATATTGTTTAAAATGATAAATGGATGAATGAGCGGCGTGCTTTTGAATTTCTTGGTTCCTGCAGAATTAATTAGAATTGTAGAAAGGATAACCTTGATTCTTATGCTTTCTGCTTCCTTCCCCTTGATGACTAAGCCACAGTCTTACAAGCCCATGTCACTCCACAGATATACCCAGAAGACTGAGAAATTAAATGTAATTGTTTATCAAGAGAAATATCTTTATCACAAAATAGTGTGTATGGGGAGGAGTTTGTATATGCATATATGTGTCTATGTGTGTCTATGTACACTTACTGTGTGTATATATACATGTTTGTGTTTCTATGTTGGTGTATGTGTATATTTGTGTGTTTACATTTCTGTATATATGTGTGTGTTCATGTATATGTGTATTGTGTGCATGTATATGTGCATGAGTGTGTGTGTGAGAGAAAGGTTGTGTGTGTGTGTAAGAGAGAAAAAGATTGTGTGTGTGTGTGTGTGTGTGCATGTGTGTTTCTTTGTCTGTGTGGTGTTTCCACTGGACTCTAATAGTTGCTTTCTTGCTGAATTCTAATGCCTGGACCTTCCCCAATCTTTGTCTGATTGATAACCTTTTAAAAAGTCTTGCCTGTTGGTGTCTAATGGAGGTCATTGTTTCCTATAAATAGTGAGGCCCTTTTGATTGCTCACAGTATCCCTTACCAGCTCTGTATACAATATGTGATGAATTAGTGAGTAGAAGCACACACAACCTGAGGGTGTATGAGAAAGAGGAAGGAAAAAATGAGAGGGGGATTATCCGGACTTCACCGATTGCTCCATGAACCATTTTGCAATATAGACGTTAATTGCACGCATAGGCTTTCTGCCTGTAAATCAGAAGGTAGTTGCACTGACGGACAGAAGCCTCTCCTGTGTTTATTTAATTGTGCTGCTCTAAATGGTCTGGCCCTCCAGCTGAATGGACAGCACATGCTTCATTAGACCTCCTCTCATTTCTGCACTTCAGGTACTTGGATTAGATGGCAGTTCTGTCATGAATGGCCTATTCAAGCGTGACAAGATGCCAGCGAGTCTGTGGAGAAGCAGCGGGATGAAAAGTGCCCTTTGCATCCAGAGAAGACACTGCCTCGAGCTTCTCATAATGCTGGATTGAGCTCGGTGGCTAATAAATATTCATAAGTCCAAGAGGACCATCTTAGACAAATGAGCAAACATCACGGGATTCCTTGCTGGGTGGCTCCACTAATGCTTCAGAATTAGAAATGTGTTATTTACGGAAGTGAATATTTGTTTCCCTTGCTACCTTTTACTACACATAGCTTATGGGCCTAAGTGTTTTACATTCTAGTATGTCTGTAATCTTAACCACGTTTGGTGGCTAAATATGATCCAATAATATTTTAGCTTTACAAGATATGCATCTTAAAGATAAAATATTCTTATTTTCTGAAACTCAATGTTTCACATTGAAGGGATAATGTCTTTGAAGTACATTTAACTCCTTTACTTGCATTCACATAAATAAGTATGGAAGAATGGGGGTATAGAAGGAACCAGAGGGTTCAGGAGCCCCACAAGAAGACCATAAAGGCTGGTGGATCTGGACCTAGAGGGACCTGCACAAACTGCTGTACCAACCAAGAACAATACATGTAGTAAACCAAGACTCCCTGTTCAGATCTAGCCAATGGATAGCTCATTCTCCATGGTTGTGGGAAGAGCTGGGACTGCCTCAGATGTGAACTCTGGTGCCCTAATCAGATCACTTCCCCTTGGTAGTGAGGCTGGGTGGCACTCAGAGGAAGGAGAAGCAGGCTATACAGATGAGGCCTGATAGGTGTGGTCATATGGTGGAGGAGGAGGTCCCCTTCTGTCAGAGGTCTAGAGGAGGGGGATAGGTCAAAAGAGGGAGGGTATGGAAAATGGGAAGGGGTAAGTGAGGGGATGTAATCTGAATAAATTACAAAAACAAAATAAAATAAAGAAATACTTAATTAGGTGATATTAATAGTTTTTCAAATAAATGTTACCATTTTCATAACTTCACAGGAAACGAGACAACCCATTCTTTAATTGATGAAAAGCTGACACTATTAAATTTGATTCTCTTTGGAAATAATGAAATACTACAGAATTGCTGTTTTTTTTTATTACAATTTATTTACATTACATCTCGATTGTAATCCATTCTCTCTTATCTTCCTGTTCCCACCCTCCCATCCTCTCCAGCTTTATTTCCCTCCCTTATACCTCTGACCAGTGGGGTCCTCCTCCCCCACCTTCTGACCGCAGCCCATCAGGTATCATCTGGATAGCCTACATCCCCTTCCTCTGTGTTCCTGCAGGACATCTCCACCCAGGGCAGTGGATCAAATCGCAGGCACCAGAGTTCATGTCAGTCCCCTGCTCTCCCCTTCCCTTCTCCTTGTGGAGAATGAGCTGCCCATTGGCTCCATCTTATGAATTAATGAAGTCAACTCTCTTGAGCTAGGCATGGGGCTCTGTGAGACTTGTCCTGCCAAACATGCTGGAGTCTTACCTGGCTTGGTCCTGTATAGGTAACCACTGCTGCTGTGAGTGTAACAGCCATGTCACCCCAGAAGACAGCATTTCATAACACTCCTCGCCATCCTCAAGCTCATTTATTTATTTATTTATTTATTTATTTATTTATTTATTTCTGCCTTATTTCCTGTGATTTCCCTTGAACGCTGGAAGAGGAATGTTGATACAGATGTCAGATCCATGGTTGAGTAGTTACTGTCACTTATTCTCGAAACCTTGACCAATTAGGTCTATATATTGATCACCAAATGCTTTAAACAAAAGACCAAGGCCAAAAACAACACAAATCTGGATATAAACATAAATAAATATATAAATATATAAATATAAATATAAATATAAATGTTGTGTGACAACATGACCATTTAGTGAAACAACAATAGGTTTTTCCCCTATGGCATTCCAAACCAGGAATACAATACTAGTCATGAATTCCCTTCTGTGGAGCAGGGCTGAAATCCAGTAACTGTCATGCCAATATTGCACCAGTGGGTATGTCTTTCTAGGAGTGATGGCATTACCACAGATGACCTTCCTCTGACTCACCAATCTGCATGGTATATTCCAGCTAGCCACCAGAGATGGAGTTGCTTGTCAGTGTAATATTAATTTCTCTATGTCTTACACCCAGAGTGTTTAATGTCTTTTGCAAAAAGGTCTTAGCATCTAGCTATAGTGGGCAGCCAGGGACAATGACAATAGCTTATGATATTTATGCGTATGTCTGGGCTTTCCTGACCAATAACATATAAGGCAGTAACAGATTTTTATTTAATAATCTATGTGTGTGGAGATAGCTTTGTCCATCTTTGAGGGTGTCTTTGTCAAACTTTTTATTTTGAGTGAGCTTAAGGTTTCTTTATACTTCCTTGGTGTTTCTTAATCTCTTCCTCCCTCCCTCCCTTCCTGCGCCCTCTCACCCTTTAAACAGTTTAATCAAATTTTTCATTGACACAGGTTAATTCAAGACAAAATGCCATGCAACTACAAAGACTTTCAGAGAAAAGATAGAAAAATCCAGAAAAGCCAACTGAGACAGAGCTCAGCAACACTTAAAGGTCAAGCCCTAGCTAATGAGTTTAATATCCCAGAAACATTAGCATTGCACGATTTCCTGTATAATGAAGCAACATTTTTCTTTTCCTTTTTATTTCTTTCTATCTTTTTTTTTTTTTTCCAATAAAAATGGACTCTGGTTTATTTGCTATCAAGAGCACACAAAAGTCCTTTGAACGGCTGGTATGTTCCCCTCCATGTCCCTTTTCTCTCACAGGAGCCTTGCTTTCTCCCTTCCTGGCCCCACACATACTTTACTTAAAACAAACATCCTTGTTTTAAAAAGCAAAGAAATCTCTGCTCTCCATTTTTGTTTGACTTCCCACACATTGCTGTTAACGATTCCCCAAACACAGATGGAAGACAGGCTTGCACTCTTCCACTCTTCCACTCTTGGCTATTTCATAAGATCTCTGCCTTTTAAATATTTTGATATGTTCTTCTAGAAAGAAATTTACCCTTTCACGGACTCCCCCTTTCCTGCTCCCCACTTACTCACCATCACCAAGAATTAGTTATTCGTGAATATTACCATTTGGATAGTCTTAGCCCTTTTAGTGGTACAGAGTTAAATACAAACTAATCTTCGATTCAATATAGGATGCACCCATGGAAAAGAAACCCTAATACTTTAATTTAGTGATCACTTATAATTTTCTGTTTACCAGCGAGCCAAGAAAGGTGTGGCCGCCATTCTCAGTAAGCTGGGGAAATTTTAGACTACAGTCTGTCCTCAAGCCAGGACTGCTGGCTTCCCATTGCCTTTGGGGGAAGTGAAGGAAAATTTGTTCCTTTTCCAGGGGATGAGCTTCACCTTGTCACAACTATCACTAGCAGGAAATATTATAAACATCTATTGAGCGTGATTCCAAAAGAATCTAAGGCATTTTACTTAGAATAGGTTGGGTATAGAACAAAAGGCACATAGTTCAGAGATTACCCAGAAAGGAAAAGGCCTGGGAACTAGCCCTTGGATCTGCCCTCATGTTCCTATCTTAACCATGCAGAACTTAAACCAGAATCCACTGCACACTTCTTCTAATGCCAATATTCATCTTCTTGTGATTCCTCAAATATTGCTACTTGTTTGAAAAACGTAAGGCACCTCTAATTTAATAAACTTCACTACACCAAATCCCCAGCTTCGAATAAGAACTGATTAGTCACAAAACTAGAAGGAAGAAGCTTTCCTTTCCTTTCCTTCTTCACTTCCTTCCTTCCTTAAAATCACAAGCTTAGAAGTAAAAAGTATATCATTTAAATTTTAGTCAACTTTTAAGAATGCATGTTGATGTGTGATGCATACAGTTGCATACCTTGAGACAAGAACATGTTTAAAATTAAACTTAACTGACTTTGACTTTCCTATTCTTCTTGTAATTTATAGATGATAGAGATGTGACTATGTATACAATACATAATTATATATGTGTGTGAGTGTATGAAACATAGAAATATTTCATGAATAATACCACTAATATACATGCATACACAGATAAAACAAAATCTATATACCATGAAATTTGATTTTCTTGGTATATATTTTTAATTTTTATCCTTTAAACATACTTATTATGCACTCAATGTTGAAGATGATATATCAGCATATATAAAAGATATCTCTGTACAGATAACTAGATGTAAAGATGTAATGAAATCTCTGTTATGCAGTATTAATTACATACTATAATTGAGTAATTATATAGCTATAGGCATATCTCTGTTTTTGTACTTTTGTATGTGAATTGAGCAAGTAATCAGTAACAGATTTATCTATAAACTTGGAATTTAATAAGTTTAACAGAAACATCAATTATATATTTAAGTCATACTAATATATATATATATATATATATATATATATAAAGTTAAAGATTAAAAAAATCAACAAATGAGGTCTCACGGGATATGGACACCTACTTTTCTCTTCTTGAACATGTTTTATATACACAAACAAGTGTGTGTCCTCAGACATATATGTGGTCTACATTAGTCCTGTCAATTCTCCAAATAAATCTTGTGGTCTCTTCCAGGCCTGAGGTAGAAGTGCATCTCCTTTGAGGTGAGATGGAGGAATGTGATTTACATGGCCAGTAGACTCTGAGAAAATGTGATGCATTTCACACACAGGTGGAAATTCCAAAGAGCCACTGTTCAGCTCATATCACTCTCATTACCATGGTGACTGCCAAGCAAATATTGACCTGAAGACTTTGCCAGGCTGGATTTCTGAGTGGTCTTGATACGCAGAGAATCCTGAGACCCTGTGATAGACATGGATGGCCAGAAATAAACTTCCATTGTACAAAATTGCTAATGTGTAGTGGTAGTTATCTCAGCACAAAAACATAGCCCAAATGAATATTGGCAACCTTCTCCTGTAAAAGGCCAGAGAGTAGGCATTTTGGCTTTTATAGCCTACAGATGGTCTCTGTGGTATATTTTCTTTTCTCATAACAAACAACATTCAAAATACATTCTTAGGGTACAGCCCATACAAAGATGGCTACAGTCCAGGCTTGCCTAGTGGGCAACAGTTTTATAATTGCCACTTTATGGTTTCTTGGGATAAAGACAGGAATGAGGGAGCAGGAGGATGGCCAATTAGTTAAGAGCACTTGTCTCTCTTGCAGACCCTATTTTAGATCCCAATATCCACATCTGGTTCCTCACAAACAACTGTAACTCCACATCCAATGGGTCCCACACCTTCTTCTGAATGCCTCAAGCACATGCTTGTATTTGGATATGCTAACACCTACACATAACACACACACCCCCACACAACACATGAACACCCTCCCACACACATTGTGGGGGAGGCTGTCTCAGGATAAAAAGTATTCCACATGCTACATCCACAAGATTTTTTTTTTTTTTAGCATTGTAACTGTCAATAGGAAATGGAATGGCCCCATCTTGGAATATATTGAACTACCTTGTTTGGTTCTGTCTTATTAGTCATGGCTTAGAGACTGGGTCCTTGTCAACTCTTCAGTTTGCCTAAGTACAGCATGTGGCTTTAGATCTAGACATGTTTGCAATGTATCTGGACAATTTTGTTCAGTACAATAGGGCTTGCACTCCATTTTTAGTGATGTTTTAAAAAAAACCCATGCTAATATCTGGAAGTATAACGATGTAACTTTATCTTAGCTTCCTAAGAAGTGCACTGGATGGGAGGGGTAGAAGAAAGGCATTTGGTTTGAGTCTTTAACCTCCCTACATCAAGTGTTTTAGAAGACTGAAAATAACAGGTAGTAACAGTCTCTAGAGAATGGCAGGCTTTCAAAAGCAACAAACTGTGATAGACACTCTTTTCCATTAGACTGCTTCCCTCTGGTATTCGATTATCATTTTCCACACTATGCTATCCAAATTCAAATTTGGAGCTGGACAGTGAGAAGCAAGAGTTTCCCACTTATAATTCATCAGAAAGTTGTGGCAAAGACAATAAATGAGAATCACAAGATAGGTTAGAAATCAGAGGCTAAGTCATATATATATATATATATATATATGTACATATAGGTATATATGCATATTCATATACACAACAGAAACGCACCTAAATATACAATATGAACACATATTTGATGTCACTGGAAGAAACTTGAGAAATACAAAGCTTACAGAGACTTGTATTTCACACATAATGATTTCCAACAAATAAAGGGAAATAGGTGATACGATGTAGCATTTAAGGTGGTAAATAGTAGACAGCAGGAGCTTTGATGGCCAAGATACTTTCTTTTTACTTTCTTCTTTTCCTTCAGCTCACAACCACAGCCCATGGAATGCTGCCTCTGATACTTAGGGTGCCTTTCATCCTAAATTGAACTTTTCTGAAAACACCCTTCCATACACACTCAGTGGTGAGTTCCCTTGATGATTTGACCAGCAAGATTAATGATCACACACACTATGTAAACGAGAAACAGCAGAGTGTATCTTAATATCCTATTACAGTTATTGGTTTTTTTCCTACTTTGGAGTAGTAAACTATCTGTTGGGGACATTTTAGGCAAGAAGGCACCAATGCATATGCATCTTTACTTCATATGTATATATTTCAAGATTTTCAGTAAGAATCTGCTGTTTGACAAGCAACCACATGACAGAAAAGTAAGTTGCGCTGAGCATTTTCTGGAGACACATAGTCCACAAACACTGGTAGAAACTGGTCAGCTCATTTTGTGTGCTTCCTATGTTTATAAAAGTTGACGTTATAGCTACACCAAGCCCCAAATGCAGGACAGCCCTCCGCCGTTGAAACCGAACCTGAGTATGCTGTTGTCATGCTATTGTTGCTCTGGTTTGAGACAGGACTGCATGTAGTCTGAGCCTGCTGCGAACTGACTGTGCAGCTCAGGACAACCTTGAACTCCTGACCTCTTGCCTCTATTCCGGAGTCCTGGGACTGTAAGTGTGTGCCTTCACACTCAGATTATATGGTGCAGAACTCAGGGTTGTGTGCACATGAGACAAAGACTCTGAACTACATCTCCATCCTGACATGGGATTTTTTCCCTTTCTTTTTAAATTTTTGAGATTACAATATAATTACATTTGTCCCTTCTCTTCCCTCCTTCCCACTCTTTCTGAATATTTTGTTCTCTTTTTCTTTCTTTCAAACTCATGGCCTCCTTTTAATTGATTGTTATTGCACACACATACTGTCAGTTAGTTATGAATTTATTGATTGTGAAAACTACAAATTGATTTGGAATCTGTTCTACCTACTAGGGAACAATACACCAAATGTGGCCATTATTTTTGGAATATTATTCTAATTTCAACAGTCATGAATTATTTATGCTATTCACTAATAAAACGAATCCAAGTCCTATTTAAATGGTTGTCTTAATAGAACTTAATCATTAATGATATAGGAATAAAATAAATAGGACATCACTATGGGCTACTTTACCTATATTAGTGAAAAATATGAACTAATGCCAACATCATCATAAATCCTTTTCAAGTGTAAAGTTGTCTAGTTGAGTCCTGGGAGATGTGAGCTTTTGAGGACATAGATTAGAAATGAACGAAGCAGGAAGCAACTGTAAGAAAACAGTCTGCGGCTGGGTCTTGAGCTGGTGGGTCAGTGGCGTCCTCAGCAGTAATAATTACAATGGCTCGATGAGGTCTCATGTATGCTGAACATCTCATTGCTTCTTTCATTCAACAATTTTCACAACACCAGAAGAAATTATGTGTTATGTCCTTTTCGCAAAATGAAGAAAGTGCAGCTTCAGAGTTAAAGACACTTGGTCGGGACTGCCATGTTTTTACCTGGTGGCACCAGGAAGGCTGTGCTCCACCTCAGCGAAGGCTGACTGAGACCTGGACAGCATGGCAGCTGAACAGCTGAGCTTAATAAAGCCTGCCAATTGATTTTCAGTATTTGTAAGGCTAGACCTATTTTTTTCTTCCAGTTTTCAAACAGTCCCATGAAAAGCAAACAAGAACAGTTTTTCATTAAAAATATACATAACTTCTGTTCTGATATTCTCTTTGAGTGAGTGATAATAGAATTATGACAACAATGGTTTCTCAGATTTTACCCATGACAAACACTGTTTAAACACCTTTTGTGCTTACAATAACTACAGTATGTGAAAGCATTCTTTTACTCTCATTCTGCAAATGAAGTAAATAAGTATAAAATGTACTAAATAGTCACACACACACACACACACACACACACACACACACACACATTGCGCAGCTATTTTTTAAAAAAGCCAAGATTGAAGTAGTCTCTGCTGGTCAAAACCCAAGGTCATACTATATTACTATACTGACAAAAATAAACAGAGAATAAATATTTACAGAACTCAAAGGACTTGAAAAAGAAAAGTATTCCCAAATCTTACTCTACCTAAATTCCCTCTCCAATTTATTTCTCAAAATAATACAACAATGACACGGGACAGATATATTGCATGTTTGTTGAAAGTCCTTTAGGAAACAAATATTTCCTTGAGTCAGAAATTCTAACAATGGAACATCAGCCTCTAACTTCGTCAAAAACCGGATAGGATGTGGGTATCACCTAAGATTTCTTTTTTCATCTAGTCATGATCTTATTGAGATTTCTCTAAAGAAATTACAGCCACTATAAAATGCTGGAATTTATTTAAAACCTGTGTGCATTCATCCATAAAAATAAAGTGAAGGACAATGCAAATCAAATTGCACAATTTGTTCAAATGCATGTCTCTTTGGTCACACTTTCTTAATGAATAGAAGCAGACAAGCAAGGCAGCTAATAAGTTATTTTAATGGGGTGATGTAACGGTGTGTGAACTGTTACCTCCTGGGAGAGTGAGTGACAGATTCCTAGTCTCATTACCGTGTAGATTAGTCTCAGAGAATTCATTAGTGCCCAGTGTGGCAGCTCTGCTGAGTGCCCTTAATTTGAAGAAAGAGACAGGAGGCCGGTGTGCCCACACAACTCCAAAGACGGATGATCGGGAGCTGAAGGCTTTTAGGGCAAAGGACTCTCCTGAGAAGATAAGAATTATTCATGGGTTTCTCAGGCTAGTGCTCACAGCTCTCTTTTCTTCAGTCTGTGCCACTATATTCAGTAAATTCTATGGAGGACTGGATTTTGCCTTACTTTAGAGCAAACAGATTCAATACAGAGTGTTTCAAACGTATACTGTATCTATATGACTGAGCATCACTGCAAATAACTTGATTTTACAGATGGATGACAGCAAACAGAAGGAGCACAGAAAAGCGTAATCTGTCCATAATATCTCATTTTTATTCAATAGATTTGCTTTCTTCACCAAAGCTTTGTGTAATTGATTTAAAAATCTTTCTGCTGCATATAGGAGAACTATTCATCTTATGAAGCTTCATGACAGGCACAAACAATATTCTGATTTTGAAGAAAAAAAAACAGTATCCACAAATCACTGTTCATAGTCTATTAACATTTTTATAACTTTGACACTCAAGCCTTGGAGGTTGGCCTGATATACTTTGTTGAAGATTGTTTGCACCTTGTCTAAGAGCTTATTCTTGTTTGACCAATTAAAAAAACCATCACACCTGAGCAGGACAAATGGGATAGGCATGGCTAAGGTTCACAGGCTTAGGGAGGCAGAGAGGATCTTGGGAAGGACAAAGAATGCAGGAGAAGAGTAGGAAGAAGAAGGCTGTGCCATGGGTTAGGTGGAGGAGAAGCACATGGCTGGCATGGATGGAGATTTGGCCCAGATGATGATAATTAGCAAGTATTTGGGATTATGGATGGGCGGTAGCTTGATAGAAATTATTAGAAGCAGATGGCATGAGATTGAGGCAGGCATCTTATTCCTGCCTCAATGTGGGGTGTAGTTTAAGAGATTAACCTTAAGCCTACACCTGATGCCCTGAACCAGGTTAACTAAGGCATTTTAAAATATAACCATTGAGATGTAATATGAATAAATTAATTAAAAAATAAATAAAATAAAACATAACAGGTGTCTGTGTCTTGATTGATAGCTAGTGGGTTCGAAAATACCGCCTTAATAATAATTATAGGCCTAATAATAAACATTATTAAGCCATACTACTAAATTAACCTCAATAAGCCCTTAGTAAGAAGTAGCTCTTATACCCAACCAGTGCCCATAGACATGTAATTGTTTATATCTGAAACCAAATGCTGCAGTACCTATAATGCAGTGTTTCTGTTTTGTTCTTTCTTAATCTCTTTCTTCATACCACTGCATTGGATCATTTATATTAAAATAATGTTTTCAAAGTATTGATTCTATTTTAAACTTAAATTTTATTTCGCCATCTATAGCAATACAGGGTATCCATATTGAAAAAGCATACAGAATAACCATCTGAGGAAAAAACTTTCATAATAAGCTTTATAAGAAAAATTACTGTGTGTGTACAGCAAGCATAGTAGCAGTGCTTTACAAAAAAAATGCTTTATCACACTTTTCAAACCAGTGATGGGGGTCTGTACTACTATTTCCATTTCTAACATTAGAACATTAAGCACAGAGATGTAAAGAAAGGTGCTTCAGACACACAAAGTATGTGGCATAGCTACAGTATCAGCCCAGAGTAGCTATGCAATAAAAACAAGCTGAACAAATAGTGCATTGTTTGCACACACAATCTTGGCTGCAAAAGCCGTGCTGATCCTGTTAAGAACAGTGACTTCTCCTAGCAATTACTCCGCAAAGCAGAAGACGCAAGCAGGCTGGTTCTCACCATCAGCTATGCTGGCGCTTGTGAGAGGTACCTCCCGTGCCCCCCTCAGCCATCTCTCAGACCCAAAGCCCCTCCGAATTAGGTGGTGGGCTCTGGGTGCACTACGTGAGCTCAGAGATTGGCTTTCACTCTTATTAGCTGGGCTTTGGGCTTGACTAATATTTTGGCGCATGTTATTTAGATGACTTATACATTGAAATAGCACATCATGTAGACTTGTTTTGAGGATTAAAATCTTAGGAAATTTAGAACAGTGGGCATCTGGTGCATGGGCAATCTGTCAGTCATTAACACTGTTACACTGAGCATCTCAATTCTCCCATGCATGTGATTCTTCTTCACGTGACTGGAACAGTGACTTCGAACTCTTCCCTCTTTTCTAGCTGGAGACCCAGGCTCCCTTTTCCTTGCCATCAACAGCAGAGCTTTGCTTTTCAACAACTCAAAATTTCAAGTTGCTATTCTCTTTGTTTTCAAGAGAACCTGCTTTTGCTCTTCTTTCAGACATGCAAAGAGAGAGGTCTCTAACTCTCTCTCTCTTTCTCTCAGGAGTAGTTGAAGAGCGTCATGGATGAAGCTGTGCACTACCTACCCAGCTGCTGAGCGGCGTTTTCCAACACTCAAGTCTGAGTCTCCCTTTCCTAGCGCAGAATGCTACTCAGTCTTGTGTTGTAACCTGCTTTGCCTGCTTAAACTCTATAGTCCCTTTACTGACACCTACCTCAGGTCCTAACAAGACTATAGATTCTCTCATAACACCAGCTCTTAGCGTAACAGAAACCATTTTGACTCCAAATCTCCATTTTGATTATAAGGTGAAACTAAGTTCAAGTTCTCAGATTCTACGGGCCTGAAACCAGGAAGGTTCAATATGTGCTGCTTAGAAGAAAACAAGAGATGATAAATGATGTTCTATTAGAGTCAAGGCTGCAGCATACTGCTGTGTTTCTTATGCCCAGAAAGCTGGAAAGCCCCCAAGAGTTCCTCTATCCTAATCAGCTTTAAATGCTTTGTCTAGCCACCTGGTTACATTGTATGCAGAATGAAATCAATTCTTCTTATGTTTAGCTAATCAAAATGATGTAACCTTGCCCTCCCCCTTGCTTCCCACCTGGTTACCTAGTTGTTCCCTGGCTATGGTTTTTCTGATTAAAAAGCCTGCCTTAGAAACAGAACAATGTCATAGTCTAATAACCAAATTCAGACAGCTGCCCTGACTGGTCAGTTTTTGTTACAAATGTCACAGTCTGAATTTACAGGCCATGGCCCTGACCATTCAGTTCTTGCTCAGAGTCCAAATAAACTTCCATCAATCTGAGTCTGGTGTTTGAGTGGTCAGTATGTGGTCATCCCTGAAACCTAACATTAGCACATCTTTCAGATGAAGTTGGATTAAAACAGTAAGGCGAAGAGAAGGCGGTTTAGCATGGTTAAGGATTGAGTGACTTAAAAGAAGCTAGAGAGGGGCATTTGCAAAGAGTTTCTATACAAACATATTCTTGATGTTTTCCTTTTAAAATCTCTTGGCAATTGTTGATAAACGAATGCTCAATGGCTGTTTTTGACCTTTCCGTTTCACTGGACACTCCATCATGGTGTCAGCTAGCCTCTCTCAGGAAAGTAGGAATGTAATTATTGGCCAGAGTTTATCAGCTCTATTTCGATCCGTCTCAAAACCCAGTTAGCATTCTATGTGTTCTTAAAAGGAACAAATGAGGTATGGCCAGAAATTAAGCATGAGCCTAAAGGTAGCATGATAACCACAAAGAAGTCTCCAGTACTGGGATGACCACAGAAACTGATTTTCTCACTCTGTATTGTGCTCATTGCTCACAGAAGAAAAGCAAATCATGTGTGCCTGCTATGGAAAACTTGAGCACAAATCAATATTTGTTTGTTTTCATTTACAAGCTGAATCATTGATGCATTTAATTACCATTAATGAGTATCAGATACTTCAAAATTAAGTGAAGATTTGTGTCAAAATATGTCTTCAATGGCAAAATAAAAATTGTGTTTACATAAATGAGGTGGCAATGATGCAGTATTTTCCCTTTTCTTAGTGTATTAGTCAGGATCTCTGAAGGAACATAACTGATAGAATATATATTCTATAAAATAAATACACATATTATCTATAACCTATACATATGTATTCTATAGGATACATTCTATATATGTGTGTGCATATATATGTATATATCTGTATATATACATATATGCATACTTGTGTATGTATATATATGTATATATACACACACACACACACACACACACACACATACACATGCTTAGAGGCTGTGGTCCAGCTAGTTCAAGAACAGTTGTCTATCAACGGAAGTTTCAAGAATTCAGTAGTAGACCAACCCATAAGGCTGGATAACTCAGCTGGTCTTCAGTATATGCCAGAATCCTGAAGTAAGCTGTAATGGCAGAGAAGGGATGGAGTTAACAATGATGGTAAGAGATAATATGCAAAGAGAGCAAGAGCTTTCTTCTTCCAAGTCCTTTACACAGGCCGTAAGAAGAAAGTGTGGCCCAGATCAAAGGTAGCTCTTTCTACCTCAAGAGATCTGGATTAAAGGCATATTTTTCTACAGCAAAGGATCCAAATTAGAAGTGGTGCTTCCTATTTCAAGTCATTTAAGGAAAGTCCTGCACAGTTGTCCCCAACCATCTTGGTTTTAGTTAATTACTGCTGTAGTCAAGTTGACAACAAGAGTAGCCATCACAAGTCTACCCCTTGTCAACTTGACACACACTCATATTTTCTTACGTCATCCTTAATTTCCAAATGAAAACACTCACCAGATCATCAGTCCACCTAACGTGGTGTAACTATCCCTTGCACAATTGCAAGCATGGCGATACACTTCTGTTCTATCCCATGATAGAGGCACAGTGGCACTGATTTATAATTCCGACTGTAGCATTGGAAGAACAGAGACAGGCAGATCCTGGAGCTTGCTATCTACGCCATGACTCCCAGGTCTCAATGAGAGACTGTCTCAAATAAAAAAATAAAGAACAACACCAGAGATGGATCTCTGGCACTGACCTGTGTGTGTGCATTCACACACACACACACACACACAGTGCAAACACAAGCTTATAAACACTTATACACACATGCATGTATATACACATAGGCAACCATGCATGCATACACAACACACACACATTCAGAAGTACACACAGTGTAAACACAAGCTTATAAACACTCACACACACATGCATGTATATATACATGGGCAACCATGCATGCATACACACACACATACATACACACATATGCATGTGTATACACATAGAAAACCATGCATCCATACATACAGATACACAGGCACAGGCACAAAACTAGCGAATAAACATCTTTTACAACTATATATATTCAGCAATAGAGTCTTAACTTCAATGTACAAGAAATTAAAAATTGCTCAGACCCTATTTGTTTTCTGTAATGTTTGTGTATGTGATGCCACTTTGTATTTATGTCTTCACATGAATTATATATTATTATCATACTGTGTAACAATATCTACAGACAATATGCCATGTACTGTTCTAGGCATTTGGGAAATAGCAAGTCTGGAGGGAAAAAATTATACATGTTTAGCAATCATTAAAACCTGTAGAAAGTTGAATGTTTAATGTTATTAAACAGTAAAAAAAAAAGTATACTCCTTGAAGTAGAGTATAGGATATTTCATTATAATCCCCAACATTTGGTGTTATTTTATGTTTGTCTTGATATTTTTCTAAAAATGAAAAGTGACGCCTCTGTTGGTGGGTCGGTAACTGGTGGGAATTCTTTTTACAGCTGCCCATGTCATTTGTCTTAATCAGGCACCAAATAGGCCTCTATTGCTCTAGGACATTAAGATCTCTGTGTTCTGGCCCCTGGACTTTCAAAAATATAGTGTAAGCTCTATTTTATCCATCCACATGGAAAAATATGCAACAGAATCTCTAAATTCTGTTTCAATTCCACCACATTAAAAATATGAACTAAAAAAATACCAGCTGGTGCAATTGCACAAAAAGAGAGCTTGTGTTATATGTGTGTTTCACCGGATATATGCAAAACATGTGTAAAACTTCCATAACACAGAAGCACCTAGCATATATCTGTAAGCATGTACTAACTCCTCTGAGGCTCTAGTGTCACTGTGGTGAATACATATTTGAATAATAAGTATATATGTGCAAGTGTAAACACACATATATATATATTGTACACATATGTAATATAAGGAATGGTAATTACTGGATAAGTAGAGATCTTAAACATATTAAGTTTACGTGTGTGTCTTGCAAAAGTTAGTGAAGGATCAAAGCCTGCCAAGAATGATAACATAACAAGGCAGTGTGGAATCTAATTATGTAAAAAGCTGAATATTTACACAAAGAAGTCAGAAACCATCTGGCTATATGAAAGCTGAAGAAAAGCCAACAAACATTCTAAGACAGCTCTTATTCTTGATCTACTAAGGACATAAAATCATTTTAAAGTAACACAGCATCAATTTTAAGATTCAGATATTGCACATGTTTTCTAAATCGGCACACATTCCTTAAAATATAATTTTGTATGGCTTGTGACCCAAATTATTCTGCATAATATAAGAAAGTGTGTTTATTTTCTCTTTGTGACTTTTTTATTGTGGATATTTTATTTTAAATTCAGTATTATTCATTTCTATTATTGAGAGGAATTTTTTACATTTAATGAAACAATTTTGGACTATTTCCACATCTTAGTTTTATTCTGAGGATCTGAGAAATTTTTTATTTCTTATACAATGAAGTCAAGATCTATTTCGGAAAATATAACACACTTCAGAAATCTAGCTGGAACTGACTCTGAAGATTCCTCTCTGACCACCTAGCTCTCATAGTATACAAAGAAGAAATTGTGCATCCTACCAATAGAAAATTAATATACCTTTATTATTGCTATCCAGTTGTGAGGAAAATCAATGGCCAGTCTGTCAATACATTCCCTAAAATACAATAGTGGCACTTACATTTTGAGTAACCAACAGCTGTATAATTAGATTTAAGACCAACTTCATAGGAAAGAATTCATGCCTGGTATGGTAAACCTATTCAACTACCCATGGCTGACGAGGGCACAGAATCTAGAGAAGAATCTACTACTATTCTAAGGCAGTATAATTTCTAACTGCAGTCTAAACATGTTTCCTTATGCCCACAGGTAAGTATAGCTCTCATACCTCATCAAAGAAGCTCCTCTTTGCTGTGTACGGAGTTCCACCACAGAAACCCACAAGTAGTCAAAATTCTGAGAACAACTGACTATGGGTTGTTCAGCCTCAGATGATATGTCTACAACACAACGCCTGCACCCAAGGCTCAGGAAACATTAGGAAAGACAGTAGAAAAGATTATAGGAGTCAGAGGATCAGACTTCTACTGCAAAAAGTGTCTTCTTTGGCAGGTAAATGCAACCATAAAGTTCCAACTACAAGGAAGCAAGACCTGCAAAATGACAACACGGGTTGACATGCCAACACAGGTGGGAGAAGTCTCATGAAGTTTGACTCACTAGATGAAGAGCTACAGGAAGGTAATAGCAAGTAAAAGAGGGAAAATCAGTCTCCTCTAAGAACAAGCCCCCAATAGGTCATCCAGTCCCAAGTGGTCAGCCCTAAACAAATACACATATGAACAATGCTAAGTGAACCATAAGGGTGTGTGTGTGTGTGTGTGTGTGTGTGTGTGTGTGTGTGTGTGTGTG